>BLSH010342538.1:57117-72882 GCA_018402905.1 Glandirana rugosa
CATGGAGTATTTTGTGGGGAGAGGGGCTGTGTCCTGGCAAAACATGATTCCAGATCATTAATCTTATCCTTATAAATGGATCCTTCATTTTAACTACTCTTGTCTGTGTGTAATTTTCATGTGGAAAAGAGATGTTCTATGTGTGCTTTATTTTTGCTCTTGCTCCTAGAGAGAAATCTAACCTTCATTTCTCCATGAGATCCAAATCTCACCTTTTGAAATGTATTTTGGTGTGCAGGGGTTGTGCTACATATACACAAACACAAAATGTTGTTGGTGTTCATGCATTCCATGCATGAAGACCAAAAACATGATGCATTAACAACTTTTTAAAATGTTAAGAGAAGAACTACATCTGTGTTGACCACATAGAAGAGCACATTTGCAGTTTAAAGACCTAAACTTTATGGAACTCACAGGCATACATAAAGTAAAGAAGAAGTCACACACTGTTAGTATCAAATATATATTTATATTGTTTGCACATTCTGATGTGCTTGGCAACATTTTAAATCCACATATAAAACCAGATCTAAAAACAGATATAAAACAAGATCGAAAACGCTAAAACCTGGTAAGGCTCAAAACAAAAGCGTGTAAACATGTACTTCTCCAGCTCCACACGGCACCACTGGATGTCCCGGCTGAGGTGCCCAGTGGTGCAGTGTGGCAGCTCGTGAGCTGTAAGTAGAGAAAAATGCATAAGGTCAATGATGTACAGCATAATAGCTGATGATGGCTTGGATGGGCCTAGTTTTTGGGTAATTGTTTGGGGGGGAGGGGGTGCACTTTCCCAACACTTTAAACACTTCCCGACCGCCTGCCGTGTTTTCACAGCGGCAGTCGGGTTGCTGTGCGTGAATCTGCGTAAAAAGGTGGCGATATGCGAAGGGCCGCTAGGGGGAGCGCGCCCACCACACTCCAATGTCCTCTGGCAAGCTGTGATGAGCGGCCACAGGCAAAGTCAGTGGTCCAAAAAAAGTGTCCGAATTGACGTTTAAAGCGACGCAGTGCCAAATCGCAAAAAGTGCTCTGGTCCTAAAGCTGGAAAACCTTCCGGTTGGTAATTGGTTAAAGGCAACAATAATAAAGGCTATGGCCATACTTTCAAAAAATGTAAAAAAAGGTGTGTTGGTTTATTAACTGCTGTCTGCTGTCCCATGTACCAAATAGGCATGTCAATACACAAGAAACACGAATAGAACAGTACTTACAAGGGCAAACAAGAGGTTCCCTCGGGGACTGGGGATGTTGGGGCATCTCCTGGCAATCCGAGTCTTCTAAAAAAAGAAAAAAAGGCATTCATTGAGCATCCCAAAGTCACTACAGGTTCAATACATACATTGCGGGATATGTTTCAAGTGTACCAACCTTGCAATTGGGCTGGGCTGCCCACATCTGCTGGGCTTCCACCACCGGCTTGGGGGCCCTCGGGAGTCCTTTCTGAAACTAAACAACAACAAACAGACAATGATGTCATTTGCCAGGGCCAAAATACTTGACAAGTGGCAACAATTGTCAACTCCTACAGCTGCTCTCCCCCCTCGCTTCTATGGGATGTGGGCTGTCTGCTATCCATCATATGCATTTGTGTGCCTTCCAGCACTGGGGGCTATCCTCTAACCATATCTGCACTAGCAAGGCTGGATTAATGGGCACTGATGAATCAGGCAGCAGCCAGTAAAGTGATACTTATCCTTTAATTTAGGTCTGACACCCCCGCCCCACCCCCTTTTGGGCACCTAGCAGCACCCCTGGCTGTGTCACAATTTATCTAATTGTCATTTAGCACTTAACTTCTGGGGATGAAGGTGGGCTTACAGCCACCTCAGCTGAGGGGCCAGGGGTGGCCTCATCGGTGGGTTCCTGAGGGGGGTTGGCCGTTTGTTTTTTTTGTTTTCCTGTTGCAAAATACAAAATGGTCATGGGTGTGGCTTTGGCCTTCCTGTGCCTCCTGCTGGAATCCGCCATGCTTCCTGATTCGTTCATCGTGGGGGCAATCGTTCGTTCCATGGAGGCGTTGGTACGTGTCACGCCCCAGCGTCACGATGCACCTGAGAGCGGTACGCATGTGCAATATAAAGCAAGGTATAAAAGACGAACGAACGGTCATGGAAATTGCCGTAGGTAGGAATGCTCTGTGTGACGATCGCTGTGGGACGAGCGCTGTGGAAACTAAGGTTCGGAAGGATTTTCAGATATAGGTGGGTAGAGGCCAATACTGTTATGCTTGGATTGCAGGTACATGGGGGCCCCATGATAATCACTCATACTTGACAACTGTACCGGATTGTCCAGGAAAGTCATGCTTTTTAATAAGCTGGACCAGGATATCTGTGTCCTGGGCAGCATCCCGGAGCTTGTATTGTGCCCTCCTAAACCCCCCTTGTACTGTGCACTTCTGCTCACCCCTTTGTGTTAATTAGTCTTTGATTTATGGCATGTTTTAAAATCTATTTGATTGAAAGTAGTGATGAATATATATTTAATTCCATCAACAATTTATACGTAAATTCTTGAGAGCAGGTGCATAAAACAGGGCAGGCTGGTAGGGGCCCTAGTGCCTTACTTTACCCAGGGGCCCATGGTGGTATTAAGAGCGCCCTGTTGGGAAAAATGGGTTATACTGCTTAGGTTTGCTACATCATCCCTTTAATTCAGGACAGATATTAATTACTCAGGTTCTGTGGTTGATTAAGGTGGTAATTAAACTCACTTGGTGCCTTACCTGCATTCAATTAGCCTCTGAACCTGTGTAATCTATATGCGTCCTGGATTAAATGGATGATGCAGCAAGCCTAATACTGCTTGGCTTGGGGCCTAGATTTGGTGGGGCTTTTATAGGGGTATGCTGGGTGAAGTTGCATGATGCTTTGTCTTCTGTCTTGCAGGCATAATGAGCGACCGCTTTTTCACACAGGAGTTCCTGGGCAAATTTATTGAGCTCTACCACCAGCTCCCCTGCCTGTGGGATGTGCAGAGAAGAGACTACCACAACAAGACCCGGAAGGAGGCAGCTGGTTGACCTCTGTAAAGAGATTAACCCCGAGGCAACCACCAAATATGTGCAGCAAAAAATTACCAACCTTCGCACAACCTTTGGCAGGGAGATGAAGAAGGTAGAGCAGTCCAAAAGGTCTGGAGCTGCAGCATTTGAGGTGTATGTACCTAAACTGTGGTACTTTACCAGCCTGCAGTTCCTACAGGGTGCATCTGAGGCTAGGCCATCCATCTCCACCCTTCCCTCAACATCAGGGGAGGTCACGTCTCCTAGACATGAGGAGGAGGAGGCCATCTTGACCCAGGTATAGTGTTGGTGAACATATTGTAAAGATAAAATACAATGATAAGAACTAAACATTATTGTCCAAACATTGGAGTCTTAACACATTTGTTTCTAGATCCAAACCCAGTTGAGGCCTAAAGTCATTTTAAGTATAAATCCAAATGCTGGTGCCAGAATGCTAGTGTTTGTCATTTCTAATTATTCAATAAGCAACAGTAATTAAATGTGAATTTGTTTGGATTCATCACCCACACAAACATATTCTAATATTGTCACTTTTTTCTACTCAGGAAAGTGTCACCGAGACGGCGACTGAGGAGGAGGCAGCTGGGCCATCACAGCCATGCCAGTCCAGGATTCCTCCACTGGAGGTTGGGAGGAGAAGAAAAAGGAGGGCCCAGGACGCTGATGAGGCTGCGGCTGCATTTTTCCTACAAGCAACCCAGGTCCTCCAAAGGGAGCCTGACGAGGAGGAGCTGTTTGCCTCATTTGCAGCTGCAAAGCTCAAAAAAATGAGCGAACTCCAAAAAAATCAGGCAGAAGCCTTAATGACTGAAGTGCTCATCAAGGGGGCGATGGGGCAAATAACCACAACCACCAGAATAGTGGATGATGTCCCACCACCACCTCCACCATTTGCCCCATCCCAACCACAACCACTGCCACAGCAGCATGCTGCCCAGTGGCAGTATTACCCTCAGGGCCCCCAACAACCCTGGTCTGGGTATTATAGCCAGTACCCCCATTGAGGGCTTTATTTTTTGTTTGTTTTTTTGTATTTTTTTTTTTGTTTTAATTTGTCATATATTTTGTTATACTTTATACATTTGTTTTGTGTTAGATTTTCTTTGATAAAAAATATTCTTATTCTTTAAGTGTTATTCGTTATGCTTTCAAAATAAAGAATATTTAAAATAACAATACTTGTCTAAGTTTATTAAAGAAAATGACAGGTTTGAAGTAGGCAGTTACATTAAAAATAAAAGTTATAACAAATAGCAAGGGACCACAAACATGTTCAATTTAAGAAATTCTCGTATTTCAGAGATTATAATATTGGGGAAATGGTAAATAGAAGAAAAAAGATTGAAAATAATGCAAATTCTATTAATATCACTACAGAACAACTGTCTTTTATTACATTAGTATCATGTGTATCACTAGCAATGTGCATCTTCATTATTATCCCATTGAAAAAGATGCTAATCTGCGCGGCATTTCACTATTTGAATTTAATTGCCAATAGACAAACGAATATGCAATTGTGAAACAGAAACCTAGTTTTACACGAACGGACCTTCCGGCCGTTCCGGACTTGGCGCATGCGTGTTTTGCACAATACAACTTGTTGTATCAACTTCTCTGTACACACGATACAACGGTTGTATGAGAGCTTGTTGGTACGACCAAGTTTTCTAGTCTGTTCATACAACTTCCTTGTATGACCGTCGTATGTTCGACTGTTGAAATCGCGCATACGAACGATCGATTTCGCATACAACGGTCGTGAGTACGACCTGTTGTATGTGACCGTCAAACCGTGTGTACGGGGCATAAGTCTCCTAGCCTTGCTTGCTGCAGTAGATATTGTGATCTACAAGGACCCCCAGATCCTGTTCCATTCTCGATCCCCCCAGAAGTTCTCCTCCTAGCCAGTAACTTGCAATCATATTTTTAGTTTCTCAGTATATTACTTTACTTTTTTCAAAACTGAACTTCATCTGCCATTTATCTGCCAACCCCTCTGTTATATTGAGGTCTTCTTGTAAAATTGCTATACCCTGCTGTGAAGTTATTGCCCTGCTTAGCTTTATATAATCAGCAAACACTGATATTCACCTATTTATTCTAACGTCTATATTGTGTATGAACAAGTTAAACAGAATTGGTCCCAGGACAGAGCCCTGGGGTGCCCCGCTTACAACTCCAGACCATTCAGAATCACTACTCTCTGGACACGCCCTTGTAACAAGTATTCTATCCAGGTATCGTATATATGGTCTCATCAATGTCAAAAGATCTTATATTATAAATTATACATTTGTGAGGCACTGTATCAAATGCCTTCATGAAATCCAGATACACTATGTCCACAGGCCTTCTATCCAAATTACAGCTTACCTACTCATAGAATGTTAAAAGATTTGTCTGGCGAGAATTGTTCTTCTTAAATCCACGTTCGTTGCTACTAATGATACTATTTTTCTCATCAAATTCTTCGATATGGTCCCTTATCGTTCCTTCCAATAGTTTAAAAAATATTGATGTTAGGCTGTGACTGGTCTGTAGTTTCCAGGTATGTATCTTGGCCCTTTTTGAATATTGGTACCATGCTTGCTTTATACCAATCAGCTGGTACCATTACAGTCAGTAACTTGCCCTTAAAAATTAGTAACAATAGTCTGTCTATAACATGGCTAAGTTCTTTAAAGGACTCTCAGGTGTAAGCCATCTGGTTGTGGTGATCTGTTCACATTACGTTTTTCTAGTCTTTTTGAACACTGGCCTCTGTCAACCACAAAAAGGTACTTTCAATACAATGTTATTAGCATTACTGTCTTGTTTGTTATACCCATTCTTTTCATTCATATAAACTGAGGAGATGAGTGTATATAATATAGTTGCCTTTTCCCTGCCATTCTCCTGGCAGCTAGGGGAGGTAGTCTGCTCCAGCACTAACACTCCAGGGCTTATATCCCCAACATCACACTACCAGGCATATTTATTGAGATGTATCCACTCAGAACTAGCCTTTCTAACACTCTTTAATTTACCTCACCTTCTAACTGTAACCCAAATACCTACCTCTAAGTTAGGCAAGTGAAGGCGCATCATTAGTACACTGTGTGCACATACCAACATGAAAATCCATAAGTGTCAATATAATTAACTGGGGATGAAGGAGATACAGTCCAAGCACCAAGGGCTGCTCTCCAGGTGAAAGAAGCCAGATCAGCCACTGTGAGGAGAAAAAACAAAGGAGGAGGCGCCTGCAAGTGTAAACCGTATTTGGCTGTAGCTTTTAATAAATGATCCATTTTATATGGTTTACACTGAGAGGTGCCTCCTCCTTTGTTTTTTTTTTTACCTACCTCTGGTGCCTCCAAATCACCAATGTCCTCTACACTGGCCCTAGACAGCACCTGATGGGTAGGGTCCACATTCCTATCCAGATTGCTCATCCTTCACAGTGTTGGCAGATGATTATCTAGAACAAGGATCTTAACTTCCCAACAACTTTCTTGCATCTCACACAACAGTATTCAACCTCGCTCCAGCTATCACCACTCCTGTAGGACATGTTACCCACTAATGTAATAGGGATACTCAAATGTTTTTATTTAAAAGTTTGTTTTAATTAATTAATTTATTTTATTATATTCTATTCTATATTGAGCATAATTTGTTTGCCCTAAAATGTTTGTGGCTGTAAAAGTAACCCCTCTGTACTCAAAATGCCCTTCAGTCAAACACAGTACCATCCTATTTACTCACAGTGCTCCCTCGGTACACAATGCTCCTCAGTATTCATGGTGCCCTTCAGTACTTACAGTGCTCCTCAGCACTCGCAGTGCCCCCTCAGTACTCACAGCACTCAATACACTCAATACATACAGTAAAAAACATGAAAACACCAATCTATCTTGTTTTCAGCAGACCTAATCATGCTAATCAAAACACTGTGAAGTGCATTAATGTTATATCATAATAGTAAAAAGTGCATCATTATTCAATCAAGATAAAGTGCATCAATATTAATCATGCAAAAACAGCTGCATTGAAGCATATAAAGCGCAAGTGCTAAAGTCTAAATGAAAAATTGATGAGAAGAACAAACAATGTTCACAAGAAGTCTCTCTCTTCCTCCACCAATATCACTGCATGTAAACATGCACACACTGAGGCTCACCAGCTGTATCTTATCCAATCCTCCTGTGTAATAATCACAAAATCACTGATGTCTCCATACTTTCTTCAGAGAGCAATGCTCATAACATGGGGGGGGGGGGTAAAAAGAAGGAAAACTCCTCATAGTGCATCACTTTAAAACATCCAGACTTTAATTCTAATAAAAATGCGCTTACATATAAAACAAAAGATTAACAGCCATTTAAATCCACAATGTTGCTTGGTACAGACTGCCGCTCTCTCAAATATCACCACGGCTTCCTCTTCAGCTCCTACCATTCAGCAGAGTTTTCATATGGCCACGTCCCTAACATTTCGTCACTTCCTGATTTGTTCACAGGGTGCTGCTGTGACCACGATTAGTTCTGCTGAAAACAAGATAGATTGGCGTTTTCATGTTTTTTATTGATATTTTTTATGAAGCAGCAGCAACAATTTATATACATTTACATTTGTCATAGACAGACTATTGTTACTAATTTTTAAGGGCAAGTTACTGACTGTAATGGTACCAGCTGATTGGTATAAAGCAAGCATGGTACCAATATTCAAAAAGGGCCAAGATACATACCTGGAAACTACAGACCAGTCACAGCCTAACATCAATATTTTTCAAACTATTGGAAGGAACGGTAAGGGACCATATGCAAGAATTTGATGAGAAAAATAGTATCATTAGTAGCAACAAATGTGGATTTAAGAAGAACGATTCTCGCCAGACAAATCTTTTAACATTCTATGAGTAGGTAAGCTGTAATTTGGATAGAAGGCCTGTGGACATAGTGTATCTTGATTTCACTAAGGTATTTGATACAGTGCCTCACAAATTCTTAATTTATAATATAAGATCTTTTGACATTGATGAGATCATATATACGATACCTGGATAGAAAATTAATTTTCTATCCAGGTTATCCTTGTCCTTAGCTCCCTCTAATTGCCTCTTCATAAGAGAGAATAAATTCAGTTGAGCTACTCTTTCCCAAAGCTGAGCTCTTCCATGCCTTTTATCAGTTTGGTTGCCCTTTTCTGCACTTTCTTAAGTTCTCCAATACCCTTTTTTTGTGAACTGGTACCAAAAACTGTGCATTTCAGATGAGGTCTTACTAATAATTTGTGTAGGGGGAAAAATTATTCTCCCACTCTGGAGTATATACCTCAGTTAATACAACAAAGTATTTTGCTAGCTTTAGAAACTGCAGCTTGAAATTGCATGCTATTATTAAGTCTATGATCCCCCAGGACACCCAGGACCTTTCCTACCAAAGACTCATCCAGTTTCCACCATCCTAGAATGTATGATGCATGCATGTTTTCAGTCCCCAAATGCATAACTTTACATGTATCATTATACCTCATTTGCCACATAGTTGTTATTCCACTGCATAGCTTGGTGCCATCTGCAAACACTGAAATGCTACTTTTAATTCCAAAATCGGTATAATTTATAAATACAGTATGTTAAAAAGTAACCTTAACCATTTAGGATATAAAAAATAATTACTACTCTATGAATACAGTATTTTAGCCAGTTTACTATTCACTTATAAACAGTCCTAAGCCTGTAGACTTTAATTTACTCAATGGCCATGTGTCAAATGCTTGTGCAATATTCAAGTATACTATATCCACAGCCCCCCTTTCTCTGAAGTTTAGTGGGTAGTTGGTAGCTTTATCATTAGACAGTCAAAGATTGTGGCAGGCAGTGAGCAAACATGGTCAAGAAACAATTCAGAGGTCAGGGCAGCGAACGGGTAGGCATAATCCAGAAAACCATCATGATCAAGAGAGGCAGGGGTCAGTAAAAAGAGAATATAATGACTTGGTTAAATGGGCACGAACAATGAGGCAAGACAGGATACTGAGCAAGGTAGCAAATCGCTAGAACAAGCCCAGATCCATGGACTTATGATGGTAAAATAGAGCACAGCTGCAGAGGATGGAACAGGCAGCACCACAGTACTGCCTAACAACTGGGATACTGTGCGGAAGGCAACAGTGTGGGAGGCACTGTCTCCAGATAGATACATAAACAGTATGGGAGTGATTTGCTAAAACTAGTGCACACAGAATCTGGTGCAGCTGTGCATAGTAACCAGTCAGGTTCTAGGTTTTATTGTCAACGCTTAACTGAACAAACAGAAGTTAGAAACTTGGTGACTATGCACAACTGTACCAAATTCTGTGTGCACCAGTTTTAGTAAATATCCCGTATGTATTTATTGATAGAATCATTAAATTTCAAAATGTAAAGGTACCACTATTCATCAGATTATATACCTTGGTTTATCTTCTATAAGGCTCTATTCACACGTAGGCAATTTGAATCTGTCAGAACCTGTGTCCTTGCTTGGGACACCTGTTGGTGGCATTGTTGTGTTAAAAACCAAAGGGTATAGTTCTGGTGACCACCAGTGGGTGTCTTCCAACAGATGGTCGTTAGGCTACACCTGATAGGACTGCTGGGATTATATAAGCCCGTCTAGGTCTAGTGCTTCAGTTTTTTTCCCTGCAATCAGTATCCCTGACTGAGTCCGACCCGTTGCTGCTTCTGGTCCTGAATTCTGAATCCTGATCCGGAGACCGGTCCCTGAAACCTGTTTCTTGCTCTCTCTACTGACTTTATGCTCCCAGTACCTGGCTTCCTGTTCCCCTTATCCCTTGTCCCTGTCCTGTTTTGCGTATGTGTGTTCCCTTCACTTGTATATAGTTAGTTAGGTAGTTAGTTACAGTATCTCACCAAAGTGAGTACAACCCTCACATTTTTGTAAATATTTTATTATATCTTTTCATGTGACAACACTGAAGAAATTACACTTTGCTACAATGTAAAGTAGTGAGTGTACAGCTTGTATAACAGCATAAATTTGCTGTCCCCTCAAAATAACTCAACACACAGCCATTAATGTCTAAACCACTGGCAACAAAAGTGAGTACACCCCTAAGTGAAAATGTCCAAATTGGGCCCAATTAGCCATTTTCCCTTCCGGTGTCATGTGACTTATTAGTGTTACAAGGTCTCAGGTGTGAATGAGGAGCAGGTGTGTAAATTTGGTGTTATCGCTCTCACTCTCTCATACTGGTCACTGGAAGTTCAACATGGCACCTCATGGCAAAGAATTCTCTGAACATCTGAAAAAAAGAATTGTTGCTCTACATAAAGATGGCCTAGGCTATGCGAATATTGCCAAGACCCTGAAACTGAGCTGCAGCACAGTGGCCAATACCAAACAGTGGTTTAACGGGACAGGTTTAACTCAGAACAGGCCTCACCATGGTCGACCAAAGAAGTTGAGTGCACATGCTCAGAATCATATCCAGAGGTTGTATTTGGGAAATAGACATATGAGTGCTGCCAGCATTGTTGCAGAGGTTGAAGGGGTGGGGATTCTGCCTGTTAGTTCTCAGACCATACGCCGCACACTGCATCAAATTGGTCTGCATGGCTGTCATCCCAGAAGGAAGCCTCTTCTAAAGATGATGCACAAGAAAGCCCGCAAACAGTTTGCTGAAGACAAGCAGACGAAGGACATGGATTACTGGATAGTTCAGATGGTGTCAAGCGTGTGTGGTGGCAACCAGGTGAGGAGTACAAAGACAAGTGTGTCTTGTCTACAGTCAAGCATGGTGGTGGGAGCATCATGGTCTGGGGCTGCATGAGTGCTGCCGGCACTGGGGAGCTACAGTTCATTGAGGGAACCGTGAATGCCAACATGTACTGGGACATACTGAAGCAGAGCATGATCCTCTCCCTTCGGAGATTGGCCGTGGGGCAGCATTCCAACATGATAACGACCACAAAGACACCTCCAAGATGAACACTGCCTTGCTAAAGAAACTGAGGTTAAAGGTGGTGGACATGTCTCCACTCCTAACCCTATTGAGCATCTGTGGGGCATCCTCAAACAGAAAGTGGAGAAGCACAAGGTCTCTAATATCCACCAGTCTTTTAGGAGTGGAAGAGGACTCCAGTGGCAACTTGTGAATCTCTGGTGAACTCCATGCCCAAGAGGGTTAAGGAAGTGATGGAAAATAATGGTGGCCACATAAAATATTGACACTTTGGGCCCAATTCGGACATTTTCACTTAGGGGTGTACTCACTTTTGTTGCCAGAGGTTTAGACGTTAACCACTTCGCAAAGTATATTTACTGCGGCAGTGTGGACGTGTACCGTGAATCGCCGTAAATAGATGGCGATTTGCAGAGTGGCAGCTTGGGGGAGCGAATACGTCACCGGCGGCACGCGCTCATGCCCCTCCGCACTCCGGAGGAGTGTGCCTGTGGCTCGGGCGGACCCCATGTCTGCCAGCGAGCCGTGATGAGCTGCCAGAGAGAAAGAACAGGGAACCGCCGATTTAATCACAGTGTTTCCCTGCTCTGTCAGTGGGGACATAAGAGATCTACTAGTAAAAAATAAAAAAAAATAAAAAAAAATAAAAACCCCAGAAATTAATTCTCATCATCCGTAAACGCGGCAACTTTTGTGCAAACCAATCAATAAATGCTGATTGCGATTTTTTTTACCAAAAATATGAGGAAGAATATAAATCGTCCAAAACTGATGAAAAAAATGTTTTTTATATTTTTTTTTGGATTTATATCTTAGCAAAAAGTAAGAAACATTGTTTTTTTTTGCAAAATTGTCGCTCTTTTTCATTTATATCGGTGATCAGAAATGACGCAGAGGTGATCAAATACCACCAAAAGAAAGCTCTATTTGTGGGAAAAAAAGGACGCAAATTTTGTTTGGATACCACGTCGCACGACCGCGCAATTGTCAGTTAAAGCGACACAGTGCCGAATCGCAAAAAGTGCTCTGGTCCTAACGTGGGAAATCCTTCCGGGGGTGAAGTGGTTAATGGCTGTGTGTTGAGTTATTTTGAGGGGACAGCAACTTTACACTGTTATACAAGCTGTACCCTTACTACTTTACATTGTAGCAAAATGTTATTTCTTCAGTGTTGTCACATGAAAAGATATAATAAAGTATTTACAAAAAATGTGAGGGGTGTACTCACTTTTGTGATGTACTGTAGGTGTTATATAGTATTTGCTGTGTTACGTTTACTTTTCACTTGCTTTTTTATGGTTTACTGGTGTTGGTTTTGGAAGCTTGTCATTATCTTAATAAATATATGTATTTTCACTCATTCATCTTCCTGATTCCCTTAGGTGCAGCCAACTGCTCTGATCACCCCTTCTGGATGCCTGCATGTGGTATCCTTGACATAATACTGAAGCTATACAATCAGATTGGCTGCACCTGGGAATTAGTTCTGAGCACTTGCTAATTGCTGCAAGATGCATTTTGAGGAGGTTTTGTATTTTTCACTACTTGTAACAGAAGATAGGGATTATTTCCGCCAAATTTTGAAAGAGCAGACTAGGGAGCAATTGTTAGAATGCATCCATCTGGCTCCCGTTTTTGTTGATCAAAGCAGATTTTTGTCTGAAGAGATTCAGCCACTCATTCAAATCTGTGCAGAGTTGGGGGGGGGCGTGGCCTGCAGCGCGATGAAGTAAGCCACACATGGACTGAGCTCCGCACACCCGATCTCCTGAACAATTAATCCTGGGGCTTAGAAGACAGAGAAAGTACTCACACACCAGGTCCTGTCCTCTCCAGACATCCCAGCATCATGTCCCCGCCGAAGAAGGGCTCGGAGGCCGCCAGTCAGCTGGCGAAATTCCGCCGCCAGGAGCAGGCCAAAGATGGCGCAGGGGAGGCTGCAGAGGCAGAGCGGGCAAAGGCAGCAGACACAGAACGCATACTCGAGGCAGTATCCCAGTGCCAGAACACGCTCACCAGAGATATCCCACATCAGGCAAGATATCTCCAAACTCCGCGACAGGGTGAAGGAAACTGAAACTCGGGTGAGTGCAACAGAGGACATTGTATTTCCCCTTCAAAACACCGCCGAGGAGTTGCAACGCCAGATTCAACAGATCACCATGAAGCAGGATGATATGGAAAACCGCCCAGGAGGTATAATCTCCGATTTGTGGGTCTCCCAGAACGGGCCGAGGGCACAGATGCGGAAGGATTTCTGGAGAATCTGCTTATTTCTACTTATGGCAGATAGGCTCTATCAGTGATGTTTGCTGTGGAGAGGGCCCACCGCGTTCCCGGTCGCCCACCGCCAGCTGGAGCACCACCACGTACACTCATCGCCAAACTACTAAACTACCGGGACAGGGATAAAATTCTGCGCCTGTCCAGGGAAAAGGGCAACATCCCATACGAAGGTACGCACCTGGCGGTTTTCCCTGACTTCTCAGGCGAAGTTCAGCGGCTCCGCTCCAAATTTCAGGAGGTGAAAAGAAGGCTACGCGCAAGGCACATCAAATACTCCATGTTGTTCCCTGCAAAGTTGAGGGTGGAGCGGGAGGGTCATGTGCAATTTTTTGAAGACCCTGCTTCGGCCTCCTCATGGCTGGACGGACTGCCATGAGCCATCATCAGTCTTCTCTTACACGGAAATAGTGAGTATACGTTCTGGATCCAGGGGGCCTGGGGGTTTTCTTTTCTCTTAACTTGCTCATAAAGAGTGTGGGACCTGGTGGTGTGGTTATATCCCCAGGACTTAAACCCCCACTAGAGTGCAACACAGACATTTGCAATATAAGTCTGATACCGCATGTTGTTACCCAGCACTGAGTATCTAGACTTCCAGTATGACCCTAAACTGTTTTGTTCAAGTTATTTCTCACCGGGCAACCCCCCTATTCAGAACTGTACTGCCGGACTTGGGGATAAGGGACTTGGGCATCATAGGTTGCCCACGAACATTAACTGGTTATAATCGGGCATTGTTGCACATGTCCACACTGAGGCCAAAGTGTCAGCTCAATGGAACTCGGCTACCAAGCTCTGACTAGTGGAGAAGTCGTCCCCACCGAGGATACCGCAAAGTATTTTCAGTTTCACGGGCTTAGGCTGCAACGTAAATATACTAGACTCCAACCTCTAAGTTTTAGGCCTCCAGGATATCTTTATCATTGGATGTACTCTTACATGCCTGAAGTTTGGGAGAATATGCTCGTGCCGAGTTGGGGTGGCATCGAGCTGGGTAATATACTTAAGGCTCCAATTGAGCCATTTCAATGCATAGGTCAGGTACACCTAACATGTTATTTGCTTCCACAGAGAAATATGAGAATTTGGTCAATTACTGGGCCCGATGCAGCTACACAATGGGCTGCAAAATGGCTATGGCTTAAGGAAATATATATGCCCAAGCTACATTTGTATATGGTCTTATGTAACTCCAGTTTATATGTGATGTTCCCCCCCTTGGTCCGATTTCATGCACGTGGTAAGATGAATCTATCTGCAGGATCATGACAAAATTAAAATTTCTGACATGGAACGTCCGGGGTATCCGTGACAAAATAAAACGTACGGCGACCCTACAATTTTTAAAATCCCAGAAAGCACAGATTATAGCGCTGACTGAAACTCATGTCACAGGACACTTGCAGGCAGCGTTGAGACGCCCCTGGTTGGGTTGGACATATCATTCGGTGTACACACACCAGTCCAGGGGCGTCTCCCTCTTGGTGGCCAAGTCGGTCCCATTTGAGCTGATACGCGTGCAGTCGGATCAGGGGGGTAGATACCTGTTTGTATATGCTTCCATTCAGGACCGTCCGCTGTTGTTACTGGTTTGCTATGTCCCTCCGCCATACAGCTCGGAGGTGGTGAATGAGGGCCTGGCTTTCATGTCACAGTATCCCTGTGTGGATGGGGGACTTTAACATGCCGATGTCCCCTGAGCTGGACCGTATGGGGGGCGGGGACGGGGTGCGGGGTCTGCCTGGGTCCACCCAGCTGCATAGGATTTTAACAGACTTTGAGCTCGTCGATACGTGGAGACACCTCCACCCGAGCACGAGAGCTTACTCATGCTATTCAACTAGTCATAACACTATGTCCCGTATTGACTTTATCTTCATCTCCAAATCCTTGCAGCCGGAGCTGGTGGGGGCTGGGTTCGCTCCCAGAATCCTATCAGACCATGCCCCCTGTTGGGCTGAACTTGAACTGCTGGAGTCGTGTTCTAAACACGTTTGGAAATTAAACACACACTGGCTCGCGTCACTTCAGGACCACGCAGCCATGGAGAGGGAATTTGGATTTTTTTTCCTACACAACTCCGAAAGCGCGAACTTCGGAGTGGTCTGGGAAGCATTTAAAACACATGCTCGTATGATCCTAACAAATCGCATTAACGGTACCGACGCACCAGGACTTCACTGCGCTCGGTCACACACAAATTAAAGGTTTGCACAAATCTTGTGCTGAGGTCGTCAAGTTCAAGTCGGGTTGTCCCCCGTACCAGACTATCCTAAGACCCTCGCTTGGGTCGGGGGTGGTCGAGGCCGACGTTCCTAAACCTCTACTTCTATTTCAGTTATGCCCTGTATCACAATACTGATCAACTTATCGTACTCATTCGAGAGCACGAGCCCACCTCCACAGAGGTGCATAGCTGCTCGAGTTTCAGACAATTTTAGGATACGTCGACCCACCTGGGTCCGTCTGGGGCGTGGGGCAGGGGCGGGGGG
>BLSH010342538.1:75446-86307 GCA_018402905.1 Glandirana rugosa
AGTGTATTCAGGTAAAAGAGAGAAGCCCACAATCGTGTGATACCGTTTAAACAAATTTATTACAGAAATGAATGGATTAAAAATACTCACATATTGTGATCAAAATCAGAGCTCATAGAAAATGGCAGGAAATGGGGGAAAACCGACGCGTTTCGGCTCAACTGGCCGTCATCTGGCCGTCATATGTGAGTATTTTTAATCCATTCATTTCTGTAATAAATTTGTTTAAACGGTATCACACGATTGTGGGCTTCTCTCTTTTACCTGAATACACTCCGTTTGAATACCGGATTATCCCTGGACGAGAGAACGTGAGCGGTTGGAGTTACTCTCCTTTCCACCAGCTCTTGCCCAGGTCAAGAGAATACCCCCTTCAGGAGGAGCGGAACAGCGGTATAGAGGTCCATCCCTCAGGAGCCACCAGGAGGACCCCCGGGTCAAGCGAATACCCCCTTCAGGAGGAGCGGACCAGCGGTACAGAGGACCATCCCCCAGGAGCCACCAGGAGGTCCCCCAGGTGACATTTCCTCGTTCCCAGACGATCGGATGACCATGAGTCAAGTTTGGATATAAACACCTGCGCTTGATCTACCACTATCTGGTAAGCCTGCATCCATTGTCTTTATCACGGCTGAAGATTTTTTGTGTCATTTTCTCATTGAGTGAATCACCTTCATTTATTGAAAGACTTTTGTTCTTAAACACCATAGGCGCTGCATATGATTATTTAGTACATTTTTGGGACAATATAGATCTATTGTTTGTGCGTGCTGCCACCATCAATATTTACCTTCTGGATTCTATTTGTATTATTATTATATTTTTTCCCAATTATAACATTTATTAGTGAGCGCGGAATTTACTTGTATTAATGTATTAATGATTATTCTCCTCCTTTTAGTGTGGCTCAGGTAGAATCCTTGGTCTGGTTATTGGAGGATGACTCAGCCTTTTTCTTTGAACACTACTCAGCATGTTCCCAACAGGTGCTAGTAGAATGTATTAATTCAGTGCAATCTGGTCAGACAGGCAGTATGTAAATTAAATTTTGTGCAACCATTATTACAGGCATGGTCAAATATATTGCACTTAGCCTCTGTCAGCTTACAACCACCCATTCCTGTGGCTAGACACCTGCCTGCTCAAATGTCCTTCTTTCCATCCCCCACAGCAACCACAGTTGCAGCTCAATATACCCTGTTACCAACTAAATATCAGTACCCTGTTTCCCCCTGCTGCACCTTTGACCCTTCTACCTTTCCTCCGCTGCCTGCAACAATCCCACAAAAATCCCCCTCAGCAACTGCTCCCTCTTTTTTACAGTCCTCCTGCTCTTCTCCTCTATCGGCTGCACCCACTACTTACAGCCCTGCATCCACATACAGAATTTCAGTGGCTAAACCTAAAAAGAAACTGAAGTTTTTACCAACCCGCACAATCCTGCCACTATCCAATCCTGCATCCACACCAGCCAATTTGTTCCAGTCTGCCCCCACACCAGCCAATATGCTCCAGTTTGCTTCCACACCAGCCAATTTGTTGAAGTCTGCCTTTACGCCAGCCACTACAGTTCAACCCACCATGTTTCCATCTGCTCCAACCAGACCTGCTACCTTTGTTCAGCCTATGAAAATTGGACCTTCTGCTACTGACCTGCCTGCTGCTATCCCACCTGACAGTACTAGTTCTCTGTCCACCATCCAGTTTGGCCCTATGGGCTCTTTGCTAATCAAGCTAATCAAGTTGACCTCACTGATCCTGTTCCTGATGCCCTGCCTGGTGGTCCCATTCCTGATGTCCTACTTGGTGGTCCCGTTCCTGATGCCCTGCCTGGTGGTTCCATTCCTGATGTCCAGCCCTGCTGTTTCAGTGCCCACTGCACAGCCTGCTGTTCCAGTGTTCACTGCCCAGCCTGCTGTTTCGGTGCCTGCTGCCCAGCTTGAGGATCCGATGCCTGATGTCCAGCCAGATATTCCAATTCCTGATGCCCAGCTTGCCAATGATGCTTTCCTGCCTGATGCCCAGCTTGCTGTTGACTTTCCCCTGCTTGATGCCCAGCCTGATTCTGATGCCCCTGTGTTGTCTGCCTCTGATGGTTGCATGCCCACTGTCCATTACCTGACTCAGGTGGCACGCCTACCTTTGCCTCATTCATAGCAAAACCAACAACATTTTTATTTAAGCAACTCTTTTACATAGGATTAAATATTGTTGTAATTTTTTTTTTTAAAAATGTTATTTTTACAACGTTAATATTCATTGCAGGAAAGCTAAAAGAAAGGGATGGGAATGGTTATCTCTGAGTCATATATCAGTTGAACTGATAACTGTTGAAAATAATTGTTGTAGGCCTTGGAGTGTAGTCATGGGAGTGTGCTTGGGGGCATCCTGGCATGAACACCAAGTAGTAATATTTATATTTAACTGTGCATCTCCTGATTTTGCCTGAAGTATAGTATGCAAATAATATGTTAATCTTATTACCATAAAGCAGAGGTAGGCAATAACTTTTCTCTCTAGCAAATTGGTTCCTATGCACAGCGTTGTAACAGAGCTAGTTACTAAGGAGAGACTGAACAGCCCTAAATAAAATACCTTTGCACTGCATTTAAGAGGAGCATCTGTGTTAGTGACATGGTTACCAAGGAAACCAGTAGGCCACAGATCAGAAGTGTTCAACCCTACAACAAAATATATAATTGTCTGAAGCTATAACAAATGCCCCTGAGACTCCAAACCATTACAATATGAGAACATCTGAGTGGAGGACTGTACAGGCAGGTGTATGTTTGTGTAACTGTGGCATAAAAACACAGAGCTGGCTTTACACACAGAGAGCAAGAGAAAGGTCTTATATTAGCTACTTTGTGGAATGCATATTGGAAAACTAAGCCAGCTCCTCTAGTGATACATATTGAGACTGCTTCCAATTAACTATAAGGCTTCATACACACGGACGTATGAAAAAAAATAAGCGAACCGCCGGGCCCAACTTCAGGGAAAAATGTGCTTTTTTTCTGAGTTTTGCATCAGCGTAAATGAGCGTTAATGCGCGTTATTAAGCGTCGGAGTCAATGGGTGTTTTTTTTAAAAAAAACATTCCTCTGCTATTTTTTAACCTGAAAACGCCGGTCAACGCCAGTACAGCATTAGTGAGCGTTAGTGAGCGCTTTGCCGTGTCGGCGTCAAAAACTCCAAAAAGTTACAGCCTCAGAACACGCCGGCCATGGGTTCTACTTTCAGCTCACTAACGCCGACGCCATCTACTGCTCAAAAATGTTGGTGTTTTTATGGGGCCATTGAATAACACGGAGAGCTGTAAAAAACACTAAAAAACGTGGCTGTAAAAAATGCCCATGTGTATGAGGCCTTATGAATGTTTTTCCTCAAGGCTATCTATGATCTCCAAGCTTAGAGTTCCATACATTTAGTCAGAAAATTAAGTCCTGTTAGATCACTTCAGGCTGGCTCACCTCGCTCTGCACATGTTCCGTTGCTCTCTATGTTTTGGCACTGCCAAATTTGTAGAGGCCGATCCGCTGACAGCCTTAAACTGGAGCTTTACTCATAACAAAAATAATGTTCTTTAGCAAGGAACGTACATTCTACATTAATAATTATGCAACCAAATTACTGTGTGCTGTAAATTACCTCAGCATTGTTCCTGCTTTTTTTTGGCTGGAGGTTGCCATTTTGTTAAAGCCCAGAACCCTGAGCAGCAGTTAGGCCCCTTTCACACTGGGGGCTTTACGGGCGCTATTTAGCTAAAAATAGTGCCTGTAAAGTTCCTCTCCATTAAACTTAGTGTGTCGTTTCACACTGGGGAGGCTCGTGCAGTGCGCTAGCTGGAGAAAAAAACAACCTCCTGCAAGCATCATTTTTGGGGCGGTGAAGGAGAGGTGTGTACACCACTCCTTCACCACCCCTTCCATTGGAATGGATGGCCAAAAGTGGCTGTACACCGTTCCGGAAGCGATGAGCGCCAGCACTTTTAACCTGTGTTTAACCACGTCAAAGCCCCGCTAAATTAGAGGCGGTTTACCGTTAACGCTCGGGCGGTCCCAGTGTGAAAGGGGCTTTAAAGCAGAACAAAACTCTTCTATTAGACATGTGCAGAATGGAAAAATGTGTTTAGTTTCAGATAAATTCGTTATGCTACTAATTTCATTTCGTTATGGAATTTATTTAGTTTGATTTCAGAATTCACTTAGTTTAGTTTAGTTTTCGTTAAATTTCATTTTAGTTGGGGGCGTGGCTTGAAGGCGCTGCTGAATGGCTGCATAGGTGAACAGCTCTTTGGTAAATCAGCCTCAGCAACCTCTCACCTATCACCTACAGGGACAAAAATGACATTGATCCGCTCCTCATCACCCCAGCAACGACCAGAGAAGTCTAAACGGAGAAAGGAGTACAAGACTCCCAAAAAGCTCACCAATTTCTTCTCCATGATGGGCCTCACAAACATCCAAGATGGCACCGGTCGATCAGGGATCCGAGGCTATTACCCCTACAAACACGCAGGGTGAGTCCTCTCCTCCTGTTTCACCCTCCACTACAAGCCCTACTAAATCTAGGCTCAGAACGGCAGAGCCTGAGCCCACACAGCCCTGCATGTTCCCTTTCCCTCCCACTCAGCAACCATCTGTGTTGGATGCATTCCCTGCTTCAGACCAATCCTTGTCTGAGCAGACTATGAAAAACAAGCTCCTGTCCCTAAGACAGACACTGTATAATGATCTGTCTGCAGCAGCATGATAAATGCATTGACAACATAAAGGCTAAGATGGGGACCTGTATAACGCCCATAATGAAACAGTAGATGCACTTACTGACCATGAGGATGAACTACAACAAATCCGACTAAAGCTGGCAGATTTAGAGGACTGTTCCCAAAGTAACAACATTCAATTATGGATTATACCGGAGTCGGTCCAACAGTCTGACCTGAATTTTTTTTTTACAATCACTAATGTCACCCTTGTACCGGATCTGTGTGAGAGAGACCTTAAGATAAATAAAGTGCATAGGCTTCTTAAGCCTCCTGTCAGGACCTGTGGTACTGCTGGGCTCTCCTGAAGCTGGCACTGTTGCTTTCTGCACCTAAGGGTGTAGTTCTGGTGTTCACCTGCAGGTGTCTCCCAGCAGAGGGACACACAGATCATCAAGCTTCCCCTGACATGTGCTGTTGGAAGTAAAGGAGCCCACCCTTCACCTGGGTTCAGGGCCTCAGTATTGTCTCTGCTAGCCTTGTTCCTGTTTGAACCTGATCTGGAGTCCTGTCCCTTGTTCACTGTGACCTGCTGCCTGTTGCTGTTGCTGGCTTCTGTTCCTTTATCTCCTGTCCTTGCCGATACTCTCATGTGTGTTACCTTATTTGTATATATTTAGTTAGTTAGGGCTATTACTGGGGTTATTTGTGTTTATTACTTCCCACCTTGTTTGTGTATTGTCATTGGTGCTGGTATTGGATGCATGTCACTTTTATTAACCACATCAGTACTGGGCACGAAAACCCCCTTCCTGTCCAGGCCATTTTTCGGCTTTCAGCACTATCACATTTGAATGACAATTACTCAGTCATGCAACACTGTACCCATATGAAATTTGCGTCCTTTTTTTCACACAAATAGAGCTTTCTTTTGGTGGTATTTATTCACTGGGGGGGTTATTTTTTGTGCTATAAATAAAAAAAATTGTGAAAAAATGTCTTTTTCTTGTTTCTGTCATAAAATTTTGCAAATTAGTAATTTTTCTTTGTAAATTTTGGCCAAAATTGATACTGCTACCAATCTTTGGTAAAAATAGCCCAAATAAGTGTATATTATTTGGTCCTTGTGTAAGTTATAGAGTCTACAAGCTATGGTGCCAATCATTGAAAATTGATCACACCTGATCACACTTGATATACTGACGGCCTATCTCATTTCTTGAGACCCTAACAAGCCAGGAAAATACAAATAATCCCCAAATTACCCCTTTTTGGAAAGTAGACAGTCCAAGGTATTTAGTAGGAGGCATGGTGAATTTTTTTGAAGTTGTAATTTTTTCCCACATTTCATTGCAAAATGAAGTTTATTTTTTTTAATTTTTTTTTGTATACAATTGTCATTGTAACAGGTTATTTCTCACACACAGCATATGCATACCACAAATTACACCCCAAAACACATTCTGCTACTCCTCCTGAGTATGTAGATCACATGTCTGAGACTTTTTCACAGCCTGACCACATACAGAGGCTCAACATGCAGGGAGCACCGTCAGGTATTCTAGGGACATAAATTACACATCTAATGTCATGATGACCTATCACAGTTTTGAAGGCCCTGGAGCACCAGGACAATGGAATTGCCCACAAAATGACCCCATTCTGGAAAGCAAACACCCCAACAAATAATCTGTGAGGCATAATGAGTCTTTTGAACGGTTCATTTTTTTTCCAGTAGTTTTTGGAAAATGTGGGAAAAAAATGAAAACACACAGTTATGCATTTATAAGATATTTCCAACACATAGCATGTACATAGCAAAAATTACACCCCAAAATACATTCTGCTATTCCTCCTGAGTATGGCAATACCACATGAGTGAGACTTTTACAGCCTGACCACATATAGAGGCCCAACATTGAACTAGCACCTTCAGGCGTTCTACGAGCACAAATTACACATCTCATTTCTCAACCCCCTATTACACTTTTGAAGACCCTGGAGCACTAGGGCAATGGAATTGCCCAAAAAATGACCCCATTTTGGAAAGCTAACACCCCAATGTATAATATATGAGGCATAATGGGTCTTTTGAACATGTCAGTTTTTTTCAGAAATTTTTGGAAAATGTGGAAAAAAAATTAAAACGCATTTCTTTTACACAAAGTTGTCCATTTATAAGATACTTCCAACACATAGAATGTACCTAACAAAAATGACACCCCAAAATACATTCTGCTGCTCCTCCTGAGTATGGCAATGCCAAATGTGTGAGACTTTTACAGGTGATGTTTACTCATGGGTGTGACGGCCACTGACAGGTGATTGGCGATGGTCACTGATGAGTGACTGGCGGTGGTCACTGATGGGTGATGGGTGACTGGCGTTGGTCACTGATGGGTGCCGGGTGACTGGCGGTGGTCACTGATGGGTGACGGGTGTCTGGTGGTGGCCACTGATGGGTGATGGGTGACTGGCGGTGGTCACTGATGGGTGACTGGCAGTGGTCACTGATGGATGACAGGTGACTGGCGGTGGTCACTGATAGGTGATGGGTGACTGGCAGTGGTCACTGATGGGTGACGGGTCTCTGGTGGTGGTCACTGATGGGTGATGGGTGTCTGGTGGTGGTCACTGATGGGTGATGGGTGTCTGGTGGTGGTCACTGATGGGTGTCTGGTGGTGGTCACTGATGGGTGACTGGTGGAGGTCACTGATGGGTGATGGGTGACTGGTGGAGGTCACTAATGGGTGACTGGTGGAGGTCACTGATGGGTGATGGATAACTGGAGGTGGTCACTGATAGGTGATGGGTGACTGGTGGTGGTCACTGATGGGTGCCGGGTGTCTGGTGGTGGTCACTGATGGGTGTCTGGTGGTGGTCACTGATGGGTGACTGATGGTAGTCTCTGATGGGTGACTGGCGGTGGTCACTGATGGGTGCCGTGTGTCTGGCAGTGGTCACTGATGGGTGATGGGTGACTGGCGGTGATCACTAATGGGTGACTGGCAGTGGTCACAGATGCGTGACAGGTGACAGCCAGTGGTCACTGATGGGTGACCGGTGTCTGGCGGTGGTCACTAATGTGTGATGGGTGACTGGCGGTGATCACTAATGGGTGACTGGCAGTGGTCACAGATGCGTGACGGGTGACAGGCAGTGGTCACTGATGGGTGACGGGTGACTGGCGGTGGTCACTGATGGGTGACGGGTGACTGCCGGTGGTCACTGATGGGTGATGGGTGACTGGTAGTGGTTACTGATGGGTGACGGGTGACATGCCACGGTCACTGATGGGTGATGGGTGACATGCCACGGTCACTGATGGGTGACCGGTGACATGCCACATTCACTGACGGGTGACAGGCCACGGTCACTGATGGGTGATGGGTGACAGGTACACTTTATGATGACAGTCTGATGACAGGTACACTTTATGATGACAGGTACACTTTATTGGGGCAGATGGGGTGACAGGTGCATTGGGGGGGCAGGAGTGAAGTGACTGTGTGTTTTTACTATACCTCTCCTCACACTGGAAACTGTGTAAGGAGAGAAGAGCTGGTAACAGTGAGTTACTGCTCTGTTTACATTGGATGTGATCGGCTGTGAAGTAGATCACAGGCGATCACAAGATCACAAGGTAATAGCCACCAGCCCTGGGAACACGCCGCCACTGATGCGCACGCGCAGCGAGCTCCCAATCGCGTGCATGCACCGTGCGAATCGTCACGGTCGATCACATCGTAAACAGCCATGGCCAATGGCTGTTCACTCCCGTTGATGATGCGGTGTGTTCTGGGGACACGCCGACACCGTCAGAGCCGGGATGCGCATGCCCGATCGCGCACAATCCCGGTTTAAAGGGTCTACGTCATATGACATCCACCCAGAACAATAGCCGTTCAAATGACGGCGGGGCGGACGGCAAGTGGTTAATAAACATATCTTTTTCACTTATCCCTATGGTCCTGATTTATTTTGGTGCTGCCCATTGATCTGTTTTCCCTTGCTGGATGCTTGCACCCCCTGACACCTCCTCACCTGCCACCCTCCACCCTAAGAGATGTCCTAGCGCGCATCCACTTTTTCACTAAAAAAGAATGCACCATGTACACGGGCGAAACACAGTGCCAGAGTTCCGGACCCCTCTAACTCTATTAATCTCTATGCTGACCTTTCCAAGGTGACCATGGGGAACCATCGTCAATTCACGACAATCACCAAAGCACTGATTAATGATAAAATCCCATACAAATGGGGATACCCCACCAAGTTTCTAATTACCAGAATAAGACCTACGTAGCACGCACGCTACCTGAGGGCCTCAACTTTCTAAGAGCCTGGCACATCATACCAGAAGATAACCCTGACCAGCGAGATCAGTCCAACTTCCAAATGGACATAGGAGGAGCATATCAGAACAAATGAGCACACATGAAGACCCTGTTCGTTCTCAACTCAACAGCTGATGATTACCTACTGCTCCATTCGGCTGTACCTGTCTGCCTGGACTATTGAATATAGACCTACCTGTTCTGTGGTAAGTGTATTACCATCACCCAAGTTGTTTTGTGCAGTAGTTACTGCCCATTGAGCCTGAGAACCCTTCCTCCTCTTGGGCTCTCCTTTTTTTACCACCCCTTACCTTACCAGTACCAGTCACCCCCCTACAAACTTTCCCTTTGAATATATCAAGCACTGCAAGTCTCCTGACCTACATTATCTAAACCAAGATGACTTTTAATATTGTTTCTGTAAATGCTAGATGCCTGAACACACCTCAAAAAGATGAGCACTGATTAAAGAGGCCACCAACCTAAAAGCAGACATTCTCCTAATGCAAGAGGCACACTTCGCATTTGCCAAGATGCCTCTTTTCAAAATGAAACTTTACCAACAGATCCTGCTAGCCTCCAATACAAAAAAAGAAAAATTAAGTTTTAATAGCAATCCGGTACACACTACATCTTAACCTACATTAGGCCATTGTCGACCCCCAAGGTCGATTCTTGATTGTTACCTGTGATATCAATGGTACCCCATACATCAAGGATATGCAATTAGCGGACCTACAGCTGTTGAAGAACTACAAGTCTCATGAGGCAAAGAAAGACTCTGACAGCCACAAGCACGACACCCACAGGCAGAGGCATGATGGAACTTGTAGTTTTGCAACAGCTGGAGGTCTGCTAATTGCATATCCCTACCATACACTCTCGTAAATGCCTATGGGCCAAATAGGCAACATATTTGATTCTTCAAATGGCTACCCAAAAAGGTAACCCAAACTAGTAGTGGCCAATTAATCATGGGAGGTGACTATAACATAGTTGGAGATCCAAACTTAGACAGTAAAGCGAAGATCCACCACCACTGACCAGCACTCAACCCCATCCTCCAAACATCTGGACTATTTGACGTCTGGAGATGCCACCACGGCTCAGAATGGGATTTCTCGTACTTTTCAGCATCCCAAATGTCCTACTCCAGCATTGACTTTTTTTGGTAGACAAACAAACACTCCAAGAAATCACAGACTCAAAGATCGGAACTATAGCATGGACCGACCATGCCCCAGTATCCATCACAGTGGGGAATCGAACAACCAGACCAACCCATCTTTGGAGACTCAACTCAACTACAATTTTTTTTAACTCAATGACCAACGAGATATCAACCCGTTTATTCTCTGGTCCACATGAGGGGTGTCCTTATCAAACTTAATGGTAAACTTTAGAAAAAGGAGGACACAGCAAATTGATGAGGTATTATCTAAAATTGACCAATTATAAAAACTGAACAAGCAATACCCCTCTCATGGCACATCCATAGAACTCCTTACTTAAAATCTATTATGGAGTAGTTAAACGACACAGGAGGAAAAAGATTTCAAATGGTAATTCAAACTATTCCTGTGGGGAGTACACCTGGTCTCTTATTTGCCCAACTATAGAGCAACCAGTAACTCAATTTTTTTTAACATCAACTCAACTCAGAGGTTTCTACCCAACCAGACCAACAAGCTAAGGGGTGACACTACCTATGACCCCGTACCAGCCAGGTACGATATCAAGGCTAGAAACTCAGACACTAAAGAACCTCACAAACAAACAGATGGTTTTTTTCAGTTACGACCTCATCCTGTAAAC
>BLSH010342538.1:120538-147302 GCA_018402905.1 Glandirana rugosa
GTCACTTTAAATGAAACCGGGAATCAGTGCACATCTCTTCTGCACAATTATTTCAAGTCTGTGTGTCACTTCAAATGAAACCGTCAATCATTGCACATCTGTTATTCACACTTATTTTTAAAGTCTGTGTGTCACTTTAAATGAAACCGTCAATCATTGCACATCTGTTATTCACACTTCTTTTTAAAGTCTGTGTCACTTTTATTATTGCCGCTAATGATTGCACATCTGTTATTCACACACAACATCTGTTCTGCACCATAACAGATGTTCTTCACACATTACATCTGTTCTTCACACATCTGAAAATAGTTTAGAACACTTTACCTAAAACCGGGTGCGGAACCATACACGTTCTTCAAACATCTGGATAGTGTGTTTGAAAATACAGCATAGAGAAGAGCAGGCATATGGTTTCGCACTTCACACAGTTTGCAGATGTTTTCAGAACAGTGATATTATTTAAGGCTTTCTTATGCATCGTCTTTAGAAGAGGTTTCCTTCTGGGACGACAGCTATGCAGATGAATTTGATGCAGTGTGTGTTGTATGGTCTGAGCACTGACAGGCTAACCCTCCACCCCTTCAACCTCTGCAGCAATGCTGGCCGCACTCATATGTCTATTTCCAAAAAACAACCTCTGGATATGACGCTGAGCATGAGCACTCAACTTCTTTGGTCGACCATGGTGAGGCCTGTTCTGAGTGGAACCTGTCCTGTTAAATCGCTGTATGGTCTTGGCCACCATGCTGCAGCTCAGTTTCAGGGTCTTGGCAATCTTCTTATAGCCTAGGCCATCTTTATGTAGAGCAACAATTCTTTTTTTAGATCCTTTTTTGTCATGAGGTGCCAAGTTGAACTTCCAGTGACTAGTAGAGAGTGAGAGCAATAACACAAAATTTAACACACCTGCTCCCTATTCACACCTGAGACCTTGTAATACTAATGAGTCACATGACATCGGGGAGGGAAAATGGTTAATTGGGCCCAATTTGGACATTTTCACTTAGGGGTATTCTCACTTTTGTTGCCAGTGGTTTAGACATTAAAGGAGAAGTATGGGAAAGCAAAAATAGGTAGTACATGTTACCTTCATACCTTCATTGCATTTTTTTACTCAGTCTTTTAGCTTTTGCAGAATAGTTTGTTGAACAGCCAGAAAGCAGCTTCTATCAATTTATTTTCAGTTTAAAAGTTTCCAGGGGTAGATACAGCTTCACAATCCAGCCCCTCTTTCAGTCCCTCCCTCTCTTGGACATGTGGGGGTGCTTGGTGAAGAGGTGCACACCCAAGCTGCTATCTAGAATGAGCATTAACTTCATGTGCCTCTGTTTCCATGGCAGCATGCCCCCCAGCTAAAACCCAGCAGCAGAGGCAATGTGCAGTCTCCTCACATTTCCTGGTCTGTTATCTTCCAGCTCTCCTCTGCCAGACTTCAACACCTCTCCCCTGGGCTTTGATGTTCCTGTGTCCTCCGAATTCCCTCCCCCTTCCCCTCATTCAGGGGCTTTCAAAGTCTGTCTCTTCACCTCCAGCCAATGAAGGGAGGGGAGGAGTGTCACTGAACACTTCTCATGTCCAGCAATGAGCACAGGTAAGCTTTCTGCACATATCACTGTGTTATTTCAGAAGAGGAGACATGGTAAGGAGCATAGTAACCTGTTTCCAGTATCTGTTTTCTGAAATGATCACAGTGCTATTTGTATAGAGCATACCTGTGTACATAGCGGGTGTGCAGGGGAGAAGGAGACTGACAACTCCGTCATCTAAAGTGACCCCAGATATTTCCCCAGAGTCTACTTTATTGTACAGTGATGTGGGATAAGATGACATGAGTGGTGGTGGGGATGGGGGTGACATGAGTGGCAGTGGACTGGTGTCATCCCTATCCCCACCACCTCACATGTCATCCCTATCCTCACCACCACTCGTGTCATCCCTATCCCCACTACCACACATGTCATGCCTATCCCCACCACCACATGTATCATCCCTAACCTCACCACCACTCGTGTCATCCCCTTTCCCATCACCTCACGTGTCATCCCCATCCCCACTCATGTCTTCCCCATCCTCATCACCACTCGTGTCAACCCCATCCTCACCACCACTTGTGTCATCCCCACCCTCACCACCACATGTGTTATCCCCATCCCCACTTGTGTCATCCCCATTCTCACTACCACGTGTGAGGAGGGGAGGAGAGCAGCTCTGTGTGTTGTATGAAGTCTCGCCCACAGGTAATTAACACTATTTTAACAGCAACAGTGCACTTCTCAGAGGGCAGGAAAGATTTGTAGATACTAGCAGCTCATGAGGATCGGGATTAAGCAAAAAAAGGAAACCCATACTTCTTTTCTAATGGCTGTGTGTTGAGTTATTTTGAGGGGACAGCAAATTTACTCTGGTCTACAAGCTGTACACTAACTACTTTACATTGTAGAAAACTGTCATTTCTTTAGTGTTGTCACATGAAAAGATATAATAAAATATTTACAAAAATGTGAGGGGCACTGCCGTACATCTGAGGGGCGTGACTGTACGGCAGCCAGCTGAGTCGGTAGCACACGAGGAAGCTGATGAGAAGCATTCACTGCAGGCAGCGTCAGGTGAGATTGATTACAGCTTGTCATAAGCCACTCTGTCTCCAGCTATCTTTATGTGACTACATGCTTGTGTTTTAACTGCTTTGTGTAAGTGTGATGGCTTAAGAATTTTTAACAAAATAAAGTTTTTGATGGTTCTGACATTATTGCACTAGTGGAGATTTGTTCTCTTTTCCACATATACCACCTGCTCAAGTATTTTTCCAAGCCACTGAGAGCTGCCAAGCATGAATTCAACAACTTTTAAATGCTGTTCCAGCCAGGCATGAGAATGTTTGGCCATTGGCTGTGATGAGTGCATTCCCTATGGGAGCGGGATTTTGTGACACATCGCGGGTGTTGTTTGTTTCCTTTCCAAACACTTCACAGCTGATCCAGCTACACTCCCCTGATTCATCTCTTGGGAACATGTGTGATTTGGACTATGGACTGTGTTCTCATGTTTTAAAAGAAATTACTTGAAATAAGTGCATCTCTTTTTTTAGCTCTGCCTTGCCATTCATGTTTTTCTTGCATGTATGTCATGTAATCTTGATTCATTGAGGAAGATAGCTTGCACCAGAGGTCACAAAAGTTAATTTCTGTCCCAGGCCCCGGGCACATATGATCCTTCCCACAGGACACCTGCTGCATTGCTAGCCAGGTATGGGGGCAGGAAATACCCCTGGGGGTCCTGCTGATCAAGGTGCTAACAATTGTAAGCATTCATCCAATCCTTTTGTTGGCTTTGCAATCTTCATCTGCTTTACTAAAATTTGCTTTGCAATTTCCTTCAGCAGAAGGCATGTTTTAGTTCATATCAAAGCTGTATTGATTTAATTTTTATCAGATATAACATTCACTTTTCTAAAAAGAAAATTGAAAGAGTAAATGAAGACAACCACATTATAAAAAACGATCTTTATTAACCACTTCACTCAGAGTCACATCATATGACGTCGCAAATTTGAGTGGAGATATCTGAATGGTGCCTGCAGCTACAGGCACCATTCAGATATTGTTTTTTTCAGGAAGCGATTCTGTTTTAGATAAAAGTGGTCTTAGCAGCGATTTCGCAGCGAGATCACTTTTATCAGCCGCGGGAGAGGTGCCCCCCCTCACGCCCCTTTCCCGTCATCTCCGCCGCATACCGGACCTGCCGATGATCGGATCCTCTCCCCACTGTGTCCATGAGCCGAGTGAGCGGCTGAAGCCGCTCACTCGGCTCTATAACACGGCAGGGCGGAAATGACGGCAGAAGTCATCTCCGCCCAACAGTTTTAAAGGGCCCATTTTTTTTTTTGGTCTGTCATTTTTTCAAATTTTATTTTTTTTTTTTGCATTTTAGTATACATATGAGATCTGAGGTCTTTTTGACCCCAGATCTCATATTTAAGAGGTCCTGTCATGCTTTTTTCTATTACAAGGAATGTTTACATTTCTTGTAATAGGAATAAAAGTGATCAATTTTTAAAAAAAAAAAAAAAGAACAGTGTAAAAATAAAAAGTAAAATAAATAATTAGAAAAAAAAATGTAAAGCGCCCCGTCCCCGCGAGCTCACGCGCAGAAGCAAACACATACGTAAGTCCTGCCCGCATATGAAAATGGTGTTCAAACCATACATGTGAGGTATCTCCTCTGCAACTCAAAACTGCTAACCTGTATAATCTTTTTAACATCGCCAATGGAGATTTTTTAGTTGCAAAGTTTGTCACCATTCCGCGAGCGGACGCAATTCTGAAGCATGACATGTTGGGTATCATTTTACTCGGCGTAACATTATCTTTCACAATATGGAAAAAAATTGGCCTAACTTTACTGTTTTCTTATTTTTTAACTAAAAAAACTGAATTTTTCCAAAAAAAATCCCACTTGGAAGACCGCTGCGCAAATACGGTGTGACATAAAGGTTTGCAATGACCGCCATTTTATTCTTTAGGGTGTTAGAAAAAAATATATATATAATGTTTGGGGGTTCTAAGTAATTTTATAGCAAAAAAAAAATATTTTTAATTTGTAAACACCAAACCCCAAAAACAGGCTCGGTATTGAGGTGGTTAAAATGCCCCTAGATGTAAATCCAACATCAATCACGTTGTCCAGCAAATGAAAAATGAAAACAAAATGTAGTGACTGCTTTAACTGTGAACAGAAAGTCTATATGGCATGAGGGTGCATAAAAAAAGCTGTTGAGAATCAAGACGTAGTCACAGGTGGGGGGGAACCTGTGACCAGCTATGATATAGAAACCCTGGTCACTGCAGAACCTAAAGAGACCTTTCACTCACCTTGACACTGTGAGTGAACAGGTAGTCACCCTGATAAGTAACAAATGCTTACTCATTTGTAATTTAGAAGGGGTACCCACAAAATTACTGATTGGCAGAGGTTCCCAAGTAAGCATTCAACAGGCTAAGGGAAGATTCCCTAACCTGACAAAGTGAAAGTTCTCTTGCAAAGGGAATAACCTATTTGCCTTTAGTAAACCACCCCCTATGATTTACTAAATGTGAATGTAAACGTTAGAGAGTTAATGAAGAAGACTGTGCCTGATAGACACCCCATACCACAAGGTCAAGACCTCCTTGACAATTTGAGTGTTTTTTAATCGTTCTCTATTTTAGATTAGGGAAGTGTTTACCACCAAGGTTTTATTTCTGAAGAGTGAAAACATACATTTTTTTATGGTTTAATGAATGCCTCAGCAGCATTTCAAAGATGCATGGAAGAGACACTATTAAGACTAAGAGATGAATATTGCTCACCTTATCTGGATCATGTCCTATTATACCAGAACCTTTTCAGAACACCTGGGAAGGGCTTTCACAACTTGTGTGCATATGGAACTATACTAAGAGCAAACAACAGTGAACATTTTAAAAGAGAAGTAAGAATTCTTGGGAGACTCCTTTCTTATCAGGAACACATGTCGATATTTTACATTTTACATGATACAGGCTATGAATACCTTTCATTTATGCTGGTAACTTTTATTAAAGAGGAGATATATGTATAAATGAAAAGACCTCAAATTAAACTCGGGCTCAAATTAAACTCAGAATGCAAGTGAATAACACATGCTGTCCTATGCCTAATATAAGTACTGCAAGCTGCATCCTTGTTATACTTTGTGCTCAGACCACCAACATTCCTGTAACACTGGCAAAGAATAACTATAAAAATACAGTTTGCCTGTTGTATGTAAATTCATAAAGATACTGATAATATAATTTACAATCTAAAATGTAAATTGACCCTGATATTAAGCACAGACAACTACACTGTTGCTTAAAGTATCAGTAAATGAGCATGTGTAGGTGGACATAGAACATGATTGCAGGGAAAAAGAATTGCAAGTTTTATAGTTATAGCTTTTTATAGTATAGTTGTATGTTTTTTTCCCTAGGGCTGTATTGTCCATAACCTCACCAGGCACAGTGTTTCAGGGATTTTGTATAGAATTTAAATTTTTTAAATAACATTTTATATTTTCTTATAATTAAACAGATATATGGGCATGTGCTGGGAGTAGTGTAGGTATGTGTGGTCATGTTGAGAAATGTTTTATTGCTGTTGTAAAGAGTATCCTGGTAAATTTTGTTGTATGTATACAATGGCAATAAAGTATATTATATTGTATTGTATTATATTATATTATGTTATCTTTAGGGCTTCATCTAACTTAAGAAGAAGCATAATTATGACATTTAACAAAAGAAACTTACATTTGCTGTAGTGTAATCTTCTAGAAGACGAACATAGTGGCAAATTTTTTGCAAACAAAAAGACTATACAGTTTATATCCTGTTAGCAGACCCTTTCCAAGGGCTTGTGAGGAGTTGTGTGTCATGAAGTGCTATTGAAAGCTTACCCATTTGACAGATATGAAGGACCAAGCTCACAGCATTGCTGAAAACTTTCAATAGCATGCTAAAATTCAAAATCATCCATCTGACATAACCCTAATGCTAGCTACATTGTTAAGCTTTGATGCATTGCAAAACCCAGCAAGGTAATATTTTTTTAAAGAATCATATTTATTTAGGTGGATGCAGCATCTATTCAATGCTTCATCCACTGGCCCACCGGCTCTAAGACTAAAAACTGATTGATCAAACACTGCTGATCGCTCTGTTCTCAGAACTCCATAAGCAGTCACCGCTGTCTGCTCTGCCCCCCCATGCTCACTGGAGTGCTGGGCTGTGGATAGGGTGGAAGCAGCTGGATAAGGCTCTCAGTGGCTCGCTAAGAGGCTGAGCCAGGTAGCGGTCCAAGCTATTGGGTGGATCCCGACCATATGGTCGCGATCTTTACCCAGCCTGGACTGGCTCTGTGATGTCAGCCAACAGTGGGCTTCAGCCTGCTGTCTACTGAAAATGAGTCACAAGAGTGCAGAACAAACTGTACTCCTGTGTTCCACGGGAGAAGTACAGCCAAACGGGCTTTGGCTGTACTTCTTCAATAATGGAATAAAAAAAAAACTCCAAAAAACATGCAATCCATAACAGTTATTTTGGTAATGCTGACGTCATAATTCATCCATTATAGTTTGCAATTAAATCCACTTTTGTGGAAATACCTGGTCTTACTGTATAAAGAAATGTTTTGATACCTGATTTTACTGTATGGTTAAGGAGTTACCCGTGAATCATCTGTGGGATATAATGACTACTTTTCAAAACACTACATGGCATAATACAGAAAAGTTAAGGGTACTTTGGAACACCTCAAAATGATGAAGTTGTTTATTCTTAATTTTACTTGGTGAGCTTTTTAGTGATACTTTTTTACTACTGTACCTTAAGTGTGAAACAAGCTAACTGAAATTTTTTTGTTTTTTGTTGAATCATTATAGCTAACTGTCAATACCTTCTAATATTATATTAAAATATTTAGTTAGGTCGCCTTTTATGGATACTCTATAGGTGGAAGACTCCAATAATTAAAATATTGCAATATTTATTTTTACATTTCGAAAAGAACAACATTTGAGGGATTACCTCCAAAAATAAAGGGACTTTTAAGGAACCATATTGATAACAGTAACACAATGAAATAAAATATTATATTTATTTAATTCCAGTTTAAATATAAGATGGAATAGTGCATAACCACCACATAAAATATTTGACTGATGTATTCATACACCAATAATAAGAACAATACAGATGCGTGAATAATATGTATCCCATTGGTAGACATTTTGCAGTCTTCAACTGCTTCATCAAGAGCACTGCGGGAATATCACACTATCTGATATAGATGTTAATAACCAATAGCCTCTACAGAGCTGCCATAAGAAGATCTGAATCCCAATTCCCCTGACCACCAAGTCATGAGAAGGAGGATAAGCCAGACACTGGACCACACAAAGGAGGAGAAACAGGGGCCACAACCAGCCAGAGAAACACAGCAAAACATACAAATCTGATATCTCTAATAAGGCAAAAAGCATGCAGCGGAAACCTGGCAGTAGTCCTTATTAGATTTTATTTGCACATTTCATTAAAACATGTGTAAATCCATGCTCATTTCATAAGAAAAAAAATAACATTAGAAATAATCCCCCTCCTTGGAGAGGCTGCCCCATCAACAACAACCCCTTATTATGTACAATATCTCACAACAGTGAGTATACACCTCCCCTCTTGTAAATATTTTATTATATCTTTTCATGTGACAACACTGAAGAAATGACACTTTTGCCACAATGTAAAGTAGAGAGTGTATAGCTTGTATAGCAATGTAATTTTGCTGTCCACTCAAAATAAGTTAACACACAGCCATTAATGCCTAAACCGCTGGCAACAAAAGTGAGTACACCCCTAAGTCAAAATGTCCAAATTGGGCCCAATTAGCCATTTTCTCACCCCGGTGTCACGTGACCTGTTAGTGTTACAAGTTTTCATGTGTGAATGGGGAGCAGGTGTGCTAAATTTGGTGTTATCGCTCTCACTCTCTCATACTGGTCACTGGAAGTTCAACATCGCACCTCATGACAAAGAACTCTGAGGATCTGAAAAAAGAATTGTTGCTCTACATAAAGATGTCCTAGGCTATAAGAAGATTGCCAAGACCATGAAACCAAGCTGCAGCAAGGTGCCCAAGACCATACAGTGGTTTAACAGGACAGGTTCCACTCAGAACAGGCCTCACCATGGTCGAGCAAAGAAGTTGATTGCACACGCTCAGCATCATATTCAGAGGTTGTCTTTGGGAAATAGACGTATGAATACTGCTAGGATTGCTGCAGAGGTTGAAGGGGTGGGGATAAGCCTGTCAATGCTCAGACCATATGCTGCACACTGCATCAAATTGGTCTGCATGGCTGTCGGCACAGAAGGATGTCTGTTCTAAAGATGATGCACAAGAAAGCCTGCAAACTGTTTGCTTAAGACAAGCAAACTAAGGACATGGATTACTGGAACCATGTTCTGTGGTCTGATGAGACCAAGATAAACTTATTTGGTTCAGATGGTGTCAAGCATGTGTGGCGGTAACCAGGTGAGGAGTACAAAGACAAGTGTGTCTTGGGAGTGACTTGGTCTGGGGCTGCATGAGTGCTACCGACTACCAGGAGCTACAGTTCATTGAGGGAACCATGAATTCCAACATGTATTGTGACATACTGAAGCAGAGCATGACCCCTCCTTTCAGACACTGGGCCGCAGGGCAGTATTCCAACATGATAACGACCCAAAACACACCTCCAAGAAGTCCACTGCCTTGCTAAAGAAGCTGAGGGTAAAGGTGATGGACTGGCCAAGCATTACTCAAGACCTAAACCCTATTGAGCATCTGTGGGGCATCCTCAAACTGAAGGTGGAGGATCGCTAGGTCTCTAACATCCACCAGCTCCATGATGTCAACATGGAGGAGTGGAAGAGGACTCCAGTGGCAACCTGTGAGGCTCTGGTGCACTCCATGCCCAAGAGGGTTAAGGCAGTGCTGAAAAATAATGGTGCCCACACTAAATATTGGCACTTTGGGCTCAATTTGGACAATTTCACTTAGGGGTGTACTCACTTTTGTTGCCAGTGGTTTAGACATTAATGGCTGCGTGTTGAGTTCTTTTGAGGGGACAGCAAATTTACACTGTTATACAAGCTGTACACTCACTACTTTACATTGTAGCAAAGTGTCATTTCTTCAGAGTTGTCAAGTGAAAAGGTATAATAAAATATTTACAAAAATGTGAGGGGTGTACTCACTTTTGTGAGATACTGTATAAGATATACTGTATATTAGTTATTCCCAGGTTTTATTTAAATATTCACAGACATCTCCATCAACATGTTTCACAATCAAGTTTCATCAGGAGAACAAGGAGAGGATAGCTTATCAAAATATTAGCAGTTTATCCACATGACCACCTGTGTACATACCTAAGGATGTGCTTCCCATCATCCACATATTCACATACTGCAAGTGGATACTGCAATTTCTGCACATAAAGATTTTACATCCTACGTATTCCTTGTCCCAGTCATTATACAAGATTTTTCTCCAATATTATGCAATTTTCACCAATGCTATTGAACTTCCATAATTATTCAAAACAGAACAGAGGTGAGGGACTATCTGCCCCACAGAATGATAGCCTCTACCCTCTCTTCTATTCTGTTTGTAATATTTTAATTCTTAAAGTTTTTTAGAGGATAACATGGTCCCACAGAGCCTCAGATGGGAAGTTAGCCATCAGGATGATGAGAATGAGTTAGCTGAATGGTTTAAATATTTTTTATAAAGCTGATCTGGATATATTGAGGATCGTATTTACTCAGAAGAGAGGTAAATTAAATAAACTAGATGAAGAAATTGTTTCTCTAAAAGAAAAGCCCTCACCAATTAAAGAGTTAGGGGATAATAAATTAAAATCAGAAAATCTTAAGAAAGCCATAGAAAAGGAAGACCAGGAACAAAAACTGAAAAAAAGAAAAAATATTTAAAAGCTGTGGAGGAAAATTAGTATTTAAATGACAGAAGAAAAAGGAGGCTACGGCCTCATCCTGCCAGTACAACAGTGCTCCCACCCACCCATCATAAGTCTATACAGTATGTAGGTACTATAGGGTGGACGGGAAGGTGTTAAAAATATCGTGTGTATGTGTGTCTGTGTGTGCATGCATGCATGTGTGTGTGTATGTATATATGTATGTATTATATGTGTATGTGTAAGTGAGTTTTATGTGTGTGTGTATGTAAGTTTATGTATTGTAAGGGATTAGCTCAGCAGCAGGGTGTGCAGGACCCCCTGGATGGGTCACAGCACAGTTAAGTAGGCACAGACAGACAGCAGGATCTTTGTGAAAACAAAAACTGTGGTTTATTTATATGTCTGTGGTTACAAAGCACAGGCATAAAAACAGGTAAAATAAAACAAAACATAAAATAAACCCTTGCCACTTTGGGTGACTAACTACAAAAACACAGGGACCTGACTACTTGTTCTGCCACAGCCTATCGCTGCCCAGACACTTGGTGGTCACAAAGAAAAAAACAGAGACTTTTAGTCACACAGACTTAGGGGTTGATTTACTAAAGCTGGAGAGTGCAAAAAACGGTGCAGCTGTGCATGCTAGCCAATCAGCTTCTAACCTCAGCTTGTTCAATCAAGCTTTGACAATAAAACCTTGAAGCTGATTGGTTTCTGTCTGGAGCTGCACCAAATTTTACACTTTCAAGCTTTAGTAAATCAACCACTTAATCTCCCCATTCAGAGGCATTGCTGCCCCCAGTCTGCATTGCACAGAGATCTGGTTCCAGAGTGGAGCATCTTGTTAAAGCAACCATGATGTTTTCTAGAGCCCTGAGTAATTCATCTGTTACACCTGAGCTTGTTAACCCTCAGTGATCCCAAATAGGCTCACTACACAGCACAACCCAAAAGCAATCAGTGTTCAGCATAAACCTGGGATAAATATATCTCCCATCCTGAACACAACCCATAGATTTTCCTGGTTTCCTGTCACATACCCCCCTCTTTTTTCAACCCTAGGGTTGGGACAAAGGTTGCCAGGCATGCATGCTAACATCGGGGCGATGTTTCACAGTAAAACTGAATTCTTGAAGGGGCAGGAACCACCTATTCACCCTCCTTTTGGTCTCTTTGTTCTGTGCCATCCATTTTAATGAAGCATGATCTGTTACTAGTTCAAATTGTCTACCCAAGAGATAGTACCAGAGAGAATCTAAAGCCCATTTTAACGCTAAATTTTCTTTCTAAATGGTGGCATAATTTTCTTCATGGGCCTTCAATTTCCGGATGAGTTAACGCCATAGGTCGCTGTTCCTCTTCTGAGGTTACAGGCTCTTCCCTAGGTCCTATTGTTTCCCCTGCTAATACTGACAAGGGAAACTCAGGAGAATCATCACCCTTAGAGGATTCCTTAGTAGAACCTTTAGGCTCTGAAGAACCACTTAATGGTGAATCTGGACAACCCCAGAACTCCCAGAATTTTGGGAAATCCCTTCCCACAATGGTTTCATGTGGTAGGTGGGGAACCAAACCCACCTGGTGACACAGGTTACCGATGGAGGTTTCAAAGGATACCATAGTCACCAGATACTCTTGAGTGTCCCCATGTAAACAAATGACCACAATTTTCCTAGGGTGCAAGGTTTTTTCCACCACCAGTTCAGTTTTTACCAAGGTAACCAGTCTACCTGAATCCAACAATACAACAATATTTTTACCATCTAAACACATTTTGCATAAAGGTTTGTCATTTCACTTTACTGTAGTGCATGTAGTTGCAAATTATTATTATTATTATTATTATTATACTATATTATATAAGCAGCGCTTTACAACTTGAGGGTAGACAGTACAAATACAATACACTTAAATACAGTAGGAGTAAGAGGGCCCTGCTACAATCTAAGAGGGAAGGTCAAGAGATACAAGAGGTAGGAACTGTGGGGGATGTGCTGATGGAGAAGATAAATGTACAGTTGTTAGGTGGGAGCTAGATAGGCTTCTCTGAAGAGATGAGTTTTCAGGGATCCTCTGAAGGTGGACAAAGTAGGATAAAGTAGGACAGATTAGGGTAGAGCATTCCAGAGGATCTGAGAGGCTCTGGAGAAGTCCTGGAGGCAATGAGGTGACAGCCGAGCTAGAGAGCAGGAGGTCTTGGGAGGAGCAAAGAGATCGATTTGGTTTGTATTTTGAGACCAGGTTAGTGATGTAGCTGGGGGCCAAGTAGTGAATGGCTTAGTAAGTTATTGTTAGTATCTTGAATTTAATTTGTTGGTTGAGAGGCAGCCAATGAAGGAATAGACATAGGGGTGTAGCAGACGCCAAGCGTTTTTTAAGGTGTATGAGCCTGGCAGCAGCATTCATAATGAACTGAAGTGGGGGTAGCCTATTTAGAGGTAAGCCAGTGAGGAGGGAGTTGCAGTAGTCGAGGAAAAAGATGACCAGGGAGTGGATTAGAAGCTTTGTGGTGTCATTGGTTAGGAAGGGGCATGTCTTGCAGATGTTGCGGTGGTTGAAGCTGCAAAATTTGGATAGTGATTGGTTGTTGGGCCAAAAGGTTAGTTCGGAGTCCAGGATTACGCCTAGAACCTGGGCGTGGGAGGATGGGTTTATAGTTGAGCTGTTGATTTTGACAGAGAAATCTGGGGAAGTGGCATGTGGGGGAGGAAAGATCATAAGCTTAGTTTTGGATAGGTTGAGTTTGAGGAAGTGATGTGACATCCAGGCCCATATGTCAGTTAGTAAGTTGGTGATGCGTGAGGAGACAGAAGGAGAGAGCTGGGGGGTGGAGAGATAGATTTGTGTGTCATCAGCTTACAGATGATACTGAAAGCCATGGGAGGCAACCAACTGACCCATGGAGGCAGTGTAGATTGAGAAAAGGAGAGTGAGAGATTGAGAAATAGGGACTGCAGTCTCTCTGTAAGAAAGCCACAGTGCATTGGTTCATCAATAGCTGGGCAAACTGCCGCTACATGTCCCTCTTCCCGGCAGCGGTAACAAATTAACTTTCTAGTCACCTCATGTGGGATTGGTCACCCAGGCCAATCTCGCCAGACATTAGAAGCAGTCCCAAAAATACCTTTAGTTCCCCCTTTTTCACTCTCTCCACCCCCATCCTTTGATGCAGTCTTACCTGTAGCTGAGAATGGTCTGGTTTAAGGGTGGAAAGTCTGTGAGTCTTTGAGGGAAGACATCAGATTCTCAGTCGTTAGATACCTTTCCACAAGGTCTACAGGTTTGTCTGCTGTTTCTGGATCTCCATGGCTCACCCATTTCTGCAAGATAATAGCGAGTAATCTCAGAAATTTTTCCATGACTGCCCGCATCCTCCACCATATGTAAGGGATTAGCTCAGAAGTGGGGTGTGCAGGACCCCCTGGATGGGTCACAGCACAGTGAAGTAGGCACGGACAGACAGCAGGAGCTTTGTGAAAATAAAAACTGTGGTTTGTTTACATGTCTCTGGTTACAAAGTGCAGGCATCTAAACAGGTAAAATAAAACAAAACAGAAAATAAACCCTTGCCCCTTTGGGCATCTAACTACAAAAAACACAGGAACCTGACTACTTGTTCTGCCACAGCCTACCGCTGCCCAGACACTTGGCGTGTGTACATGTGTGTGTGTATATGTATGTAAGTATATTACTTATAATCTTGACCCCTAGTTCTGTAGGATCAGAACTTTTTTTAGGGCTAGTTTACATGAGCGGTAAGGACTGCTCCTTCTCTGAAAAGCAATCCATGCTTGGATCACTTTTTAGAGGCCTTTGACAAGTGGTAAAAAAGCCAATATGTAATCTCCTCATTGTCTGTTTTAACTCCCTACAGCACAACCATGCAATGCACATGGTTGCAGGGTGGTTGCAGAATGGCCTCATTCACCTGGGGTTATACTTCCTGGCACAGCCACAGCATATGTATTACCCTGGTTGCTGCCTCTGCAGATAAAGGGAAAGCAATTGGGGGTTGAAAAATGTGGTTCAATAACATGACTTTACCTGCCCCCAACCTCATGTGTGAACAAGTTCTTGGTTCACATGTGTGTGGCTGCATACTGCATGTAGGGCAGCCCATTATTTTCAATGGGCTGCCTTGCCCACAGAAACACAGGGAAATAAGTTGCCAACACTTTTTACAATTTGTGCTATGCCAATTTGCTATGCACTTAGACACACAACATTGTCAATGCATAGGGAGTACCATTAAGAAATAATGGCATCCTTGTTTGTCTGTTAAAGAGCAGTGCATTTGTCTACGTGTCAGGAATGAGTGTGATTTTTGCTCATTCCCCACATGCAGTAATGTGAACCAAGCCTTGAACTGGGGTACCTCAAGACTGAAAATACTTTTCAAGGGTTGATAATTTAAGGCTGAAAAACACTGTATTAAACCATAGAGCTCCCCCTAGCTGCAGCCTAGTAATAACATTGCTGAGAGGCCTATTCATGTACCTACTATACCTGCATGGAAAAGCAAACAGCACTCATTAAAGACTTCATTCATCATTCTCCTGTGATCAGCTTTAGTCAGGAACTGAATCAAATCACCTCATTTGGCAGCACAAGACATTTAAACTGATAAAATGGCCTAGAATTTTATACATTGAGTGGAGTGACTTTTTTTCTTAACTTTGTTTTAAGCTGTGGGGGATTGGGAACATTTCCAGGCACAGACAGGAAGAAGGATTGCTCTCATTATGATAAGAGACTTTTTTCTCCTACCGCTGGATAATAAATATGACTAACATTTGCACGGCAGTAAGTAGCGTGAGCAATCTAGATTCAGATCGATTACTTAAAAACAATGTTGTTTTAATAAGCTAAAGACACATTAAAAGTTAAGCAAGCTGTAGGTTCATTTTCTAACTTGACATGCAGGTATGTAACTTGATATTTAAAAAAATACATTAATATAAATTACTTTTTAAGTTACATTAAGGTTCAGCCAATGTTTCAAAAGCTTTCATGTTTTAATATAAAGGGAACTTACCTCCTTCACTTCCATATTTCTCCATGAATCATAACTGTCATTCAAATTTTGTCTCAAGATGAAGCTTGGTATCCCTGCGTGACTATTCAGATGAGTACTAATTTATATAAAAGGTCCGACTTAAATGCGTGTGGGATTAGGGAGAAGGGAGACAAAGAGATTATTCAAGAGATAAGAAGAAACAGCCGGCAACTCCGTGTTCCTCTATTGATTTATTTGTGTAGACCACACCAGTGAGTACAAGAATACGATGGGCACCGTATTCTTGTACTCACTGGTGTGGTCTACACGAATAAATCAATAGAGGATCACGGAGTTGCCGGCTGTTTCTTCTTATCGCTTGAATACTAATTTGTATGGTGTGTGGGAACACATCACAGCGCAGGCACCCTGGCTACCACTTTGAGGTTGAATTTTCTCCACTGTGCAGAGCGTTGCAACCACATTGCTTGAGACGTAGAGATTATATTGTAACATTTCATTTCTGAATTAAAATCACCTTCAAGTTTTGTAAGCTTTGATCAATATTTAAATTTTCCCCAAAAAAGGAAATGGAAATTCCAGGATACATAAATCTGTTGCAAAATCATATAGTATAAAAATGGGCTTGGTATCCTGATACAGAAAGCTGGTATGTATGAACATAAAGTGAACTTAGGCTGTCTGTCCAATATAAGACACTTATCTGGCACGGTTTTTGAAACAATAAATACATTTTTACTTATGTTATTGAAATTAGTATCTGCTGCAATTTTTTTTCCATTCTTAGATTTATACAATTTTATATGTGTCTGTTAAGTGATAAAATAGGATATCTACAGTATAGAAATCTGATAGACAGTAAATAAAATTCAAATAAGTAAGGAATGCAACACATCAGGATACAAATCTTTCAAAATGGCAATGCATGAGAAACGATATTTGCCAAGTGGCTGCTTCAGGTATACACATTTCTAGCAATCAATGTATTATGATAGAAATCTACTAGCAGACAGAAAAGACATGCAGACATCTTACTGGCAAGACAATACATCACAATAAAAACAAAAAAACTTTCTGTTAGAATTCTATGGTACTAAACCACTAAATAACTTGGAATGGAATGCACCTATCACACATGTATGCCTGCCTTCATCAAGAAGCACACCCAACTTGAAGGCAATGAATACTGAGGCATCTGTATGGTAGGCACTGCATGGAGAATATATCTGCCTGGGAGGCAATGACACAATACACTGCTGCCTTGTAGGTAGTTAATTTGGATATTCTTCTTCCAGAAGAGTAATGTCTGCATAATTTGTTCCACAGATAATTAAAATCAGTTTAAAACTAACAAAACAGTATATGGGTCCTGCATGTCCCTAAAGTAATTATAAAGCTTTGTTATATTTTCTTGCATAAAAATAACAAACATGCCTATACTTCCATGTTCAGTGCAATGGTTTTGCACAGAGCAGCCCCGATTCTTTTCTTCTAGAGTCCCCTGCTGATGCTCTAGGCCTTTCCTCTTTATCGGGTGCCCCAGGAAAAGCCACTTTCCCTGGGGGCATGCTTACTCCTGAGTCCCACTGATGCGTCCATTGGCACAGACAGCAGGGTTCAGCCCCGACACCTGCTCCAGTGTCACCGGATGTAGTTGACAGCAACAGGAGCTAATTGCTTCCACTGCTATCAATCTGTCCAATGAGGAGAGAGACAGCGACAGGAGTCACTGAGCTTGTGCACATCGCTGAATTTGATGGGCCCTGGTTAGGGAAAAGGGAGGGTCCAGGGAGCAGCTGCAGCACAGAAGGTTTTCATCTTAATGCATAGAATACATTACAGTGGAGTTCCACCCAAAAGTGGAACTTCTGCTGGTCGGATTCCTCAGGTGTCACATTTGGCACCTTTCGGGGGGGAGTGGATACCTGTTTTTGACAGGAGTCCTGTTCCCATATCTGGGAGCCCGGGCCGTGGCCGATTACATGAATAGCCTGGCTCCCTCCTCCCTCCTCCACCGCCAGGCTACTAAGAAAGCGCAGTGGCAGCTCGCGCATGTGCATTAGGGGCCCAGCCGCAAAGTCGAAAGGCTACACTTCCGGGTTGCCCTACCCCCAATGGCGGTGGCAGCACACAACCAGCCGATCCAAAGATCGGCGGAAGTGCCGACATTGCTGGACTCCAGGACAGGTAAGTGTCCTAATGTTAAAAGTCAGCAGCTACTGTATGTGTAGCTGCTGACTTTTAATTTTTAAAGGGGCGGCGGCGGACAGTGGACCTCTGCTTTAAGCACTATTTATAGTGCTCCAAACTTGCCCCAAAGAGTCTGCTTGCAGGACTTTCTATAACGTCCTGCAAGTGCACTGCTCAAGTGTGAAAGCACTGCAATGAATGGGAGGCTTTTTTTTTCTCACTTTCCAGGCGCTATTTCTAGCACTAAAATGCCTGAAAACTGCCTCGGTCTGAAAGGGGTCTAAGAACTCAGTCTATTATCTTGAGTGTTCAGCAGCTATACTCCATCTAGTGGTTTAAGATTTTTGCTGTATTCAGCCCTCAGCAGTTTTTAAGGTAGCACATTAAGCACGATAAAGTAAACATTCCCAGTGAACTATTTGTTAAAATTCTTACTCCAGCACTTTTAGTCTGCAAATGTCAATGCTGCTCCCTACTGCTTTCTCAGTGCTGCTTCATTGAGCTTCCTTTCTTCACAGAAAACAGTTAATAGTGGATAATGCAGAATGCAGCCTGGAGTCAATCTGCTAGCTAGGAGAAGGGGGGGGGGGAGGAGGGAGGAGCAGGGGAATGCCTTGCCATTCTAGGCTACAGGGTTGTGTGTGGAGGCAAGGTGCACCTTCCATGTTAAGGACATGTGGCCTGGTATGATTCCTGATCTGCCGGGTTGCATGCTCGGATAAGGGTCTGGTATGGAATTTGGGGTGACTCTACACCATTTTTTTTTTAATTTTGGTGTGGGGTTCCCCTTAAAACCCATACCAGAGCCAAAGGGCCTTGTATGCATAGAGGGGACCCCATGCCAATTATTTAAAAAAAAAAATTTCTTTAACAATGTCAGTTTTGCTGCAGCAGGTTCTATTCATGGTACAATGCACCACTTTACAGGCAGACTAAGGGGACCCTCCAGGCACTATATTTAAAGGAATTTTTCATTTTCATTGTTTCTCTTTATGCAGTATTAACCGCTTGCCGACCAGCTGCCATAGTTATACGGCGGCAGGTCGGCTCTCCTGCACAAATCACGATAGCTGTACGGCGGCTGGCGCATTTGCGGGTGGGAGCGGGAGCGTGCCCGCGGGTCGGGTGGACTCGGTGTCCACCAGCGACCTGCCATCACCTTCTACAGAGGCAGAATGAGGATATGCCATTGTAAACAAGGCAGATCCCTGTTCTGTCAGGGGACACGACAGTGATCTACTGTTCTCAGTGATAGGGAACAGTGAGATCTGTCATGTCCCTGCCATGTCCCTGCCAGCCCAGCCAACAGTTAACCCCTTTATTGTCCCCTAGAGTTTAACCCCTTCCTTGTCAATGTCATTTATACAGTAATCATTGTTTTTTTTTAGCTCTGATAGCTATATAAATATCATTGGTCCCAAATGTCGCAGTCCTGATAAAAATTGCAGATTGCCGCCATTACTAGTAAGAAAAAAAATTATAAAAATACCATAAATATATCCCCTATTTTGTAGATGCGATTACTTTTGCGCAACTCAATCAATATATGCCTATTGTGATTTTATTTACCAAAAATATGTAGAAGAATATATATCGGCCTAAACTGTTGAATAAATTCTTTTTTTATATATTTTTTTTTGGATATGTATTATAGTAAAAATTTAAAAAAAATGTTTTTTCTTTCAAAATTGTTGCTTTTTGCTTGCTTATAGTGCAAAAAAAAACAGAGGTGATCAAATACCACCAAAAGTAAGCTCTATTTGTGGGCAAAAAGGATGTTGATTTTGTTTTGGTACAGTGTCGCACGACCGTGCAATTGTCAGTTAAAGTGACACAGTGCTGTATCGCAAAAAATGCCCTGGTCATTAAGGGGGCAAATCCCTCCGGAGCTGAAGTGGTTAAAATCACTACTCCTATTAAACAATCTTTTTTTAAAAAAAAAATTGCATTGATACATGTCCCACAGGGCAGTTCCCGAGCCTCCATACCCTTTTTACGGCCGATAACTTGCACATAAGCCTTTAAAATGGAGATTTTTGATTTTCCAAATGTGGGCTCCATAGACTTCAATGGGGTTGGGGTTAAAACTTTTGCGATGACTGAGAGTTCTACTGTGACCAAACTGGGAGAGTGTTCGGCCTATCTCTACCCCAACTCTACTATGCAGGGAGTGCAAGAGGCTGATACCAGGTTTAATACAAGTACTTAGACTGCATGTATTTAAAAAAGGACATTTTATGTACTGATGGTTACAGACCTGCATTCATTTATGTCTTTTATTTCTGATCAGCTTTGACTCATGAAAATGTACATCCCTGAATCAATGTTCTATTAAATTTTTTTATAACTTTAAATAGAACAGCATCCAAATATCCAATCCTACTGTTAGGGCAATTGGAACACACCCACCATTTGGTGCCGCATGCATTATTACAGTTATTGACTGGGTACATAGCCCCCTACCACAATCCCATTAAAGGGGGGGTACGATTAAAACAAGTAGACTGTCGGTGGCGTGGCTTGGACTTGGAGGACACTGGACGTGTTCTGGGAGAGCTCTGATCTCCGAGCCACAATCAACAACCATCCCACCTTTCTGAGGACGCCTGAAACTTATATAGGTAGTTCCCCAGTACCTCCCTCTACACCCCGGACTGCTTATTTCGATCACCCGTGCCTGTCCTCCACTGTGCCCAAAATCGAGGCCGCGGCTTCATTTGTGGCCTAGGCCGCGGCTGCTTCAATCTCTCATCCTGCCGCCATCCTGAGACCCCGGACTGTGGAATAAGGCCTTTTGCAGACCTCTAGGACTTTCCAGGACTTTTTTACAGCCTTTTTTTGCCTAAAAGTTCGGGTCCCCATTGATTTCAATGGGGTTCGGGGTCCGGGACAAAGTTCGGGTTCTGTCCGGACCCGAACCCGGACTTTGTCCCGAAGTTCGGCCGAACCAGCAGAACCCGAACTTCCAGAAGTTCGCTCAACTCTACTGCTGACATCAAGGGAGCATTATCGGACACCGTGTTCGACCTCAAAGACGAACTAAGAGGAGTTAATGATAGACTTGAGGAAGTCGAAAGAGCTGCTGGTCGTCACGACGCCAACATTCAGGAACTCCAACAACACGGCGCCCGATATCACCTACACCTCATAGATATGCAGAGGAAACTTGAAGATCTCGACAACAGAGGCTGCAGGAGGAACCTCCGCATCCGCGGGGTCCCCGGAAGTATCGAACACGATCAGATCTCTCTTGCCCTACAGTCTCTGGTCAACAATATCCTGGAAAGGCCTCGAGACGCGCCGGTGGAGTTTGAGCGGGCTCACAGAGCTCTTCGACCCGGGGGAGGGAGGGAGACCCACCGAGAGACATTGTCTGTTGTTTCATGGACTATAAATTGAAGGAAGAGGTAGCTATACATGCCCGCGACCAACAGGAAATCTTATTAAATGGAGTGGAAATCAAAATATTCCAGGATCTATCTCAGATCACACTCAACCACAGAAGGGCAGAAGGGCACTGTGCCTCATACTGGCAGCACTTAGAGAGAGACGCTTAGTATACAAATGGCGTTTTCCTTTTGGTCCTTCCGTTACCGTTCAGGGCCGCACCTTTGTTTTGCAGACTCCTGCCGATCTCCCTCACTTTTTCGAACACGTTAATATGAGGCCTATTCCGGTTCCTGAAGGAGGAAGAATGCAGGGTCATCTGGAACCTCTCTTACAAGCAGACATTCTCCAGCAATTCGAACGAATGCTACATCGCGTTTTAAAGCACACATCTGATCAGATCACTGAGCCCCTAACAAGGGAGTTAAGGGAGCAAGTTCAACGCACATCAGAGCTTGAACAGAGGGTGGATGAGCCTCTCACGCAGATGAGCTAGAATCCATTCGGGATGAAAATACCACTCTCCATTCCCAGCTGGAAGATTTTGAGAACAGAGCCAGACGTTCTAATCTGAGAATCAGGGGTTTTCCTGAAGTGATTGACGACTTACAATCAACGGTCACAGCCCTCTTCCAAGAATTAGCCCCGTGCATCCCCATCGAACGTCTTGAGATGGATCAGGTCCATAGGGCTCTAGCCCCCCCGCAAGCAAAATGGACCACCACGAGACATCATAGCTTCACTACTTTTGCTCCAAAGAACAACTCCTACAAGCCGCAAGGCAGAAAGAGTCCCTCACTTTTCAGGGTCATCGATACCAACTGTTTGCTGACCTTTCTCAAACTACCATTACTAAGAGGAGGGCCTTCAAACCCCATCTGCAAATCCTGCAGCAACTTTGCATAACCTATTCCCGGGAGTTCCCCTTTTCCCTACGGTTCACATATCAAGGCAGCAAACACACCTGTAAAACAGTGGAAGACCTGCAGAACTGCCTTCAAGACCTGCACCTGGCTCCTGGGACCCCAGCGCCAACCCAAGGGATCCAGAGATGCTCGGCCTCCTGTTTTCCGCATGACCCTCTCACCTTCATCCTCCTCGAAGTGAAGCAGAATAACTGCCGTCCATCAAGATCCCTCAGACTCAATGGACTGAAGGTAACTGTCATCTCTTTGGGAGCCATCTACACACCGCCACTAGGTGACTGATCCCTATTACAAAGGAACACTTGGTGAACTGCCACCATTATTTCTATAGTTCCTGCAAAAGAACACATTCAACTTTCCTAGGATTTTTCTTTCTTCCTTTAATCTTTCCCCCCTCCCCCTTTTTTTTTAGGGGGGGGGGGGGTTCAGGTTCTTCAGACTGTTCAATCTTTCATTTTTTCAATCTTTCAAATATTACATTTTTCAATTTCTCAATTGCTGACTTTTCAATTGATCATTTGTCTGTTGTACCTTCGCTTTCTTTTCCAGAATTTTTCCAGCATATATTTGCGGACGCAAATTGTCCTAAAGTCTGGTCAAAGAGAAGCGCCCCTCTCTCTGGCTCCTCCGGAGAGACAGGTGCTCCAACATAAGCCCCAGTGGGGCTGAGTTTCAAACCTCTCCAAGTTAATTAATGTCAGTTTAGCACTCAGTGGTTATTTTCTGTATTACAGAAATTGGCACACGATCATGACTCCCCAGACTGTTCCCCCCACATTTCCCCTATTCACGGAACAATTCTGGCCACTCCCAGAATTGATTGACCTATCGTTGTAATGACTTGCTCATAACTCCCCCCCCCTCCCCCCTGATTCCAGGCTATATTAAATTTAGTCCCTGGACTCACGATCAGAAAATTTACTGCCCTCCATCTTAAAATCCTTGCTTTTGTGAGATAATTTGACTCTCCAACTACTTTAATCTGCATACACTCTGCCCATCCGCGTAGCTTTTGCAATGACCCGCTGCGCATTATTAATGCGGAGTGGGTCCTATCTTTTACCTAGCTGCACCAGTCTAACACTTCAACCCATTATTTGGCTGACCTGTCCCAGGCTGCTTGTCACTGCTGCTCCCTCCTCTTGCCTCTATTGGGGACTCCCCAGGCAACATGATCTCCTCTATGCAGGCTCTCATTACCTGCCTAGACGGTACTCTACTACACTTCCGTTATCTTCTCTACTTTTCTAAATCTTCCCTTCTGTTCTCTATCCCGATCTCTTTGCCCCCATTTTTTCTATCCTTCCACGCCGGGAGGGAGTGACCCTATCCAGTAATTAGACCTATCCAAATCCTTTACGCCACATTTCCCCATGGCTGCATTAAACCTCCTCTCCCTTAATACACAGGGGTTGAATCCCCCTTGTAAAAGGTGAAAGGCATTCCGCACATTCACCTCCCTCAATGCTCACATTGTATGTCTCCAGGAGACCCATTTTACCACCCTACTTGCCCCTAAATACCTAAATCCTGCATACCCCCAATTCTATATGGCTTCAGCAGACACCAAACATAGAGGGGTCTTAATTGCTTTTCATAAATCCACCCCCCTTACTTTGAAATCAGAACTACGAGATCCTGAGGGTAGATACTTAATCTTAATAGGCCACCTAATTGACACACCTGTCACTATAGTTTCTTATTATGCCCCCAATCGTATCCCTACCTCATTCCTGTCACCTTTTTCAAGTAATAGATTCTCATAAACAAGGCACCCTATTGATCGGCAGTGATTCCAACCAGGTTCTCATTCCTTTCCTAGACAAATCACCCTTTGCCCCCTCCACCAGTCCTCATAAATTTACATTTCAACAACTTTTACATAGACATTCACTAGTGGACACCTGGCGAGAACACAACCACACCAAGAAACAGTATACGTTCTACTCTCATCCACATAACACTTTTTCTCGAATCGACCATGTTCTGATCCAAGTAGGTACTGTACCGCTACTGTCATCCTCCCTCATAGTTTCCATTCCGTAGTCCGACCATAATGCCATCCTAACCTCTCTGACTTCCCTAGTCCCGCCCCACAGTAACAAGGGCCTGGACCCTGAATGATACCCTCTTGGCTCACCCCTCCAATGTCCACGACGTGGAAACTGCTCTCAAAACCTACATCACCTTAAACGCCACCAATGAGCTCTCCCCGCTTTTGCTCTGGGAAGCCCACAAACTGGTAATCCGGGGAACTCTGATCAGCTTAGCTTCCCATAGGATAAAGGAACGCCAATCCAGATTCCAAACACTAGAGCAAGATTTCACCCAAGCTCACAATACGTTTCAAAGCTCCCCAACCCCCTCTAATAAAAGCAAGTTAGATAAAGCAAGGTTAGAATTAGACCTTTAGACTCTGCTAAAAAGGCCCTCCGACGTTCGAGCCATCGGGTTTACACAAAGGCCAACAAGCCGGACTCCTTCCTAGCTCTTTCTCTTTGTAACCTTGAAAAATCCTATAAGCCTATTCACTTAAAGAATTCAACAAACTCCTATACCAGTAATCCTGTTAAGATCCTCCAACTATTCCGTAAACACTTGTCGACCTTATATTCTGCCCCTCCCACTTCTAATAACACCACTCAAATATCTGACTTCTGACTTCTTAGACCCCTTTGAAATGCCCGCACTCACCTCTGACCAGCGTAAACAATTATACCAGCCCATAACTGAACTAGAGATCCGCACGGCGATTAAAACACTCAAGTGTAACAAGCGTACTGGTCCTGATGGCTTCACAGTACTATAAGCGCTTTGTAGATATCTTGGCCCCACTTTTAACTGAAGCCCTAAACTCAATACTCAAAGGCAACCCCTTCACCCCTGACTCCCTTAGTGCCATCATATCTATGATATCTAAACCTCAGATGGATGACTTCTCATGTACAAACTTTTGACCTATCTCCATACTTAATAATGATATAAAACTACTCGCAAAAATTCTTGCCTCCCGACTTAACTCACTGATTGGTACACTTATCCATAAGGATCAGGTGCGCTTTATGCCCTCCAGACAGGCAGAAGATAAAGTCAGCAGAGTTATACTTTTAACCCATTTAGCCCGCTCATGCAAAATACCCATATGCCTTCTCTCTCTGGACATAAAGAAGGCCTTCGATAGCCTGTCCTTGCCATACCTACATTCAGTCTTACAGAAATGGGGCTTCGGCCCACACTTCTTAAAATGGACCCTATCCCTTTATTCGAATCCTACAGCGCATGTCACCTATGCTCGGACCCCTTTCCCGTTAAACGGGGAACGTAACAGGGGTGCTCGCTCTCCCCACTTTTATTCGCCCTCGCAATTGAACCACTAGCCCGGAAAATACGCGAAGACCCAAACATCAAAGGCCTAGAAGCAGGAGGATTTAACCACAAACTTTGCCTCTTCACGGACGATGTCCTTTTGCGCCATGCATACGTTCAAACTCCTCCCTAACTCACAAAACAATATATGAACACACCTGTGACCGAGACCCAAACATGTGCGGATTAATTTCCCAGCTCTATCTGCTCCTCTTGGACCCCCCTCCACATACTTCCCTCCTGTATGTTTCTAAATGGGAGTTCGATCTGATTGTACAACTGGAGGCAGCTGAATGGAAAGATATCTGGCTCGCAACAAAGTCGGCCTCCCAAAATGTGGTGGCCTCTGAGGCAAACTATAAAGTAATCTTTCGATGGTACCTAGTGCCGGCTCGGATAGCTAAATATCATACCTCTTACCCCCCAGTTTGCTTCCGAGGCTGCCCTGATAGAGGTACACACCTCCATATTTGGTGGGATTGCCCCCTGGTCCATACATTTTGGGAGGAAATCTTTTCTATTATCTCCATACTTGTTGAACAATCCCTACTCTCCCCCCACTGCAGCCGTAGCCCTACTTAACCATAACTCAATGGAGATTACGAGTAGGCAGTTTAAACTCTTACTCCAAGTTACCACTGCAGCAAAACAAACAATTGCGAAGGCTTGGAAGACTCCTTCCCTTCCAATCCTTGAGACCAAACATAGAATCACTAAAGCTATGATACATGCCAAAATAGAGACGACAATTCTTGATACCATCCCTAAATTGGAACGCCTATGGCATCCTCGGATCTGACACTTCCTCCCATCTGACTTTGACAACAACCTGCTTCTCCAGTGATACCCCAAGTGGAGGATGATTGCCTACTCATCACCTACTCATTTTTACTGGACCGTCCCCCCTCCCGACAATTTCCTCCCCTGTTTTTCTCTTCTACTTACCTTTTCCTGTCCCTCTCTCTGTATTACACTTTTTCTATTTAGTTCCTCGCTGACCCCCTTGATCACACCCCCATCACAGGGACCATGCATAACCTATTTGGATGACTACACTATAGGGTTTGTTTACCCTTTCAACGTGCAGTGACTCCTGGCCTTTCCATTAGCCCTATATTCAAGGCAGAACCTGCATAATTCCATTGAAATGGTGATGCACTACTACGTATAATTATAGAAATATTTGTCCTATGTGAGAATAGGATGACTCACCCACTAGGGGAGAGAGAAGGGGGCTATGGGATTTTACATGGTACCAAAATGGACTCACAAACTAGTTGTTTGTATAAAAACAAATATTTATTCAGTACATACATATATATAAAAAATAAATTTTTTTACACATTCATTACATCA
>BLSH010342568.1:0-20880 GCA_018402905.1 Glandirana rugosa
CAGTGAAACGCTTGTTGATTGGCTGCCCTGCAGCTTCTCAAAACGTGGAGTAAAATACCAGAACCCCGGACCCGAACCCGAACGTTTTTTGAAATGTCCGTGTTCGGGTCCCGGACACCCAAAAGTTCGGTACGGACCCGAACGTTACAGTCCGGTTTCGCTCAACACTAATTATTACCATTCAACTTATTTTGAAATTCTTCCAAGCTCCTCATCCTTGATATTAATTTTTCGAATATATTTTTGGATGTTAATATATGTATCGAATTTGTTTAAATTTTTATTAGGGGCGTATTTGAGGCCCTTATCAAGCACCCTCAGTTCCTCTTTATTCAGGGCGACCCTACTGATGTTATAAATACCCTGACCAATCATTCTCTTCTTCTCTTGTTGCTTCTTTCCCCCTCGACATCCTCTCTTGGTTCTCCTGATTCCATCCTGGGGTATGGGTCCTGCTGTCTTTGGGGGGCTTCGTGATACCCCCACTGATATAAAAAATCATCATCTCGAGGGTGATTAGGATGGAAGTTGCCTCTCCTGGGCCCTTGGAATTCTATTTATTATTTAATAGCTTTTTTACTTGCACTATAACCACTATAAGTGTTCTATTTGTGTCACATATACTCCTTGCACTGTAGCCACTAGGGGGCACTGTGCCATGAAGTGATTTATCAGGTATTTATATATATACATTTTTTTGTATATGAGCACAGATCGCGCCTTACTACTCTATAATTAGATTTGTTTGTAGTACTGGGGTCACTATTTAAGTGTTGGGCTGCAATCCCCTTATTTTATTACTACCAAAACTTCTCCTAAGTGATTAGTAGCACGGTTGTATTTGCAAATATTTGGTTCAACACATCTTCTGAATGGTCGAAATGCATTGGGGATCAAGCTTAGTACCATGGCTTACTACCATATTTTGTTTCGGTACCATTGTGTATGCTTCTGTACATGTCCCACGCGAACATAACCAGAGCTCCTGTTTTTTAACTTTCTTATGCTCAGCTGATAATAATAAACTTTGAAACGTATTTATAGTTTTTGTGCTATCTTTATTTTTTTTCAATACCTTAAATATTTGCTGCCATTAAACCCTATCTTGGGGGACATTTTCATTATACAAGTATCATTAAGGAGAAGGCAGCAGCTATGTATACATATATGCTTTCTTGTCTCCACCAACGTTTATTTTTTAGGGGGTGTGGAAAAATTGGTCTTTGGGTGTCAGTGGAGTCTTCACAGCATAACCCTATAGAGGTACTCTTGATGAAAGCAAAAATTTGACCCTCAGGGTCCACCTCTTGTGCTTTCAAAATAAAGAGTGTGTTCCTGTCAAATCCATTTGCTGTTCCCTTAGTTCTTTTATTTGGGGTGAAACTGTAATACCATTTGAGAAAAGATTTCATGCTCAAGTTAATTTTAGAGGTCACCTTTAATTGGGTTTCTTGCAAGAAGACTACGTTGGCTGAGTGTAATTTAAATTCCTGGGCAATCTGATGTCTCTTAATAGGGCTATTTAGACCCCTAACATTATAGGTAATTAAATGTAATGGGCCCATGACTTATAAATAGAGTGTCCTTGCATAGTAGTGAGGATATGTTGTTTTTCACCTCAGGAATTTCATTTTCAACAGTCATCCAAAACAACCGACAAACAAAAATCATATAACTCCAAGCCCTCCTCCTCCCCCCACCCCCCCAAATCACAATAAGATGAAAAAAATATATATTATGTCCGGTTCGGCCATCACCCAGCTCATCATGTAGCCGAGCCGGACATCTCTTTGGGGTTTTGATATGTCCACATGCACAGCCGGTCCTCATCCAGGCCAATCAGGCCAATGGTTCTGGATGCCAGGTGGACATAGCCTCTCCATTGTGTTCTCCCCGAGCAGTCTTTCCTCCCAGACCCTTCCACCCCCTCCTCCTCCCTCCCCCCACCCCCACCAATTGTAGTCCAATCTAGGTTGTCAGTCTGGCGCTTATGCTTTATTCCAAGATCTGTCTTTAAGATCTCCCCATTCCGGGAGTTTCTTTTCCCAGTCCTCTATTTCAATATTTTGAATACCGAGTTTGCTACAAAATTCTTTTATATCTTCTGGGAACCTTAGAGTTGCTGACATGCCTTGATTTTTAGCTTTTAAGCAGGCTGGGAACCCCCACAAATAGGGAATATTTTTTTCTTGAAGTTGACTTGTTAAGGGTTTCAAAGCCTTCCTGCGTGCTAATGTTTCTGGTGAAAGATCTGTAAAAATTAGTATCTTGCATTTATTGTGATCAATGGGTCCTGATGTTCTCGCGCCCTGTGATACCTGTTCCTTAACTTCGAAATGATGAAATATTGCTATGACATCTCTTGGAAATTCTGCAGATTATTTAATCGTTGTATCCGATGGACTCGCTCAAAGCAGACGGTAGACAATTGATCTCTTTTCAGGATTTTATTAAAAAGATCAGACTACTCTTTCTAGCTCGGTGTCCTTTACAGTTTCCGGAAGGCCCCGGATCCTTCGATTTTTCCGTCTACTCCTGTTTTCCTGGGCAACGTGCTGGCAGAGACGGTACAAGGGGATAAGACAAGCGGATGGTCGTAGGCAAGCCGGGGTCAGATGCAGGCAGATAGCAACAAGTCCAAAGTAATAGCCGGGGTCACAGGAACAGGAAATCACTCAGAAATAGCTTGCCGGGGGCACAGATGCGGGAAACGCTGTAGAACGGACAGCACTGGACACTAAGTCCTGCAGGTTTAAATAGGGCCGATTGGCGCCTGTTTCCGGCGCGTGTGCGCACGCGGGTGCGCGCACGGGCACGAACGCGCACAGGCGCGCGCACCACTGCGGAAACCATTGAAACTACTGCATCTTCCTGACATTGCCCCCCCCCCAAGGGGCAGCCTCCGGATGCCCATCTGGGCTCTCTTGGTCGGATTGCTTCTCCAAAAGGACTTGACCAGCTCCCGGGCATGTAAGTTGTTTTCCGGCTCCCACGAATTCTCCTCAGGACCATACCCCTTCCACTTCACAAGAAACTGTATGCCCCCCGCTCTCCTCCTGCAGTCAAGGATGGATTCCACCTCATACTCCTCCTCTCCGTCTATCATGACTGGTTCAGATGGGGACGTCTTCCGTCCTGGAAACAGGTCTCTGGCTACTGGCTTGAGGAGGTGTACATGGAATACCGGGTGAATTTTGAGCGTGGGAGGCAGATCAAGTTCGTAGGCCACTTTATTGATTCTTTTCCTTACCGGAAAAGGCCCTAAGAACTTCGGTCCCAGTTTCTTTGAGGGGCAGGACAGTCTTAAATGGGTGGTTGCCAACCAAACCCGATTGCCAGGTTGGAGATCAAGTTCTCCACGTCTCTTCCTATCAAAGATTTCTTTGTTTCGTTCCTGGGTTTGGGTGAGGGTCTCCTGCAACATTTTATTGTTGGTTTCCAGAAATTTTGTGATCTCCAAGGTGGCTGGGATTGTACTTTCTGGAATGAAGTCAGGCAGGAATGTAGGATGGTAGCCGAGATTCGCCCAAAACGGAGACTGCTTGGTAGCGGAATGCACGGAGTTGTTATAGGCGAACTCGGCTAGAGGTAACAAAGAGACCCAGTCATCTTGGGAATAGGACGAATAGCAGCGGAGATACTGTTCCAGGGTCTGGTTGGTCCTTTCCGTCTGACCGCTGGACTGCGGGTGGTAGGCTGAAGAAAAGGCCAACTTGATCCCCAGAATAGAACACAAGGACCTCCAGACCCGGGAGGTGAATTGCACCCCTCTATCTGATACCACATTCTTTGGAATTCCGTGTAGGTGGACAATCTCCCGTATGAATACCTTGGCCGTCTCAGAGGCTGAGGGGGTACCTTTCATCAGGATGAAATGCGACATCTTCGTGAGGCGGTCGACCACCACGAAGATAGTCGTGAAGCCAGCAGACGGGGGCAATGCCACAATAAAATCCATAGAAATGTGCGCCCATGGGCGCTCGGGAATAGGTAGAGGGTTTAGAAGACCCCAAGCTCTGGTTCTCTCCGTTTTGTTCCGGGCAGAAGACAGGGCAGGCATTGACATAGTTTCTGCAGTCCTCCTTGAGTTGGGGCCACCAAAAGGTACGGGCAAGTAAGTCAGCTGTCTTCCGGTAGCCGAAGTGTCCGGCTAGATGAAGGTCATGACAGAGTTCCAGGGCGGACAGACGGAGCTCCTCTGGCACAAAAACTTGTGTACCCGACCACCATAAACCATCCTTGAGGGAGAGTCCGGTATTTGTGGGCATGGTGGTGCCGGCTAACCTTTGCCTGATCTGGGAAAGAAAATCCTCCTGGAGCAGAAGGAAATGATGAGCGGGTAATATGGTGTCAGGAGGAGGCGCTTCTCCGGTTATAGGGAACATACGCGAAAGCGCATCCGACTTAACATTCTTGGATCCGGGCCGGTAGGTAATGTGTAACTGGAATCTTGAAAAGAACAGAGCCCAGCGCACTTGGCGAGGCCTCAGTCTCTTAGCTGTTCTTAAATATTCCAAGTTCTTGTGGTCCGTGAAAACCAAGACTGGATGAGCTGCTCCTTCCAGGAGATATCGCCACTCTTCTAAAGCGGATTTGATGGCCAGAAGCTCCCTGTCCCCTACATCGTAGTTTCTCTCGGGGGGGGAGAGAGCTTCCAAGAGAAAAATGCAATTGTATGCAGAGACGCTTTAGGTCCCTGCCTTTGGGACAAAACTGCCCCGACTGCGGTCTCTGAGGCATCCACCTCCAAAACATAGGGCCGTGTTGAGTCGGGGTGCTTGAGCACAGGTGCCGAGGTAAACAGTTTTTTCAGGGTTTCAAAAGCGCTCTGTGCTTCCGGAGTCCAGGTGAACCGGGTATTCTGTCTGGTTAGTTGTGTAATTGGTGCAATAACCGCAGAAAAACCCCGGATGAATTTTCTATAGAAGTTGGCGAAACCAACGAAGCGCTGTACCACCTTCTTGTCCACTGGTGGGGGCCAGTCCACAATAGCAGAGACCTTCTGAGGGTCCATAGTCGTGCCTGTAGTGGAGATGTGGAACCCCAGGAAAGCGATCTCTGTGCGCTCAAAATCGCACTTCTCAGCTTTGGCGTACAAGCCATGCAATCGTAAACGGCTGAGTACACTCCTGACGTGCTTCCGATGCTCTTCCAGGGAGGGGGAGAAAATGAGAATGTCGTCCAGATAGACTACCACGAACTGGTCAAGAAAATCCCTGAAAATGTCATTGACCAAGTGCTGGAACGTGGCCGGGGCGTTGCACAGTCCGAAGGGCATGACTAGGTGCTCAAAATGACCGAATCGGGTCCTGAATGCCGTTTTCCACTCATCCCCCTCCCGTATACGAATCAAATTGTAAGCTCCCTGGAGATCTAATTTGGTGAAGATGGTTGCAGAACCGAGGCGTTGAAATAATTCCGGGACTAGTGGCAAGGGGTACCTGTTCTTGATCGTAATTTTGTTAAGGTCCCGATAATCAATACACGGCCGGAGGGTATGATCCCCTTTCTCCACAAAGAAGATCCCGGCCCCTGCCGGGGAAGTGGAAGGCCGGATGAAACCCTTCTGTAAGTTTTCCTCCAAATAGGCTTTGAGAGCCCCGAGCTCTGTTTCTTACTAAAGACATCTAGGAAGTCTTGATACGCCTCTGGAACAACAAGGCGGCACTCCGAATCCAGGTCAGGGTTAATGGACATCACCACTGGAGAAGCTCTCTGGGAAGGCTGAAAGCAGTTGTTCAGGCAATATGGAGACTGGAACTGGACCTTTCCCTTATCCCACTCAATGTGTGGGCTGTGTGCTCGGAGCCATGGAAGACCAAGAATCACAGGGAAAAGTGGGGAGGAGATGGCATCCAGGACTAAAAATTCCGAGTGGCCTTCAGCCGTTCGGGCTGGCAGAGGAAAGGTCTCCTGGGTAACTGTGCCAGACTTGATTTCCGACCTATCGGCCAGGCGGATCGACATCAGCCGCTCCTTGGATCTGAGAGGAACCTGATGTTGAGCAGCGAAGGACAGATCGATGAAGCAACTGCATGCTCCTGAATCCAAAATGGCCAAGACTTGGATGCTCTTTCCCGGGAGCTGCAGGCAGAGGAGGAGAGTCAGATGGGGCTGCGAACTTGGCAGCGATAACACCTCCCCTGGGACTGGCCTGGGGGTCTTGCTGGTCTTGACCGGACAACCCCTCACCCTGTGCCCAGAACCGCCACAGTAGAGGCACAGGTTATGCAAACCGCTCCGGCATGGGCACCCTTGGATCCACGGGCTGAGTTCCTGTTGTGTGGGTAGGCATATGACCTCCGCTCAGAAAGATAGGAGTGGCCAGGTCCTGTACTTGGTTTACCAAGCGTACATATCCTTCCTGAAGGGTCTTTACTGCTTGGGATAGCCCAGCAAGATGTACACACACTTCCTCCATGGGAGAGGGCCCCGGTGCAGACTCTGACGTGGCTGTCCGTTTCTGTCACGTACCTGGTGGTAGAGTCTGGCTTATGCGGGGGCAACCTCTCTTGCGGCCCTGGTTCGAGAACCCCTGATAGTGGGAACAGGGAGCTCAGGAGCACAGGGGGGCACGAGGGCTGGACAGTCCTTAGCTGGTAGACGGAAATCCACTGGAGCTCGTGCAAACAGGAGAGTAGTGGTTCAATCCGGGTCGGCAACTAGCGGGCGGTGCGGTACAGCGGGATCAGGAAAACGGATGGTCGGGTACAGGCAGGGTCGGCAACGTGCTGGCAGAGACGGTACAAGGGGATAAGACAAGCGGATGGTCGTAGGCAAGCCAGGGTCAGATGCAGGCAGATAGCAACAAGTCCAAAGTAATAGCCGGGGTCACAGGAACAGCAAATCACTCAGAAATAGCTTGCCGGGGGCACAGATGCTGGAAACGCTGTAGAACGGACAGCACCGGACACTAAGTCCTGCAGGTTTAAATAGGGCCGATTGGCGCCTGTTTCCGGCACGTGCGCGCGCACGGATGCGCGCGCGAACGCGCACAGGCGCGCGCACCACCGCGGAAACCATTGAAACTACTGCATCTTCCTGACAGGTGGAGGGACAGCTAAGGTCAGGCGCCAACATTTCAGGCTCACATGGCTAAGACAAGGATGGGGCAGGGATGAGAGGAGGCGTGGAGGGCAGCAAGCAGAGGTTTTAAGCAGAGCAAGGTTCCAACACCTCCAATATCTCTTCTTTTTAACAGATTTTACTATATGGTGTCAGTCCGCATAAAGTCTATGAGAAAGGATGGTGTTATCCATCACAATATATCTCAACAGATCCCAGGCTTATATATCTCACAGGGCAGCTGATGGCTGCAATACTGGTCTATGTAAGTAAGGCAGGGGGCGGGGGAGAGGAATGTCACTCACCTCCCCCACTATCTATAACAGTGCAGTACAAAAAAGCTGCCCAAAAAGCTAAATATGTTGCAAAGTTTTTTCTTTTTAAATGCCTTTTAAAAGTAAGTATAGCACTCGCAGATTGCGATCCACAGCTTCAGTTCATTCCTTTATCGGCAGTGCTCTCTCTCTCTCCCTCCACACCGCATCAGGATTCAGCATTCAGCTTGTCACAGCCCCCTCACCTTGACAGCTGGCCCTGGATGGTTCAGATGGAGATGCCTGCTGCTCCTCAGTATCCAATCTCCAGGCTTCCAGACTGCCATGGAGAGGCCACCCGCACGCTTCCCGCTTATGCCGGCTCGGGCTGGGTCCCAGCGCTTCACGCGCCACTCTCCTACTCCTCTACCCCTATCTCTCACACCCCTCCCCATCCTCTTCTGCGTGCTTCGGCTCACCTGGGATCACCTAGCGGCCCCTCTCTGTCGCCCAGACCACTGCCACGCCATGCTACCAGCACCAGTCACCAGTCAATTTCGCTCCGTTCAAGAGTGGGGGGACTAGGCTCTTATCGCCATATTCCTTGACGGCGAGGGGTTCCAAGGAGGATGCCGGGACTCACGCTCTATAATGGGCTTTTCCTTCCATCATCGCTCGGGAGTTTGCAGCCGCACGCTGCTCTAAGGCGCCATGTTACTCCACCCCCGTGTGTTACTGCAAGCTAAACACCATGTATTTCATTGCAATACTGCAAGTTTAACGCCATATATTTCATTGCGTTACTGCAAGCTTAAAGTCATATAGTTCTGTGCGTTACTGTAAGTTTAATACCATATATTTCAACGCGTTACTGTAAGTTTAGCACCATATAGTTCTGTGCTTTACTGCAAGTTTAGCGCCATATAGTTCTGTGCTTTACTGCAAGTTTAACGTCACATATTTCAATGGGTTACTACAAGTTTAATGCCATATAGTTCTGTGCATTACTGCAAGTTTAACGCCATATATTACATTGCGTTACTGCAAGTTTAACGCCATATATTACATTGCGTTACTGCAAGTTTAACGCCATATATTTCATTGCGTTACTTCAAATTTAAAGCCATATAGTTCTGTGCGTTACTGCAAGTTTAATACCATATATTTCAACGCGTTACTGTAAGTTTAGCGCCATATAGTTCTGTGCTTTACTGCAAGTTTAACATCACATATTTCAATGGGTTACTACAAGTTTAATGCCATATAGTTCTGTGCATTACTGCAAGTTTAACGCCATATATTACATTGCGTTACTGCAAGTTTAACGCCATATATTACATTGCGTTACTGCAAGTTTAACGCCATATATTTCATTGCGTTACTTCAAATTTAAAGCCATATAGTTCTGTGCATTACTGCAAGTTTAACGCCATATATTTCAGTGTAATACCTTCCGTTTAACGCAGTATAGTTCAGTGCATTAGTGCCCATGTAACAGTATATTTCTGTGCGTGCAGTATATTATAGTGTATCCGTGGAGTGTATCTGTGTAGTGATAGTAAGTACCCAAGTTAAAGTGCATCCACGTACACATTTCCACATCTTTATTACATTTTGTTAATTAGCACCTCTCACCCCCATCATGTCTGGGAGAGGCAGACGTTCTTATTGCACTGCAAGGGCAGGAGGAGGTGGTGGACTGGCTTACTAAACCGTCCTTACAGGGGGGTGAGGACGGTTTAGTAAGTCACCCAAGCAGAGACTAGTGCAAAGTCCATTGCAGCTGTCTGAGTGGCTAAATCTGCCTCTTTGTCCACAGCATTTCCTGCCATAGCCCCAGCATCAAGCATAGAGGAGTCAGCAGAGTTAGCCACTTGCTCCTTGATGATGAACAGCTATTTCTTGATTCAGATGTTGGTTCTGAGGTTGAGGAAGGCAGGAACATGAGCTTACAGAGAGGGGAGAACACTGGTACACAAACTGGCATTCATGTTTCCCCAGCCGCAGAGTATTGCCAAGTTGTCTCCAGTGGTAATGAGGATGGAGGAGGAGGAGATGATCGTGATGAGGTCACTGATGCAAATTGGGTCCCAGATAGAGCAGAGGAGGAAAGTGAGGGTGAGCCACAACCCCAACGATGCAGTCATCATGGGAGAGTAGAGAGCAGCCACCCTTTTCCATCACATTGCGGAGCTGTTATCTCCGGCCCACTTCCCACAGCTCAGCTGCCTGGGCCTTTTTTAGTACATGTGCAGCTGAGCTGTTGCTATTTGCAAACTTTGTCTCAAGCACATCAAGTGTGGCAAAAACACCAGCCATTTGGGTACCACATGCTTGACAAGGCACTTAACTTCCCACCACTCAGCCTGTTGGCAAGAGCACCTAAAAGCCACAAAAAGGGGCACAAATCAGTCCTTCCTCCTTACTCACCTCAATTTGCCCTTGCTATACCTCATGACCTCTCAGCAGCCTCCACTAACAGGGATGATGGTATAGTGCAGGGTTCCCCAGGTCCTTTCAGCACATCTGCTAGCAGCACACCACCAGCTGTAGACTATAGCCAGCTAATTTTTTCCTGCCCCATATGCTGCAGCAGAAAAAAAAATACAGTCACTGCCACCCACATGCCCAGCGTCTAAATGCAAGCTTGTCAAAGCTGCCGGCTCTACAACTTTTGCCTTTACATCTGGTGGATTCTTCCCCCTTCTGTGAATTTGCAGAATGTGCTGTGCCACAATTGCAGGTTCCCAGTCGCTCTTTCTTTTTACGTAAGGCCATTCCAGCTCTGTACCATTACGTGGAAGGCAATGTTGTGGCATCGTTGGGTAAGACAGTCAGCCGCAAAGTCCACGTTACTGCTGACACGTGGTTCAGAAAGCATGGGCAGGGATGATATATTTCATTCACAGCACAATGGGTAACTATGCTTGCAACTCAAAAGGATGCAGGACAGGGCTCAGTGCTGCAGCTTGTTGTTCCCCCATGTCTCCATACAGCTGGTAATGATGCGAGATTTGTCAGCTCTACCCTCTCCTCCATGCCCTCCTCTGCTGAATTGTCCTATGAACCTCAAGTACCCCCTAAATGTTCAAAGGGCTATTCAATGAGTCAGAAAAAAGGTGCCATGCAGTGCTTCAGCTGGTGTGTTTAGGGGACAAGAACTACACCGGAGCAGAGATTTTTGCAGCTCTGCAGGGATAGGCCCAGAGGTGGTTCACCCCACACCAGCTGGAGCCGAGAATGGTGGTGTGCAATAAAGCATGCATGCACTGTACTGTTTCCATTTGAGGAGGCCACAAGGATGGTAAACCGTGAGAATGCATGCATCAGTGACACTGTTGGTTGGTTGCAAGCTGGTCAGTAAGTTGAGCTTGGAAATTCTTTGGGTTTTTTTGACATGTGCCTGCCCTTCCAGTGCTCCTTACTGTAAAGGCCAGTTATAAGTGGGGGCATGTGACATTTGTTTGTATCAGTGACACAATCCCTGTTGTGTTCTTGCTGGAGCAGACTTTGCATGGCATTATGGACAGGGCACTCAAGGCAGAGCAGAAGGAAGCAGAGGAGGACTTCCTTTTCTCTGAAGGCCCACTTTATGCAGACACCATTGTTCCTAGGCCACAGAACACACAAGAGGAGAGAGTGGAGGAAGAGGAGGAGGATTCTGGCAGTTTTGGAGGCAATGAAGCAAAAGAAGATATATGTCAAACGGTAAGAGATGGTTTTCCATCCCCAGAATCCTTGGAAGTAGTACTGGCTGGGGGGAGGCAGTTCCAGATACTGTAATCCTGAGTGACCCCGAGGAGTCTGCTTCTCATGCCTCTGGAAATTTGTGGTGTATGGGCTCCCTCATGCTTCAAAGCCTGCGAAAGGACCCAAGAATAAGTGGCATAAAGGAGAAGGATCACTATTGGTTGGCAACCCTCTTTGACCACCATTACAAGGGAAAAGTCTCAGAACTTATGCCATCCCCACAGAGAGTGCAGAAGATAAAATCTCTTGAGGACACCTTAAAGGGGAGTTTATTGGATGCTTTTCCCAAATCTGGTAGGTTACAGTGTTGTGGAAAACATAGTTTTGGAGCTTCTGCTGGTCAAGAGAGGAACAGTGGAGATGGCGGCTGCCTAAGTGTTGCATTTCTCAATTTTTTTAGCCCTCGCCGCCCAGGGCTGTCAGCTTCCACATCCCATTGGCAGCGTCTGCATCATATGGTGGATGAATATTTAGGGGCGAAAAAAGAGGAGAGCTTTTCAGTTGACGATTCACTGGCTTACTGGTTCATGAGAATAGACCAATGGGCAGAACTTGCCCAGTATGCAACTGAGCTGCTGGGCTGCTCTGCATCCAGCGTGCTTTCCAAAGAGGAATTCAGTACTGCTGGAGGTTTTGTTACTGATAATAGAACGCGTCTGTCCACGGACTCTATGGACCGTCTGACTTTTATCAAAATTAATCAGTCCTGGATTACCAGCATCTATGAAGCCGCTGATGCTGATTAAGTGTTTTTGGGATGTGGCATTTCTGCAGGACTTCTAGGCTGCCTAGTATTGTGGGTGTTGATTTAATCTGGAAGAATGCTTTGGTATAGGTTTCATGGGCACAATTAACACCCAAAAACCAATGTTTCTGCACTTGTTTGACAGGTGCATATCAATGCAATTTTTGACAGCAAGGCCAATTCTTGCTCATCAAGAGTACCTCAAGAGGGTTACGGTGTGTAGGCACCACTGACACCCAAAGACCAATTTTTCCGCACCCGTTACTTCTATCCAAAGTCTGTGGAAGAGACACCAGAATTTATCCAAAAAATCTCTAATCTTGTTCCCAGCGCACTACATTGTGGCCTCATCATACACACTGGCTCCCCAGCTGTTGCTTAAAAAATAAAGGAAGCATTTTTTTTGGCTTTATAAATGCTTGATGAAGTCACGTGACTTAGTGACGAAACGCATCGGGGAGGAGCCTAAGGTGATTTTATGTGATAGACCAACACAAAGTGGCACATGATTGTGAAGTGGAAGGAAAATGATGAATGGTTTTCAATATTTTTTACAAATTAATATCTGAAAAGCATGGGGGGGCATTTGTATTCAGACCTGTTTACTCTGATACCCCTAACTAAAATCTAGTGGAACCAATCACCTTCAGAAGTCACCTAATTAGTAAATAGAGTCCACCTGTGTGTCATTTAAGATCAGTATAAATACAGCTGTTCTGTGAAGCCCTTAGAGGTTTGTTAGAGAACCTTAGTGAACAAACATCATCATGAAGGCCAGGGAACACACCAGACAGATCAGGGATAAAGTTTTGGAGAAGTATAAGGCAGGGTTAGATTCTAAAAAAATATCCCAAGCTTTGAACATCTCGCGGAGCACTGTTCAATCCATCATCCGGAAATGGAAAGAGTATGGCACAACTGCAAACCTACCAAGACATGGCTGTCCACCTAAACTGACCGGCCGGATAAGGAGAGCATCCATCAGAGAAGCAGCCAAGAGGTCCATGGTAACTCTGGAGGAGCTGCAGAGATCCACAGCTCAGGGGGGAGAATCTGTCCACAGGACAACTATTAGTTGTGCCCTCCACAAATCTGCCCTTTATGGAAGAGCGGCAAGAAGAAAGCCATTGTTGAAAGGAAGCGATAAGGGGTGCATGTGTGGAGACTGACAATGGCGGTCGCAGTTGAGTAGAGCTCCGTCTCACGGCTGAACTTCCTAGCTCCCTAGCAGCTAACGGCAGCCTGTACACAGACAGGGAGCCTCGCTGAACTATCCACAGTCAGCCTGCATCCCATATGGGCAAAATTGGGCAGCAGAAAGCCGTCTACAAGCCCGCCACTGACTCGCGGCCTGCACACATGGAAAGATTCCTTACACGTTCTGGATCCCCAGCCTCAAGTGATCTTGCCTCCCAGACGCTCCGTCCGGCCGATCCCCTAGATCAGATGGCGGAGGTAAGCCGTTCACCCTCATTTCAGGCCCCAGACATATCACCAGGTCTGACAGTGGACATACTAGATGAGAAGCTCCATAAACTCCTGCAAAGCATTTCTCACACCATAGCAAATGAGGTGGGGAAAATAGCCCAAGACCTGGGAGGGGAGATAGCACTGGTTGAGGAGAGACAAGATCGTTTGGAGAATAAACTAGACAAACTGATCAATTATGTGCAAGTGTTGGAAGAAGACAACCATTTTTTAAAACCGCAAGTTACACTTCTCCAAGGTCAACAAGAAGACCTTGAGAACAGGGAGAGGAGACAAAACCTCCGCATTAGAGGGGTCCCAGAGTCAGCTGGGGAGGCTCAGCTGCGTGAATACCTACTGGGCCTCTTTGTCACTATGGCCCCTACCATCCCAGATACAGATTGGCGCATGGACCGAGCACACCGCTCGCTGGCACCCAAACCACCAGCGGGAGCCAGACCCAGAGATATAATTATCAAATTTCACTATTATGAAAGCCGGGAATCCCTCCTGAACGCAACACGTAATAAAATACCCATTACATATAAAGGGGAAAAACTGCAAGTCTTTAGTGACCTCTCCCCAATCACGCTGGCAAAGAGACGTTCACTGCAACCGGTCACCCTCCACTTCCAGAAACACTGAATTATCTACAGGTGGGGATTTCCCTTCAAACTGACAGTGACCAAAGAGGGAATACAACATCAGATGCGGGACCTCCAAGAAGCAGAAGCTTTCCTGTCCAAGTTGGACCTCCCTCCGCTCCCAGATGACATCATGGGGACTCCCACACCTCGTCCTAGACCAGTGACCACTCATAACAAGCTGTGGACCCCGGCCTCCAAGTCAAAGACCAAGCTCCCAGTCCTACATCGCACCCCAAGTTCACGCTTAGACATTGGCACCTGATCAGCCTTAATTGGAACAGAGGACTGGCTGAGAAAGCTTTCTCCCCACAAAGCCTGCCCTAACAGGTTTCACTTTTTATCCATAGGATACCCACGCTTACCCATTTGGAGTGACATTTAGAGTGACCATGTCACCACACTTTTTGTTGGTGGTGAAAAACGGAAAAGGAAGATCAAGCGGTGAACGACCACTTTTTACCTTTTTCTTTTTCGGTCTACCCATGCTACCCCACCTGATCTATGGTAAAGACCATAGACCCCTGGGCATGCCCAGGCTCAAACTTTCTTTTGAATTGAGTAAGTGTATGCTCACCTTTTTGAGTGCTATAATTTTTTTGGGAGGGCCTATTTCCCTTTCCTATAGACTTAATTCTTACTACTGCTTAAGTTTTTGGATTTGTTTTACTTGGTTACATTATGATATGTTCTATGTGCTTTTGACCTGCTTAAAGTCGAAGCTAGAAACAGCCATGCCACAATGGCATTGCGTATATATTCGTGTAATGTCAAAGGGTTCAATGAAGAGGTGGCTTGCCCTGAGAGAATTTCGCCAATCTAAGGCTGATATAATTCTCATTCAAGAGACACATTTTAAAAGAGGAAGCTCTTTCAAATTTGCCCTTAAATATTTCCCTACAGTGTTTACAGCCTCAGACCTCACGGGCAGGGTGGGAGTCGCCATACTAAATAAACGTAACACCACTCCAGATTTGTTCAACCTCACTTGACCCTCAGGGTCGCTATATACTTCTCGATTGCAAGTATGATGGCTTCCCCTGACCATAATCAATATGTATGCTCCAAACACTGGCCAAATTGGGTTCCTTCGAGGGGTTGTGTCCCCCCTCCTGTCATCCTCCCATCCGCTCATAGTGATAGGTGGGGACTTCAATTTTATTGCCTCACCTTCTAGAGATAGGAAGTCTCTTAGAAATAATCAACCCTCTAAACAGGCTGTCAGGCAGGCCACGTATTTCCGCCAATGGATTAGGGAAAACAGATTGCTGGATGCATGGAGAGTGAGACACCCATGTGAGAAACAGTTCTCATTTTTCTCGCCTGTGCATCACACATTCTCCAGACTAGATCATTTCTTGGTATCTAATCCACTTCTACAACAGACAGTAGACTCAGATATTATTCATAATTCATGGTCTGACCACTCATTTATAGCTCTTGACCTTTCGTTAACACGCTCCATATCCCGCACATGCCACTGGAGACTAAATGACACTCTCCTTCGCCTCTTAGACATCAAGACATCCATCACACAGGCACTGGTAGATTTTTTTAAACTCAATGAAGGCTCTGTCTCTCAGGTTTCTACGCTATGGGAGGCCCACAAGGCCTTCATTAGGGGTCAGTTTATAGGAGCAAGTGCAAGACTCAAGAGAGATGCACTCAGATATAGGAAAGACCTAATGACACAATTAACGCAAGCAGGAGGATAGGCTTAGGAAACGTCCCTCTATTGCAAATCTACACAAGCTGGTGTTGGTCAGGGACAGTCTTAAAACCTTGGATATCAAGGACATGTCCAAAAATCTTGGATGGATGAAGCAGAAATTTTATCAATACGGCAACAAACCTCACAGAATGTTGGTAAATAAACTGAGGGTGAAGTCCATGAGTGGAGCTCCTGAATATGTCTTCCAACCAGATGGTACACCCACATACTATCCTAAAGAAATTGCAACTATGTTTGGCAAATTTTATACTAAACTATACAATTGCCTGTCTCCTGACCAGCACCCAGCTTTTGACAAACAGGCTTTCGACTAATTTGTCTCAGACCTACTTCTGCCCAAACTTAACACCACTGACAGACAATCATTATTATTATTATTATTATACAGGATTTATATTTTATTCAATCATTAAATGCAAACATCACACTAGAGGAACTGGAAAAGGTGGTCAAGGGATTACCTACCCATAAAACACCAGGTCCGGATGGACTCACATATTCCTACTATAAACAGTTGCTCCCACAGTTAGCCCCACACCTACTACTCTTTTATGACTCTCTAATGAAAGGAGAGACCCCTCACCTCCATTTCCAACACTCATTCATTACTGTAATACCTAAGGAAGGGAAAAATCCAGCATCACTGGCTAATTATAGACCAATAGCATTATTAAATTCTGATTACAAGATTTCCACTAAGATACTGGCGGAACGCTTAGCCCTAATTTTACCTAAACTGATACATAGAGATCAAGTGGGTTTTGTCCTTGCAAGGCAAGCAGGAGATAACACAAGAAGGACAATCAACTTAGTAGACATAATTAACAATGCTCGTGTGCCGATAGAGGGTTTATGTGGGAATTGGCGCTGCCTCCTGGAAGTCTCTAGTAATCCTTAAAAGAATATGTAAAGTGCTATCGTGCAAAAAGGTGCTACTGAACCAAATTACATATGTGATTCCATAATAATGGTGACAATAAAAATATGTGACAGTAAAAAAATATTAATATTGTAAAATTAATTAACCAGTATATCTTTAGTGCTAACTAAGAAACAATAAATAGGTGTTTGACAGGTAGATATATGTGACAAAACACGATCAATAAATATATGTTTTAAGTGCTATCTAAAAGAGCTGGTGAACCAGTGTGCCATGCACCATCTAGTGTTCCAAAAACATATATAAATATATATGTTGGGTATGTTTAAAAGACTTACAGGTCCATCCACATATAGGGGCAGCTGTGTCAAAATACACCCTAGATCTTAGTGCATACAATACAGCCGTGGAGGCTATGCCGGGTGATGTGAGGGAAGTGAGGAGATGGAGCGATGACACAAACAAAAGGTGCTCCCCTCCTACAAACTCCCCCACTCACCGATCCTCACTGATCTCCGGATGTGCCTATGCAGGTCCCATACTCGGCCCGCGGGTCCTTCCGTAGGTCCTCACGTATTGTGCAAATAGAGGGTGGGCGGCGATTAGAGATAAGAAAGTGAACTCTGCTATAAAATTCCAAAAACACTTACATGTAAAGTAAGAGAAGTCAGACACGGATGTTCCGAGGAACCGGAACTCCCTTGCGTTCCAACGACCGGAAGTGCGTATTGACGCAAGCCAAAGCTCCAACTGACGCGTTTCGTCACACGGACGTCATCGGAGGCGGTACCATGGCGCTGCACATCCCGGTCTATTTATGCTCAATAGTCACTCAGCAATCAATACATCACGAGGTATTGGAGGCCATCTTACTACTCCGCATTAAAGTCTACCCCAAGTCATCATGCTTCGCAATACGAACATTTATAAATACAAACAACATATTTATTATACACCCATTAAAATCAAGAATGAATACCTATATCAAGTTATTTAAGAGCAATCTCTATAGTACACGTAAATGAAATATAAACCATGAATGTTTTCTGTATACATAAAAATTACCCTAAACAATAGATATAAAAATAAAAAATAATAAAAAATAAAAAAAATATATATATATATATATATATATATATATATATATATTGTATATAAAATATATATAATAAAGAAGAAAAATAAAAATTATAGATAAAAAATTATTAAAAATAAAAGTGAGAGAATATTAGAATATATATGGTAAGAGTGACCCTCCCTTATTACTTTATATAGTAGGGGTACTAAAATTTGGAATAATATGTTAGGAATAATAAAATCTGCATACTGTTGAGGTTAAATGTGCATATTGGTCCCCACTAAAAACTAATGTATAAACCAAGTAATATATGGCGAGGGTGTTTGAAGGAGTTATGAGGAAGGGGGCATATGTCAAAAGGGGGTAATTAACCCAGAACATGGAAATGGGTGTCCCTCGATTCTATAGCATAATCTGATACATAATACCAGAATTACTTTAGAGGGAAGGGAATGTCCAATCGAATATAATCAAAGGTATTTTGACAGTGGACACGGGATTGAGTGTCCCTAGTATCTATTTTATATTATGATGGGAGGGTAAGTTATTAGTAATCCATAAATTAAGAAATTCCAGCTAAAATACAGGGATTGTATGAAGGCCTATCTAAGACTAAATCTAGTCTGGGAGAAGAGTGAGAGTTCAATTCTGTAGGTACTTTAAACAGGGTGCGTGCTAGTGGGCCCCTTTGTGTTCTAAATAGATGAAACCTTAAATTTATGTCGATCTTACGTCCCGTCTAGGGATGGTAGGTCCAAAATGACACCGGTCTGGAAACCCAGCGCGTCCACTTAAACCCCATCAAGCCAAAATATAGAGGGGAGGGGAGGGGAGAAATGTTCACCGAGATTTTATTCATTAGTGATGAAACAGTTCAAGTCGATCTCGATGTTAAGTCCATTCAGTTTCAAAGTGTCCAAAGTGTAGATCCATCTTGTTTAATTTTGTGACACCAAGGAACATCTGTTTCCTCCTCTCCAGTATTCCTTGACGTGATCTATACCGTAAAACGTCATAACACTTAGATCCTTATTGTGTGCAATCATAAAATGTTTGGAGAGGCTATGATTGGGATATCCTTTCTTGATGTTCTTATTGTGTTCCCGAATCCGTATCCACAGTGGTCTTGTGGTTCTTCCCACATATTGGAGGCGACAGGGGCATTCTATGGCGTAGGTTACATGGGAACTCTTGCATGTGATTAACTGGTTTATCTTGTGTTTCCCTGTAGAGGTAGAATAAAACACTTCTTTTCTTCTCTGTTGGGTTTTGCTGGTTCTACAAGGTAAACACTGTTGGCATCTAAAGAAACCTTTTAATTTCGGGAATAGTTCTATCTTCCTTGGGGGGTTGATTACATTATGTACCAACTTCGTTCTCATATTCGGTGCTCTTTTATAAACGAATCTCGGCCTGGGGGGTAGGAGGTTTTTCAGTGTTTTATCCGATTTCAGGATCGGCCAATTCCCGCAGCGCCAATTCCCGCACAAACCCTCTATCCACATTCATTACTGGATTTATTTCTGGTAGTAGTGGGGGCAGCAGCCTTAATTTATACAGATAAACTCCATTAGGAACAGCGCCACACCACACACCCAGCCTATATATTTTATATTTCTTTGGACGTCTGACACATCTGGACGTTCAGTGTGGGGGCTGCAGTTTACTCCATAAATCGATCTCACGTTTACAAGATAAGAATTCACCTAACAATAAAACTATGGATATCTTCAGGTATATGAATAATAGAACAATTGACTTGGTGGAGGTATTCAATCAGGAATTAGTAGTGCATGATCATGATATGGAAAGTCTCTTTAAACAATTAAAACATAATATGGAAAAACAGCTTAGGGTATGGTGGGATATTTCCACATTGGAAATGTACATATCTGAGAAATTGACACCTAGGAGACTGAGATGGGACCTCTCCCCAAATGATAGCCTAGGAGATAAAGATCTCATGGAGGAGTGGTATACATTTTTTAATGCAAAAGAAAAGGAACTCCTAGCCTTGGTTATTAAAAGGAGACAGTTCAAACTTAAAAACACTGAAAACCTCATATTACAAATTAAGGACAAATTGGCACCCTTTTCCAACACCATTGAATATAAGGAGAAAGAGAGAACTCTCCAGGAAGGAATTCAGAAATATGACAAAGATCTCCAAAGTAAAAAAACAGAAAAAGTTTCGGAGGGATGTCCTGGACTATAAAAAGATGCAGGTTTATGGTTGGCAAACAGATGAAGAGTACATGAGGGATACACCGGCAGAGATGGTATATATACACCTGTATAGATCACGTCAAGGAATACTGGAGAGGAGGAAACAGATGTTCCTTGGTGTCACAAAATGAAACAAGATGGATCTACACTTTAGACACTTTGAAACCGAATGGACTCAACATCGAGATCGACTTGAACTGTTTCATCACTAATGAATAAAATCTCGGTGAACATTTCTCCCCTCCCCTCCCCTCCCCTCTATATTTTGGCTTGATGGGGTTTAAGTGGACGCGCTGGGTTTCCAGACCGGTGTCATTTTGGACCTACCATCCCTAGACGGGACGTAAGATCGACATAAATTTAAGGTTTCATCTATTTAGAACACAAAGGGGCCCACTAGCACGCACCCTGTTTAAAGTACCTACAGAATTGAACTCTCACTCTTCTCCCAGACTAGATTTAGTCTTAGATAGGCCTTCATACAATCCCTGTATTTTAGCTGGAATTTCTTAATTTATGAATTACTAATAACTTGCCCTCCCATCATAATATAAAATAGATACTAGGGACACTCAATCCCGTGTCCACTGTCAAAATACCTTTGATTATATGCGATTGGACATTCCCTTCCCTCTAAAGTAATTCTGGTATTATGTGTCAGATTATGCTATAAAATCGAGGGACACCCATTTCCATGTTCTGGGTTAATTACCCCCTTTTGACATATGCCCCCTTCCTCATAATAACTCCTTCAAACACCCTCGCCATATATTACTTGGTTTATACATTAGTTTTTAGTGGGGACCAATATGCACATTTAACCTCAACAGTATGCAGATTTTATTATTCCTAACATATTATTCCAAATTTTAGTACCCCTACTATATAAAGTAATAAGGGAGGGTCCCTCTTACCATATATATTCTAATATTCTCTCACTTTTATTTTTAATAATTTTTATCTATAATTTTTATTTTTCTTCTTTATTATATATATTTTATATACAATATATATATATATATATATATATTTATTTTTT
>BLSH010342568.1:21176-40054 GCA_018402905.1 Glandirana rugosa
CGGAGGACCTTCAGAGATCATTAGGAATTTTCTTATACATTTCACGATAGCACGTTTTTCCACGATGACTTGGTTTAATGTATACACTAACGTATTATTACCACTGTTATTTTTATACACTGTCATTTTTTTATAATTATAACCCTATATGTGGATGGACCTGTAAGTCTTTTAAACATACCCAACATATATATTTATATATGTTTTTGGAACACTAGATGGTGCATGGCACACTGGTTCACCAGCTCTTTTAGATAGCACTTAAAACATATATTTATTGATCGTGTTTTGTCACATATATCTACCTGTCAAACACCTATTTATTGTTTCTTAGTTAGCACTAAAGATATACTGGTTAATTAATTTTACAATATTAATATTTTTTTACTGTCACATATTTTTATTGTCACCATTATTATGCAATCACATATGTAATTTGGTTCAGTAGCACCTTTTTGCACGATAGCACTTTACATATTCTTTTAAGGATTACTAGAGACTTCCAGGAGGCAGCTCCAATTCCCACACAAACCCTCTATCCACTCTCATTACTGGATTTATTTCTGGTAGTAGTGGGGGCAGCAGCCTTAATTTATACAGATAAACTCCATTAGGAACAGTGCCACACCACACACCCAGCCTATATTTTTATAATGCTCATGTGCCAGCCCTCCTTCTGGGCTTAGATGCTCAGAAGGCTTTTGATAGATTAGGGTGGCCATATATGAGGGAGATTATTTCCCATATGGGCTTTAGGGGCCCCTTTCTTGAGGCCATACGGGCCTTAAACTCCAGACCCACAGCCCAAGTTAAACTTCCATACGCAATGTCGGATCCTTTTCCTATGCTTAATGGCACGAGGCAGGGCTGCCCCTTATCCCCACTGCTGTTTATACTCTGCCTGGAACCTCTGGCCACAGCCATTAGGCGACACCCAGATGTCAAAGGGGTAAAATCAGGACATCAGAAGTAGAGTTGAGCGAACACCTGGATGTTCGAGTTCGGCGGGTTCGGCCGAACTTCGCCGAAACGTTCGGGTTCGGTACGGAACGTTATCCGAACTTTACCCCAGACCCCATTGAAGTCAATGGGGACCCGAACTTTTTGGCACAAAAATGACTGTAAAATACTCCTGGAAAGTGCTAGAGGGCTGCAAAAGGAAGAAAAATTAGGAGTTATTAGATCTGCAATCTGTCCCTCAAAGCAGTAGTAATCTCTACCTAGTCCAGTATCATATCGTTCTGTAATACAGGATGAGAGATTGTTCTGTAATCAGATCATTCTGTAATGCAGGATTAGATGTTATAGATCTACAATCTGTCCCTCAAATCAGTAGTAGTAATCTCTACCTAGTTATTATCACTGCAATCTGTCCCTCACAGCAGTAGTAGTAATCTCTACCTAGTTATTAAATCTGCAATCTGTCCCTCACAGAAGTAGTAGTAATCTCTACCTAGTTATTATCACTGCAATCTGTCCATCACAATCTGTCCCTCACAGCGCCGGCAGCATCCTCTCCCTACACTAACATGAGAGCATGTGACATGCAACCTCATATAGAGGCTGGGTCACATGATGCACTGGCCAATCACAGCCATGCCATTGGTAGGCATGGCTGTGATGGCTTCTAGGGAAAACCTGTGAAACGCTTGTTGATTGGCTGCCCTGCAGCTATTCAACATGCGTGATAAAATACCAGAACCCGAACCCAAACGTTTTTCTCAAACGTTCGGGTTCGGGACACGGACACCCGAAAGTTCGGTACAGACCCGAACTTTATTCTAACCAGGAGTTCAAACTTTCGCTATTTGCAGATGATATTCTGCTAACACTCACGGAACCCCGCACTCCCTACCGGTCTTACACGACATTCTAAGATCCTTCAGTGCCCTTTCAGGATACAAGATCAACACATCAAAGACCGAAGCCCTTCCATTAAATATTCCCTTGCCTCAGTTAAATAGGCTACAACAAAACTATGCTTACCATTGGTGTACTAACTCCTTCAAATATTTAGGAATGCACATTACCTCTGAATATTCCCATCTTTACACAGCCAACTTTCCACCCTTGTTTAAGGAAATTAAATCCCTTATCAGTCAGTGGAACCATCTTGATATAGCCTTCTTAGGAAGGATTAATGTATTAAAGATGACCATCTTACCAAAGCTGTTGTACCTTTTTGAGACACTCCCAGTACCTGTTCCAGGGACTCAATTAAAACATCTTCAATGTCTTTTTTTCAGTTTCATCTGGCGCAAAGGACAGCCTAGGACCAGGCGCTCTGTTTTACTGGCCCCCAGAAACAGGGGAGGTCTGGGAGCCCCAGATATAACAAACTACTACCTAGCCTCCCATCTTAGACAGATCTTATCGTGCATAACCAGGTTTCCTGGAAACAGATGGACTGAAATAGAATCTGGGCAGCTACACCCAACACACATAACCTCCTTATTGTTTCTTAAGCATCCATTGAATAGATATATACCACTAACAAATTGCTAAATTCTATGTCCTTCACATTAGAAATATGGCACAAAAGTAATAAAAGATTTGCTCTAATCCCTAAGTGTTCGCATCTGACTAATGTTCTATATAATCCTGAACTACCTGATAGTCTGTCATACACACAAATGATGCCCTGGACCCAAGCAAAAATATTTCAACTGAGCCATCTAACTAACCCAATTACCCACAAAATGCTTTCATATGATCAATTAAAGGGACAAAGGGAGACTCTACCGCCCCACTCCTTTTACGCATATCTCCAATTTCAGCACTTTTTTCAATCCCTGAAACCCAATCTAACTTTAGACAGACCTACAGAATTTGAATGTATAGCTATACAAGGCCATACCCAACCTCATTTAATATCAGCACTATAGAAACTACTTATAACATCTCCCCTGGATGAGAACACACATAAATACATGACAAAATGGTCTGATGCACTTCAACGCCCCATCCCCTTGACTATCTGGAACAGGATATGGGAAAATGCCTCTAAAACCTCTAGATGTGTTGTACACAAAGAAAATATCTGGGGGCGTGGCTTGGCGAGCGTGGAGAGCAGATGCTGGTTAGAGGAGCTCCGGCTGGAAACTCTACAATCCACATGAATCCTCTTCACAGAAACCACATCAAGAGGTAAAAACACCTCCATATCTCTGCCCTACTTCCCAGCTTTCGGTGGATATAATTTTGGAACAGAAATATAGCTTCTCTCAGAACCGGACTAGGCCACAAATAAAGCACCGGGCTAAATTTCCGGCCCGACGGAGCTCCGCACACGAGGCTCGCGTAGCTACAGGCCTCTGAAAGACATTTAACTTGATTAGAAATTTATACAAACGTAGCCTAACCTCACTCCGGTTCCACATTTTATAAAAAAAGAGAACTCCATTTCTTTTTTAAGGACACTTTGCGAACACATAAACCCACTCCACTCCACATATCTTAGACCGCATGAGACCTCCACCATTGCTGGAACTTTAATACTCTCAGCTCACATTAATATTTAAACCATCCTGTTCTAAGAGATTTAAAGACTTAAAAGAAACAGCCCAAGGCCATATAGGTTGACTTTTGCGGTGTAATCGACATAATTCTTTTGACTTTATTTACACCATCATCACCATAAACAGCGAGATGCAAATGCACTAACAACCTTTGTGCTGGCTGAGGGCAAGTAAGCCTTTAAAGGTTCTATTCTAAGATTTCTTCACTCCATAAGACATGGACAAATTTACCATTAACAACACTAATTCCCCAGGTCGCTCTCTCCGCTCTTCATCATCTTGCAACAATAAACAATTTCCCTCCTACTCTCAGAAATATTCTTTTAAGGAAAAAGGAACAGCTGAAAAAATGGCACCTACAAAGAAACCCAACAGAGAGATGGAGGATGAAGATGACAACGTTTCACTGGCAACCTCAGAGGATCTGGTAAGGCATAACAGCCACCAAGACTCTCCTCTTACTTATGCAGGCATGACGGAAATTGCAGCAGATATAAAAAACTCTTTCTCCACAGCTATCACTGACCTAAAAGCTGACATCTTAATGCTCACAGAGCAAATGGCAACCAGTGAACGTGCAGGTAAGAGAAGGGACAGAGCAATTGCCAGGCTAGACAGCGTCACTAGCACCCACTCACAACATCTTATCTCCATGAATAGACAACTGGAGGACTTAGATAATCGTGGGAGGAGAAATAACATTCGAGTCCGCGGAATTCCAGAATTCATTTCGGCTGACCAAATCAGACCCGCACTCTGCTCAATATTCAATAACCTAATTGACAGACCAACAGAATCTCCTATAGAGTTTGACCGCACACACAGGGCACTCAAACCTAGAGCCTCAGATGATGCCCCTCCAAGAGACATCATTTGCTGCCTATTCAGCTTTACTCTGAAGGAGGAGATCCTCCAAAGAGCAAGGCAAAATGACGCAATTATATTCAACGAAAAGGAAATCCTCCTTTTTCAAGATTTATCTCCAATTACACTTAAAAATAGAAGAGCACTTAAACCTCTTCTTGAAACCTTGAAAGAAAAGAACATTACCTATAGGTGGAAATTCCCTTTCACCCTCCAAGCTAATTTTCAAGGCAAACAATTCTTTCTCCGCACCCCGGAGGAACTATCTTCTTTCTGTGAAAACCTACATTTGGAATATATCGCACTGCCGGACTGCTATGCAGAATTTCTGACACCCCCACTTTCATACCAAGAAACTTCCTCCCCAAATACTTCTCCTTCATGTTCTCCCCTTTCAAAAGGGAAGCAGAGTAGAAAGATGAATCATACTGGGAAGTACTCCCCAATGGCGAAAACTCCTAGAACAAAAGATCAACGTTAAAGGTGGATATAGTCTGTCCTTCCTCAGAATTACAAATACTACCTTTTCTTCAGAACATTGATGTCTCGGAAAGAGGTCAAAATAGTTCTTTCCCCACCTAAATTTTTTTCCAGCTCACTGCTGCATTCTTCTAAACAGGGTCTTTGAGTTGCAACACTTCACGGGTCACCAAATAAGATATAACTTTCGGTTCTACAACTCAGAATTTAATTATAGTTGTTCCATGCCTTTGTTCTTTAACATTTAATTCTCTTTTATTATATGGTGTTGCAATTTGTCTTTCCCGGTTGAAGCCCAACTCTAAAAGAAGCGAAGATCATACGGACAACAAAGTGGAAATATTCCTGACCCTTCTAAGCGGTTCTGCCTGACTTCTCGTTCGTGAGGTCACGGTATGTTACATTTCCCTACTTTTCCTCAGGCTCTCAACAAATCTGACCCTTTCCTCACATATACTCAGATTCCCCCCAAAAAAAACACAATGTATGAAGATAAACCTGTCAACTTGGAAGTTACAGTCTTCATGTGACACTGGGGATAATCAATCTTGGGTCCTAAGACAGAAAATCAAACTCCAGGCTCACTCTGTTAATGGTCTAACTTTTTATACAAGCCTTATATTGTTATTGATGTTAATATAAGGGATGCGTATATGGACACTGTCCCACACCGGGCATTTTGATCTGGTGGAGACACGGCCCATGGTTGGTGATCTCAACGATGTTCGTTAATTACAATTTATGATGTTAACTCAAATGCTAGTGGATTGAACCAACGTATAATAGACCTTCCTTTCCTAACAGACCAAAGTTATAAAGTCACAAGTTGTAATTTGTTTATAAATACTGTTCTATTTTTTCCTTCAGGTTTGAGTGACTAATAAGTGACACACAAATAGAACCTAATGTTCTGATTTATCCTTATCAATCTCATTAAGGCTGAAAGTCCATCAGCACACATATCTCATATTTAAACTTAACAGTATAACATTATCTATTATCTCCCCCAGCTTGACTTTTTAAAGTCAACCTCGACGCTCCTCGCCTCCCACTTTCCCCCCTAAACTAAACAATTAAAGAAACTCATACCTGAACGAATATTTATTTACACTTAATTTGTATATCTCTTAATTGTTTATGATCTACTACCTTTAAGCTCTGAACAGAGCTTATTAGAACTTCAAAGGGAGTAGCTCAAACTTTTTTAGACTACGAGAAGTCTGTCCTTCTCTAACTAACTCCTAGCTCTCTATTTTCTCCCTCCATATTTTCTTCAGGGAGAGGTGCTAATCATGGCTTATTCTTCACTACACAGCTCGCCAGACATAATCTCACACAACTTAAACGGACCTAACATTCCACAAAAAAGGACCAAACTACTTACAGAGCTGAAAAAGATCAATCCTAATATAGTGTTCCTCCAGGAAACACACTTTAAAGGTACAACAATCCCCAAATTAACAAACAATATATTTACTAATGCTTTTCATGCCACAAATCCACACTCGAAAACAAAAGGAGCCTCCACATTGATAAACAAAAACGCACCTTTCTTACTTTCCCAACAACTTATAGATCCAGATGGACGTTATTTGTTCCTTAGAGGCACCTGGGCAGGCGACCCAATTACATTGGCCAATGTATATTTCCCGAATAGATCACATATCAGCTTTTGCAAAAAAATTATGAATGAACTGAAATGGTTTGCAAAGGGTCGCATTATTTTAGGTGGAGATTTCAACCTGCCCATGGACCCCAAACAATCTAACGGCCATACACTTGTTTCATACAAAATTCTGAAAAAAATTAGGACCCTTCTCCAATCACTAACACTAGTAGACACATGGCGCTTAACACATCCCACAGGAAAAGATTTTACTTACTATTCCAAACCACATAAACGTTATTCGAGAATTGATATGATCTTTATATCCCAAAAAGACTTAGAATTTATCTCCAAAGCACAAATAGGATCAATCACTCTTTCAGACCATGCCCCTATTACACTGTCTCTTAAAAAGAAGAATAAACTCAAACCAGATATCAATTGGAAACTGAACGCAGCCCTTCTGACAGATAAGGGAATTCAAAAAGACATTCACGACAAAATCCAAAAATTTTTTGAGGTAAACCTAAGTGCAGAGACAAACCCTTTAAATAACTGGGAAACCCACAAGTGTGTGATTCGAGGAGAATTAATGAAATGGGGATCCCAAAAGAAAAAAGAAAAAGAAAAATTGATTAACTTAACAAAGGAAATATACAGACTTGAATCTCAATATAAACAATCCTTATCCCAAAAGGTAGAATCAGAACTAACCAACCTTAGAAAGGAACTACAGGAGATTCTTAACCTAAACACCCAAAAAGCATTCTTCTTTAGAAAACAGATCTTCTATGAACAAGGAGACAAAACAGGCAAACTTTTAGCTAGAGCCCTTAAAGAGATTAACACTAGCAGACAAATACACTCAATACGCCATACTAAGGGCAACATAATTCATTCACCTGAAAAGATTGCAGAAGTTTTTCGCAATTACTACCTGAAACTGTACAACCTTCAGGGACACAGAAAACCCTCACACATCTCTGCTAGCAGAGAAGAGACAACCCAAAACTTCCTAAAAGATAGCCAGATCCTCTCCCTGAACAGGGAAGATGCAGAATGCCTAGAAAAACCAATCTCTCAAGAAGAAGTATTGAGGGCAATTAAAGAACTAAAATCGGGCAAAAGTCCGGGTCCTGTTGGTTTTACTACACAATATTACAAACTTTATGCCCATTTATTATCTGAACACCTCGCCTCTACATTTAACTCTTTAACCTCCACAAACTACAACTCTAGTTCCTTTCTCATGGCACACATTGCAGTTATTCCCAAACCGGGCAAAGACCATCAAGACTGCACAAATTACTGACCAATTTCTCTACTCAACATTGATCTGAAATTGTTAACGAAAATTTTGGCTAACAGACTTAAACCAATCCTCTTCAAAATAATAGGTCCAGACCAAGTGGGATTTATGCCTGGGAGAGAGGCGAAAGACAACATTATTAAGGCTCTCCATCGAATCCACTTCACACGCCTTTCAAATATAGAGGGCCTTCTCCTGTCCACGGATGCGGAGAAGGCCTTCGATAGAGTCTCTTGGTCTTACATGTTCTCCACATGTTCCCACATTGGTCTTAAGAACAACATGCTAAATTGGATCAAAGAACTATGTGTGAATCCACAAGCCAAGATTAAGATTGACAACATTTTTTCAGACCCTTTTAAAATTGGTAATGGTACTAGACAGGGTTGCCCACTATCTCCCATACTGTTCATCCTTGCCCTAGAACCCTTAATCAGAACAATGAAATTAGACAAATCAATTCAAGGCTTTGTGGTCAATAAAAAGGAATATAAACTAGCTGCATATGCAGACGATCTTCTTTTCTTTCTTACTCAACCCCACATCTCCATCCCAAATCTAAACAAAACATTTAAAACCTTCAGCTATATAGCGAATTTTAAGATCAATCACAACAAGTCAGAGGCCCTTAACATTACTTTAAAACCAGATCAACTAAAACTAACTCAAGAAAATTGCCCATTCAAATGGGAGCTTAAATCGCTACAATATCTTGGTGTTAAACTTACCCCAAATTTAGACACCATTATCGAAACAAACTTCACCCCCCTTCTCCAAAACATAAAATCAGACCTCAAAAAATGGTCTACAAAACACTTTTCTTGGTTCGGTAGAGCTTCTATCCTTCTATCTGTCCTACCGAGGCTTTTATATTACTTTAGCGCTCTCCCTGTCAAAATACCCACCTCCTTTTTTAAAGCTCTGGACGATATCCAAAGGAAATTTATCTGGGCACACAGAAAACCCAGACTGAGTTTAAAACTGCTAAAACGTCCCAAAGATATGGGTGGGATAGGCATTCCTGACTATCAGAAATATCAACAAGCTACCCATCTTACAAGAATCATTGATTGGCACTGTCATAACAAAGATAAAGAATGGGTTGAACCTGAAGCTCAGTGCAACAATATTAATCTACACTATCTCCCTTGGGCACCATCCCCACTTACGCCTCCCAACAAAAAGCTTCTGCCACTGATAAACACGTCTATTGAAGTACTTCTCACTATTGCTAAAAAACAAATCATAACATCTTACCCCGGACCACTTTCCCCTATGCCATCAAATTAAAATTCATCAGAACCCACCTCAGGATGTGATCGGGACAGCCTGCTGGCCCACCACTGCCTTACTGGTAACAAAGTGAAATCCTTTCAGGATCTGAAAGATAGGCTGAGAGGACCGCTTTCCGGCTATTGGGAATACATACAGATACACGATACACTTAAGAATAATAAGAACCATAAACTTTACTCTAGAGCTCTCACTCCTTTGGAAGATATTTGTGTACATAAGAAACAGACAAAAAACTCTATCTCATTTGCTTATAACTGGATCAAAGTCCAGGGGGTATTGGAATGAGTCCTAGATACAAATCTTCCCCTGGACCCCTTGCAGTACCTACTGGGACTCCCATTCAAAGGTATCCCTAAAAGCTGCAAAAATCTAGCTACCCACATCCTAACAGCAGCCAGACGGTTAATACCCAGACTTTGGAAATCTGAAGATGCACCCACACAATCCCAGTTGCTATCCACGGTGATGGAAATAAGGGCCATGGAATATATGACAGCTCTAAATGAGGATAAGATGACCCAATTCCATAAAACATGGAAAGCCTGGGACGACTCTGTTTATGGTCATCCTCAGACGCCCACTATTGACGTTGCATGTACCTCTAATGATTTCTAATTAATGACTCTTATAGCAGGTCATTTACTGTTTGCATTCTGGTTCTTGCCCCCCCCTCCCCTGTTTTGTTTACCCTTCTTCTGAATGCTACGCAAGATAATTCTCTACAGGTTATGTCCATTTACTACAACTCCTTTAATTGATAATACCACTTATGATGTTTATAAGAGGTGCTCAACAAACTCAGATGTACGAATATATTCGAATGACACTTACTGTGACTAAACACTCTAAGGTTGTACTTCCGAGTTGTCCTCGCATATGTATTATATCATTGGAAATGCATAACTTGTAATTGCCGCAACATTCAAATAAAAAATGTTAATATTCGAAAGAAAGCCATAAGAAGTCCCGTTTGCAGTTTGTGAGAAGCCATGTGGGGGACACAGCAAACATGTGGAAGAAGGGGCTCTGCTCAGATGAGACCAAAATTCAACTTTTTGGCCTAAAAGCAAAACGCTATGTGTGACGGAAAACTAACACTGCACATCATCCTGAATACCCCATCCCCACTGTGAAACACTGTGATGGCAGCTTCATGGTGTGGGGATGCTTTTCTTCAGTAGGGATAGGGAAGCTGGTCAGAGTTGATGGGAAGATGGATGGAGCCAAATACAGGGCAATCATATAGGAATAACCTGTTAGAGTCTGCAAAAGACTTGAGACTGAGGCAGAGGTTCACCTTCCAGCAGGACAACGACCCTAAACATTCAGTCAGAGCTACAAAGGAATGGTTTAGATCAAAGCATATTCATGTGTTAAATTATGACTAGAAGGTATTCGCGCAACGGATGTCGAATATTAGAAATCAATATATAATACTGATGGGAGCTGCTGGTACAATATTCATATAAATGAAAGCAAGAGTAAAAACACAAAATTTAACCGCGCTCCCTCTAGCAATCATGAAATGGCATTCAGCACATGCGTCCTATACTTCTAAATGAATGTTTGCCAGTGTGCAGATCCTTTTCAAATCACCATATAAGATTGAATGATTAAATAGCCCAAAATGTGAAAAAAATGAACAAATGGAAACCAGCAAAAAGAACAACATTAATAAGTGTCCAGCATATATGGTGATATATTAGTGTCCATGCAAAATTGTTCCATGTGTGAGAGTTTAAAGTGAAGATATATCCATAAACGTTCCTGTTTTCCCCGTGATTGGATGTCTGTGATCCTTTTGTATTTGATGAATTCTCCTTTGCACCACTAGAGGGAGCGCGGTTAAATTTTGTGTTTATATTCATGGGTTAGAATGGCCCAGTCACAGTCCAGACCTAAATCCCATTGAGAATCGGTGGCAAATTGCTGTTCACAAACGCTCTCCATCCAATCTGACAGAGCAGTGGTGGCTTGTGGCTTTTTCAGATGGGGGGCAGAATTCCCCCTTACACTGCCAGCATGCCAGCACCACTCGCCTCTCACCCCTTCCCCCCGAGGCGCGCTGCGGCGCGGTGCTCGGTCGGGGGGATTTACTGTCGCTTCACTGACAGCAAAAACAACCCCCCCCCCAAATGTCCAGCCGTGTGTTCCCATCCTTGTAGGGCAGACTCTCAGCGGCAGCTGCTGTATCCTCCACTGTGAGTCCTCCTTCAGCAGACGCAGCGGCGGATCATTCTCCTCTCCTTCTCCTTGTTGTACCTCCCCGTCTTTCCTGATTGGCGTGGAGGCATTGTAATGTGAAAATAGAGAAAATTTATTTGCTATTGACACATATCTGGGTGAGATCTCTGCGCCCCGATCCCACCCTATTTTGAAGCCTATTAGAGCCTCTGGCTCTAATCAGGTGCTGCAAAAAAAAAACGCACCCTGTCCAAACCCCATCATAGGAATCCATGCGTCCGGAGTCCTGAAAGGGGCCGAGCGCATAGATGGGGGGAGGCAGCAGGGATAGGGGGGCACTGCCCGTACACCCCCCTGCACCCTTAATGCACGGGCCACCCCTGTGACAGAGCTTGAGCTATTTTGCAAAGAAGAATGGGAAAAAATGTCCTCTCTAGATGTGCAAAGCTGGTAGAGACTTCCCCAAAAAGACTTGCAGCTGTAATTGCAGTGAAAGGTGGTTTAACTTTGTGTTGCTCTATCACATAAAATCCCAATTTGTTTGTTTGTAACATGACAAAATGTGGAAAATTTTAAGGGTTATGAATGCTTTTTCAAGGCACTGTATACACTATATTACCAAAAGTATTGGGACGCCTGCCTTTACACGAAAAATAAACTTTACTGGCATCCCAGTCTTCCCAGAAGAGTTGTAGCTGTTATAGCTGCAAAGGGTGGGCCAACTCAATACTGAACCCTACAGACTAAGACTGGGATGCCATTAAAGTTCATGTGCGTGTAAAGGCAGGCGTCCCAATACTTTTTGGACATATAATGTATGTGATGATATTTCTCTAATGGATTTTTTTTTTCTTTTTAATTCTTGTACAGATTGTTGGACTTGGGTTGATATGTCTGCTCATTGGATTTAGTCTCTTCTTATCACGCTGCATGTGTAGCGAATGTGGAAAAAAAAAATTGGCAAGCTGGTATAAGCAAAAGTATGAGGACTATTTGGTAAAGGAGGTGGAAGAAGGAATAAGGAATACGGCAAACACGATACATAAAGCTGAGGTAGAGGAGTGGATAAAGTGTGAATATCCTGAGGAAAAATTTCGCATTAATAAAAGTAAGGATTCAAACTGGGCGGAAATGTTGGACGAGATTGTTACTAAGGCCAAAGAAGATGCAATAATTAAAATAGCAAAAAAGAGCAATGAAGAAAGTGGACCAAGTAACCGAAGTCCATCAGAATCGACTCCTTTGCTTGAGAATACGAGTGGAAGCCAACAAGAGGAAGTAAACGAGCAAACGAGTTGATGGGGTCACTGTCACCAGCAGAGGGGTAACCAGGAACCTTCAGGGCCCCGGTGCAAGAAATTATAAAGGGCCCCCCTGACCCCTGGCCAGGGCCCTTCCCTTCTTCCCACTGATGCTGGGGCCCTTTACTCCCATCGTGGGCCCTTTATTACGGGGGCCCTTTCCCAAGTTCTGTAGCGGTGCCCCCTTTCTGCCATCTTCAGGCCTCCCCATGGTGGTGAAATGCAGGGGCCCGGTCCCAATTGCAACCTTTGCAATCCTGATAGTTCCCTCGCTGGTGTCGGTAGTTTTTAATTTTAATTTTTGTTTTATTTTATTTTTTTTACCATTTCATTTTATTTCTTTTACAATTTTATTTTTACAATTTTTTTAGGAGCCCTGTTGGGGGGGCTTTGATGAGATATCAGGGGGTCTAAACAAACCGCAGCCCTCAATCTCCATCTGTGTAACCTCAACTGCGCAGAATGAATGGACAGGAATAGCTGTGCACCGAGCCTCCCATTCATTCAGAAACGGAAGTATAGTAAAACAGTTTACTACGCTTCAGTTATGAATGAACCAATTGGTACCAATCACTGACTCTGTCCATTCAGAAAAGGAAGGAGGGGGTAAATGACAAATTCACCGACCCGTTCCCATCTCTCCATCATGACTCATCTTCTACAGGAGGGGGGAAGACAGCAGCTCTGTGGGGGGGGGGGGGGGGACCAAGTGACCCTGGGAACAGCAGAAGACAAGTAAACTGGATAGAGGAAAATGGAGGAGATTGGTTCCTTTAAATGCCGCCCCCGCCATCCCTCCTATTCAGGTGTAGAAGGGAGACACATGGGCTCCCTGGACCATGGGGCCCGGTTGCAACCCCTGCAACCCCTGCCACCCCTATTGTTACGCCCCTGATCACCAGTGATTAGATGGATTAAAAACAGACTGCAATGTACTCCTATGGGCAGCCGCATGTAAGCAGATGTCCATTTACAGTTGTTCAGATTCATTCACATCCAGAGGACTGAACACAATCCCTGGGATTTCTAAAAAGTGGTGCCGACAGATTTTGCGAAAGTGTCTCTCATGAGTGGCACCAAATCCATGCACCTGTCTAGAACTTATATTTGAATTTGGCTCATGCTGCACCACGTTTAGGATGCTGTGCTGTGTCTTTAAAATCACAAATGCACTGTACATAAACTACATTTGATTATATACAGTATCTCACAAAGTAAGTACACCCCTCCCATTTCTTCTATCTTTTCATGTGACAACACTGAAGAGCTGACACTTTGCTACAATGTAAAGTAGTGAGTGTACAGCTTGTATAACAGTGTAAATTTACTGTCCCCTCAAAATAACTCAACACACAGCCATTAATGTCTAAACCGCTGGCAACAAAAGTGAGTACACCCCTAAGTGAAAATGTCCAAGTTGGGCCCAAAGTGTCAATATTTTGTGTGGCCGCCATTATTTTCCAGCACTTCCTTAACCCTCTTGGGCATGGAGATCACCAGAGCTTCACAGGTTGGCACTGGAGTCCTCTTCCCCTCCTCCATGATGACATCACTGAGATGGTGAATGTTAGAGACCTTGCGCTCCTCCACCTTCCGTTTGAGGAGGCGCCACAGATGCCCAATAGGGTTTAGGTCTGGAGATGCTTGGCCAGTCCATCACCTTTACCCTCAGCTTCTTTAGCAAGGCAGTGGTCGTCTTGGAGGTGTTTGGGGTCGTTATGTTGGAATACTGCCCTGTGGCCCAGTCTCTGAAGGGAGGGGAAGCTCTGCTTCAGTATGTCACAGTCCATGTTGGCATTCATGGTTCCCTCAATGAACTGTAGCTCCCCAGTGCCGGCAGCACTCATGCAGCCCCAGACCATGACACTCCCACCACCATGCTTGACTCCATCTGAACCAAATAAGTTTATCTTGGTCTTGTCAGAGCACAGGGCGAGGTTCCAGTAATCCATGACCTTAGTCTGCTTGTCTTCAGCAAACTGTTTGCAGGCTTCCCTGTGCATCATCTTTAGAAGAGGCTTCCTTCTGAGATGACAGCCATGCAGACCAATTTGATGCAGTGTGGGGCGTATGGTCTGAGCACTGACAGGCTGACCCCCCACCCCTTCAACCTCTGCAGCAATGCTGGCAGCACTCAGACGTCTATTTCCCAAAGACAACCTCTGGATATGACGCTGAGCACTGCACTCAACTTCTTTGGGCGACCATGGCAATGCCTGTTCTGAGTGGAACCTCTCCTGTTAAACTGCTGTATGGTCTTGGCCACAGTGCTGCAGCTCAGTTTAAGGGTCTTGGCAATCTTCTTATAGCCTAGAGGCCATCTTTATGTAGAGCAACAATTCTTTTTTTCAGATCCTCAGAGAGTTCTTTGCCATGAGGCGCCATGTTGAGCTTCCAGTGACCAGTATGAGAGAGTGAGAGCGATAACACCAAATTTAACACACCTGGCCACTTTATTAGGTACACCTGTTCAATTGCTTGGTAACACAAATTGCTAATCAGCCAATCACATGGCAGCAACTTAATATATTTAGGCATCTAGATGTGGTGAAGATGACTTGCTGAAGTTCAAACCGAGCATCAGAATGGGGAAGAAAGGGATTTAAGTGACTTTGAACGTGGCATGGTTGTTGGTGCCAGGCGGGCCGGTCTGAGTATTTCTGGGATTTTCACACGCAACCATCTCTCGGGTTTACAGAGAATGGTGGGAAAAAGAGAAAATATACAGTGAGTGGCAGTTGTGTGGAGGAAAATGCTTTGTTGATGTCGGAGGTCAGAGGAGAATGAGCAGACCGGTTCCAGATGATAGAAAGGCAACAGCAACTCAACCACTCATTACATCCACATAGTTGCAAATATTGTCAAAAAATGTATAGGGACGCTTTTTTGTCTGTAGGCAGAGTTTTATTACAATTAGGGGGCGTGGCATTGGTTTGTAGGTGTGCCACAGCGGGGAAGAAAAATGCGACATGCGAAGTGCGCCCCAGTGAAAAATGGGTGTGGTTTAAACAAAATAGTGGGAGTGGTTTAATGGGGCATGGATCAAAGGGGGTGTGGTTCGAGTCTGAGATGTACGAGGGATGGAGGGAGAAAAAAAGAAATAGGGAGGGAAGGAGAGAGAAGGAAAGAGGGATGGAGGGACAGCAAGCCCAGGTCCTTCACCACAATACAATATGTGTATTCCAGAAAGTTTAACAATCAGCTGATAAAGATTCTCCAAACACCTGGTGTTAACACTTCAATCATTCCGGCACCATGGTTGTTATGGTGTCAGGATGATTGAAGTGCATTATTTATTTTATTACATTGTATTATAAAGTAAAATCATTCAACTCACCATAATGCAGAATCAGTGGGAGCCCCGAGCGTTCCACGTCACCTGCCACCAGATTCCATCAGGAGTCCCTCCTTCCATCAGGTGTCCCCAGCGGAGTCCCTCCTTACATCAGGCAATGCCAACAGAGTCCCTCCTTACACCAGGCATTCCCAGCAGAGTCCCTCCTTACATCAGGTGCCCCCAGCAGTGTCCCTCCTTACACCAGGCATTCCCAGCAGAGCCCCTCCTTACACCAGGCATTCCCAGCAGAGCCCCTCCTTACACCAGGCATTCCCAGCAGAGCCCCTCCTTACACCAGGCATTCCCAGCAGAGCCCCTCCTTACATCAGGCATTCCCAGCAGAGCCCCTCCTTACACCAGGCATTCCCAGCAGAGTCCCTCCTTACAGCTTAGTGTAGCTTGGCAGCGCCGGTTAGCGGGTATCCTCTCACCTGCTGCCGCCACATCCCTCACCTTGTTGTGTCACTGCCGCATCACCAGCCATCCCATTAAAGTCAATGGGACTGTCGGTGAGTCAACAGCGGGTCAGAGGAGGCGCTGCGGAACAGAGACGACAGTTGCCCTTTAAAAATTATGATTTAAATCAAATCCACCCTGGCTAATGTTCATGAGAAATAAACCTATTAGACACATTACTGTGATTATTCATTATGGTTGTGTGATTGTTTTATAGATAGACCAATAATTGTTAATTCTGTAAAATACTTTTGATCTGCAGAGACTCACACAATGAAGGAACCCAGGCCATGGTGATTCATGAATTATATAGTCTTTGTGGACTGGACAAATCAGTTGAATATACTTGAAAAAAAATCTCTGTTTGTCCAAGCCTTAAGAGGTCACAAATCTTAAAGTATATGTGAAGTCATCTAATGAAAATGATGTCAAGGGTGGCGGGAAAGTACACTCCCCATCCTCCAGCATTGTGATCCACAATGTCCTGTTTTGACAATAAGGCTCCTGCTTGGAGATGATGTCAATCAAGTAAGGCTGGGTGGTGGGTGTGTTAGTTTGACTATGGGACTACAAAAACACCACACATTGGTGTGCTGTCCTATGGCCAGGGCCGGATTAACATAGGGGCTATTGGAGCTGCAGCTCCAGGCCTCTCCCTTAAGATAGGCCCAGCCCGATGGTGTGAGGGAGTCACTAACATCGCCCAGCCCTGCTCTGCATACAGTGATTGATATGAAAATTGCGACAGCATATGTAATTTGTTTTAACAAAAATTTTTTTAGCATTCTCATTTTATTTACAGAAAAAGGCCCCACCAAAATCCTTAGCACCAGGTCCATGGTGCTCTTAACCCGGCCCTGCCTATGGCTCCAGTCAGAATACGGGGGGGGATGCAAATGACCATGTTGGTTTTTGTGTTTGCTGTGGTCAGAAAGCAAAAGGAAGAGAAGGGAACTCTTAGGCCTCATACACACGGACGTTTCTTAAAAAAAAATAAAACAACGTCTGGCCCAACGTCAAGGAAAAAAAATTGGCGTTATGCATAGGCGTTAGTGAGCGTCGGCGTCAATAGGCGTTTTTTTAAAAAAAAATCATCCCTCTGCTATTTTTCAACCTAAAAACGTCGGCGTCAAAAAATGCCGGTTAACGCCGTTACGGCGCAAGTGAGCGTTTTGCGGCGTCAGCGTCAAAAAACTTCAAAACGTTACAGCCTCAGAACGCGCTGGCCGTGGGTTCTCGTTTCAGCTCACTAACGCCGACGCCCTCTACAGCTCAAAAATGTTGGCGTTTTTATGGGGCCATTGACTAACATGGAGAGCTGCAAAAAATGCCAGAAAACGCCGGCGTCAAAAAATGTCCGTGTGTATGAGGCCTTAGAGTTACCAGGTATTTAATGCCAAATATAACCATTAATGGTAGGAACTGTCCCTTAAAGAAGATCTTCAGCCCCTTTTAACTTTTGCCCCACCCCCTCCGGCACTGCCATCTTAGTTGGTCTGCCAACAGGGTTAGGATGACCAATACCAGAAACATTCAGCCTGTGGGCCAGCTTGAGAATGGGCAAAAGGAGGAAAGTCATAAGGTGTTGCAGTAGATAATACTGGGATGGAGATGAACAGTCCAAAACGTAGGGCAAGCCTCCTCTAGCATTCTCCATGGACATGTAGAAAAAGACAAAAGTATAGGCGCCTTCTAAGTGTAAAACTGTAAGCATTTAATGGACAAAGTGTAAAACCTCACATTTTGGTACATACAAACAAACACATCAGGGACTTCTGCAGTGCTGAGTCTCTGGGCACGCTGGTCATCTGCTAAGATTGCATTGCTGTGTTCCTTTGTTCCTCCTGTGGATCTCCTGTGTCCAGGGGGAGCCGAACGCCGGTGTTATGTCAAAACAGCCAATTCGTTGAAATCTCCAACCACATCACTTCCAGTAAGGCCCCATTCACACAGGGGCGACTTGCCGCCTCAAGTCGCCCCAAGTCGCTTGACATCTGAAATCCCATTGAAATGAATGGGAGCCTTCTTAATGTATGCTACTAAGTCGCTCCGACTTCAGAAAAAAGTTCCTGCGCGACTCAGGGCAAATTCTATCCCACTTGTGCCCATAGAAATGAATGGAAGTCGCCTCCAAGTTGGATCCCCATGTTAATGCAAGCGACTTTACAGTGAAAAGAATAGAATTTATGTTTGGGGCAAGCGCCTCCCTCCCTTCTCTGATTGGCCACAGGCAAAGTCGCCTGGCATAAGTCGTGTTGTAAGTCGCGCTGAAAGTCGCGCTGCAATTGCCTAGCAAATTTGCGCCAAGTCGGATCGGCCCTGTGTGAATGGGACCTTACTCTCCAGCAGCAGTAGGTGGAGATTTTGACGAGTTTGCTATTTTGACACAACAGCGTATGCACTACGGCAGGAGACACAGTGGCCCTGATTTACTATACCTCCCAAATCTACTCCCGCAGTGCCTTAAAATAACTCCCAGTTAAAGGCAATTACAACTTCAGCTCTCACCCACTCGAGTAAAATAGCA
>BLSH010342570.1:1148-17599 GCA_018402905.1 Glandirana rugosa
CACCCCCCCCCCCCCCCCCCCCGGGTCCACACTCACTCCTCCACTGCCGCGGCTTTCCCAGTTTCTCCTCCGGACCAACCCGGTCTTCTTCAGATCCACCTTCTGCCCTGATTCGCCGGAAGGAGAAGCCAGAAACCAGTAGCGAATATTGATTCGCTAGTGTCCCAAGTGGGTGGGTTTGGGGCATAGTGCTCTGCGCCCCAAGCCCAACCTTTTTCAAGCCAATTGGAGCCTCCGGCTCTAACCTGGTCTTCTTCAGATCCATCTTCTGACCTGATTGGCCAGAAAGAGACACCAGAAACCAGTAGCGAATATTGATTCGCTAGTGTCCCAAGTGGGTGGGTTCGGGGCGCAGTGCTCTGCGCCCTAAGCCCAACCTTTTTCAAGCCAATTAGAGCCTCAGGCTCTAATCACATGCTTGCAAAAAAAAAATAAAGAAAACTCATAGCAAGCTATGAGTCCGGCACCCTGCATGCAAACTTGGGGGCTGCGCCCCTGTGTCCTTTATGGCCCAGCTGCTACTGATAAGATATTCACAGCCAGGGCAGAAATTACCTTGGCATTCACGGGACGAGGGAGAGGTAGGGGCGAGGTGCTGGAAAAGGCTTAGGTTCAGCCGCTCTCTACAAAATGAGGGTCCCTCCCAAAGGGGGGCCCCAATGTGTAAGCCAGAAGGAGCACCAGATAAATGTTTCTTAAGGCCCATACACACGATACAATTATCGGCCGAAAATCGTCGCACAACAGCCTGTCGTCCGATAATCCGACCGTTAGTACGCTCCATCCGACAGTCGATTTTCAATTATCGTCCAACAAAAGTTGTATGAGCAAACTAGAGAACTTGTCTGCCGACAAGGCGCTGTCCGATTTTCGGCTCGTCTGTACAGAAGTTGGACAAACAAAAGTTGTATGTATGGAACCCAGGAACGACCCAGAACAGTTCGGTCGTGTAACCCTGCGTTCAGGGGCGTAACTACAGGGGTTGCAATTGCAACCGGACGCCATGCTCTAGAGGGCCCGTGTGCCTCCCTTGTACACCTGGATAGGAGGGATTGTGGGGGCGGCATTAAGAGGAACCAATCTCCTCTATTTTCCTCCTAATGCAGGAGATTGGTTCCTCTATGTGCTGTCCCCGCCGCCCCTCCTATCCAGTTTACTTGTCTCCTGCTGTTCCCAGGGCCCCTGTGTGCTTCCCTGGTCCCCCCCCCCCCCCACAGAGCTGCTGTCTTCCCCCCTCCTGTAGAAGATGAGTCATGATGGAGAGATGAGAATGGGTCAGTAAATTTGTCATTTACCGGCTCCTTCCTTTTCTGAATAGTCAGTGATTGGCACCAATTGGTTAATTCGTAACTGAGGCATAGTAAACTGTTTTTACTATACTTCCATTTCTGAATGAATGGGAGGCTCGGTACTCAACTATTCCTGTCCATTCTGAGGGCTGAGGTTACACAGATGGAGATTGAGGGCTGAGGTTTGTTTAGACCCCTGATATCTCATCACACCATAGACGGATTTAAATAATGTAGAGAAATCTGGCATGCTGGCAGCATGGTGGTGTTTCATTGTTTACTATGTAATCCATAGCTCCCAACTGTCCCTGATCTTGAGGGACTGTCCCTCTTTCCTCCTCATTTGTCCCTCACTTTGCTCTGATCTGTATAATTGTATATAAAATGCACTACTTGGCTATCAAAAAGTGTTTTTCCAGTGCTAAACCTGTCATCCAATTTCTAAGTTGCTGCGTTTGTAAATTCCAAAAGCCAATATAAAGGAATAGTAGTGGTAAAAAAAAAGCACTGGATGGGTTTAACTAATTTTTTGTAGAATTGTCCTTTAAGGGGCGTGGTAGGGGGTGTGTCCTATGCCTACATACTTTTGCTGATAGGTGTCCCTCGTTCCCATCTCAAAGTTGGGAGGTATAGGTAATCCACAGGGGTGCCAGGTGTGCCTGGGCACACCCTAATCACCCTGTGCAGTGCAGCTTCCCCTTAGCAAACTGTTGACTACCCTAAAATTATTTTAAAAATAACACATCCTATGCTCTACTGACACCATCTACTGTCCTACTGGCACTGTCTATGTTTTATTCTATTTGAGAATAAGAGTTTGTGTGTATATACTGTATATATACATACACACGTGTGTTTGTGCTTTGGGGTGCACACCTATGATGTAATCCATTTCAACCATATTTTACAGAAGTCCTAATATGCATGCCCGGATTGGTTTCCCTCTTCAAGCCAGTGTATTCTCTGATTGGAGATCTGATCTGAGCGGAGGAGAGGGGAGGTAATGTCACAATCTCCAACCAGTCCAATCAGAGAACACTTTGCGTTAATTGAGAGAAATGCAAGGCACTCTGTAAATAACGGTCGTGCCAAATGAGCGACCCCCTGTGGTTACTATGCAGAAGTGCAGCTGCTCGGCACAGCACCCAGAAGCCTGGAAGATCACGGCCATCACTGTAGTAGCTCAGGCTACTTCAGTGATTTCCATCTTCTGCAGAAGCCGATCAGGTATCACATATGCATGCATACCATGTGCCAAGCTAACCCAATGTATGCCCAATATATCAGCCTTGGAGTTCAGCTTTGAATATCATCTTAATACCTGTGATCCAATATACCATAAACCCTTCAACCATTCATCATCTCACGGCTCACAATCTGCACCGTGTAAATAAAAAAGCAAAGAGCAAAGTTTAGTGATCCAGAGCTAACAATCAGAAAACTTTTAACTGATTTTACTACCGCTTGGTTGCTCTGAATTGCTGTAGCATAAATGTCATCAATCCTGTGTGCTCTGCCTTTTCAATAAGTACAGTTGTGTCCAATGGGGAAAGTTCACATTTTTGTATTTGTTGCCTTGGCTGCCGCTGTCAGCGGTTATCTGCTGTTGACAGTAAGATGTCATTGTCTATATAGACTCGATATTTACTGAAAGCCAGTAAAAAGGCATTCTGGGTCTGTGCCCGCCCTTTAGTATGATCATTGGAAAACAGTGGGAGGCATACTGGGTCTATACCCACCCTCCTGTATGACTATTGGGAGCAAGTGGGAGGCATGCTGGGTCTGTACCCACTCTCCTGTATGACTATTGGGAGCAAGTGGGAGGCATGCTGGGTCTGTACCCACCCTCCTGTATGACTATTGGGAGCAAGTGGGAGGCATGCTGGGTCTGTACCCACTCTCCTGTATGACTATTAGGAGCAAGTGGGAGGCATGCTGGGTCTGTACCCACCCTCCTGTATGACTATTGGGAGCAAGTGGGAGGCATGCTGGGTCTGTACCCACTCTCCTGTATGACTATTGGGAGCAAGTGGGAGGCATGCTGGGTCTGTGCCCACTCTCCTGTATGACTTTTGGGAGCAAGTGGGAGGCATGCTGTGTCTGTACCCACCCTGCTGTATGACTATTGGTAGCAAGTAAGATGCATGCTGGGTCTGTACCCACCCTCCTGTATGACTATTGGTAGCAAGTGGGAGGTATGCTGGGTCTGTACCCACCCTCCTGTATGACTATTGGTAGCAAGTGGGAGGCATACTGGGTCTGTACCCACCCTCCTGTATGACTACTGGGAGCAAGTGGGAGGCATGCTGGGCCTGTACCCACCCTCCTGTATGACTATTGGGAGCAAGTGGGAGGCATGCTGGGTCTGTACCCACTCTCCTGTATGACTATTGGGAGCAAGTGGGAGGCATGCTGGGTCTGTACCCACCCTGCTGTATGATCATTGGAAGTCAGTTAAGCTCACCAAATGCATTGTAATCTGATTATACAATCTCTTTAACATCTACCAACAGGTATATAATGCCCACCCTCCTGTATGACTATTGGAAGCCAGTGGGAGGCATGCTGGGTCTGTGCTTACCCTGCTGTAGGATCATTGGAAGTCAGTTAAGCTCACCACATGCACTGTAATCTAATTGTACATTCTCCTTTAGATCTACCAACAAGTATGTAGTGCAAGGGCCTGCCTGACTGGATAAAAATTGATTATATAGAATAGGTAGGTCCTCCTATTACATTGTTTTGGTAAATCTAAAGTCAATTGTTCAGAGATTGTATGGTCATATCGTATAGTATATAGCGAGCCTCTCTACCCCGCCCTTCTGTATGATCTTTGGGTGCCCACCCTGCTGCATGATCATTGGGTGCCATAGGAAGGCATGCTGGGTCTGTGTCCACTCTTCTGTATGATCATTGGGAGCCATTAGAAGGCATGCTGGGACTGTGCCCACCCTCCTGTATGAACAATGGGAGCCATTGGAGGGCAGGCTGGGTCTGTGTGTGCCCTGCTGTATAATCCTCACCAATTCAGAAACCCCCTGAAGGTGGGATTTTAAAGGCAACAAACACTACCAAAAATATGTAAAAATTACTAGTTTTATTTTGTAAACATCATAAAATAAGCAAAGGTCCACACTCAACAAATGTCCAAATGCAGTTAAAAAGACATACAATATGCATACAAATATGGATTGGTTACATCGAGATACTCAAAAAATACTGCAAGATGTCCTCCAGTACCCAACATTTCAGGTCCTTATTGCCTTTCTTCAGGGGTATTTACTTAATGGAGTTCTGGCAATCACAATCTCATGTAATTAAAGTTAGTATTGAGTGTTCATCAAGATTGTAAATGATGCCCCTCTATGGTGTTAGGGGTGATTGTCCCTATTGGATGGTGGTGTGGGATAGCCATGGTCAAGGATGTCCGTTCTCTCCGCTATGAAAAGGGGAGAGGGAAGGAGATGGAAAAAGAGGCCCTCAGCCGAGGGTCTCAGTGAGTGGCCCTATCCAGGGGCAAGCATGTCCCTTAGGGAAAATAGGTGCGTTATGTATCACTGTATGGATCCGGGATTAGTATCCACCACAAAAATGTTTATGTCAAAGGCCCCCTATATCCATCCGATTCCCTTCAGAGTAGATGCGGCTGTGTACACCAGCGATCCCGGCGTCATCTGATGACACTCTAATGTTGAGTGTGGACCTTTGCTTATTTTATGATGTTTACAAAATAAAACCAGTCATTTTTACATATTTTTGGTAGTGTTTGTTGCCTTTAAAATCCCACCCGTGGGGGGTTTCTGAATTGGTGTCCATGACAGGGATATGACAACCACTTACCATATTTACTTGTCAGTGAAAACAATATACATGCTGTATAATCATTGGGAGCCATTGGATGGTATGCCAAGTCTGTGCCCACCCTACTGCCTCATCACTGGGAACCATGAAAGGCATGCTGGGTCTGTGCCCACTCTTCTGCATGATCATTGGGAGCCATTAGAAGGCATGCTGGGACTGTGCCCACCCTCCTGTTTGAACACTGGGAGCCATTGGAGGGCAGGCTAGGTCTGTGTGTGCCCTGCTTTATAGTCATTGGGAGCCATTGGATGGTATGCCAAGTCTGTGCCCACCCTCCTGCATGATCATTGGGAACCATGGAAGGCATGCTGGATCAGTGCTCACTATCATTGGGAGCCACTGAATGGTATACCTGCCCTCTTGCATGATCATTGGAAGCCATTGGAAGGTATGCTGGGTCTGTGCGTGCCCTGCTGTATGATCAATGGAAACCGGTGGGAGGCTAACTGTGTAGCTGCAGAACGAATAGCATTGCCACCCTATTACAGAAGGTGGATAAATAACAGATCTACTGGCAGCATCAATAAGAAATAAAATAAGTTTATAGGAGAGTGTCAGAAAAACAAAAACTGCTGTATTACGTCTAGTAATAGACTATACCATATACAGTTAGGTCCATATATATTTGGACACCGGCACAATTTTCATACTTTTGGCTCTGTATGCCAGTGGTTCTCAACCTCGGTCCTCAAGTACCCCCAACAGGCCATGTTTTGGGAATTTCTCTTAGATTAAATAGCTGTCCAAAATACAAAGCAGTTGACGGATTTAAAGCACCTGTGCAAGATAAAGGAAAACCTGCAAACATGGCCTGTTGGGGGTATTTTAGGACAGGGTTGACAGCCACTGCTGTATGCCACCAGAATAAAATTAAAATGAAACAATCCAAATGAGTTTCAGCTTTAATTTAATGGGTTGAACATAAATATCAAGTACAAATTTTAGGAACTGCAACAATTTTTATACACAGTCCCACCATTTTCAGGGGCTCAAATGTAATTAAACAAATGAATATAATCATAAATAAAATGTTCATTTCTAATATTTTGTTGAGAATCCTTTACTGGCAATGACTGCCTGAAGTGTGGAACCCATGGACATTACCAAAGACTGGGTTTCCTCCTTTCTGCCATTAGTTTTGCCTTCAGCAAGTGAAATGCTGAATTGGGTTGAGATCAGGTGATTGACTCGGCCATTGCAGAATATTCCACTTCTTTTCCTTCAAAAGCTCCTGGGTTGTTTTGCAGTGTGTTTTGGATCATTGTCCATCTGTACTGTGAAGCGCTGTTCAATCAACTTTGACCGTATCTCTCTAAACACTGCAGAATTCATCCGGCTGCTTCTGTCTTCTGTCACATCATCAATAAACACCAATGACCCAGTGCCACTGGAAGCCATGCATGCCCATGCCATCACACTGCAAGCTCCACCATGTTTTACAGATGACATTGTGTGCTTTGGATCATAAGCCTTCTCCACAATTTTCATCCCATCCTTCTGGTACAGATTAATCTTAGCTTTATTATTCCAAAGACTGCTTTTCCAGAACTGGTCTGACTTTTTTGAGGTTTTTTGGCAAAATCTAATCTGGCTTTTCCATTTTTCAGGCTTATGAATGGTTTGCACCTTGTGGTGAATCCTCTGTATTTGCTCTTGTGAAGTCTTCTCTTGATTGTAGACTTTGAGTGTCGTTCATTTGTCTGGATGTTGTGAATGGGTTTTTCCTGTGATCATCCACCACTGTTGTCTTCTGTGGACATCCAGGCCTACTTATGTTGCTGAGCTCACCAGTGCATTCTTCTTTCCTCAGATAGTACCAAACTGTTGATTTGGCCACTCCTAATGTTGCTGCTATCTCTCTGATGGATTTGTTTTGATTTTGAAGTCTTACAACGGCCTGTTATACTTGCATGGACAGCTCCTTTGAACGGATGATGTAGGTTCACAGCAATAGAGTCCAAATGCAAATTCCACATTTAGAATCAACTCTGGACCTTTTACCTGCTTAACTGATGAAGAAATAACGAAGAAGTATCCCACACCTGGCAATCAAAACGCTTTTGATTCAATTGTCAATGACTTTTGGTCCCTTGGGTGGCTATTCTTAAGAGCTCTAATTCTTAAACCCTTCTTCTGATTTGGATGTACAAACCCTCAAATTAAACCTGAGTGTGCACTTTCAGCCCATATCCATTATATAACTATAGCTTGAATATGTTTTGGTAAATACCTGAAAAAAATAAAACTGTGCCTGTGTCCAAATATATATGGACCTAACTGTATGTATTTTTCAATTTTGTCCATAGTTACACTTTAAGTACTGAAAACTAAACTAGTGAGACCGACCTCCTTCCTAATGGCTTCCATGGGTTGGAAGAGCTGGGAACCAATGTGTAAAGTACTTGGAAATAAAAGCAACCAGTAGGGAGTCTACTCAATGGTAACTGCTAAAAACTCAGCAGCTTTGGCTTTATAATAGCCTTATAGGTCCACATAAATTTACTTTCGCAGCTTTGCTATTTAGGGTTCCTTATAAGATATTTAGAAAAAAAAATGATGGACCCTAAATTCAGCACAGTAGAAGAGTGTTATGATTACTGTCTGTGATATACAACCAAGTGTTTGCGGTGAAATATCTTCTAGGTAAATGACAAATGGCTCCAGGCTCCCTCCTGTGTTGGTCATGTGGTTGAAGCCTAGGCATCTGGTCACATCATCTCTGCTTAATGGAAAGGTCTGCTTCCCCAGGCTTTATCAGTAGTGTTGAGCGAACCCGGACTGTAAAGTTCGGGTCCGTACCGAACTTTGGGGTGTCCGGGACCCTGACCCGAACCCGGACTTTTCAAAAAAAAGTCCGGGTTCGGGGACGGGGTTATGGTAATTTTACTAAAAGTTCTGAAAATTGCTGTAAAAAAGTCCAGGAAAGTCCTAGGGGTCTGCAAAAGGAAGGGAAATGGGGGTAAGGGTCGGACAAGTGCCCTACAAAGAAATGGGGACAGGGAAATAACTAAAAGCATTTTTAAAAAAAAAACAAAAATGGAGGTGGATGTGGACCATCTTCAAACTGTGTCTGAAAAGTATTAACGGTAGAAGCCATATCACTGTTCTAAAATCATCTTCAAACTGTGTCAAAAAAGTATAAATAAGCCGGGAGAACCCATATCACTGTTCTGCAAGCATCTGGAAACTGTGTGTAACACTTTAACTAAAACTGGGAGAAACCATACTACTGTTCTGCAAACATCTGGAAACTGTGTGTAACACTTTAACTAAAACCGGGACAAACCATACTATTGTTCTGCAAACATCTGGAAACTGTAACACTTTAACTAAAACCGGGCGAACCCATATCACTGTTTTGCAAACATCTGGAAACTGTGTGTAAAACTATAGCAGAGCGAACCCATATCACTGTTCTAAAATCATCTAAAAACTCTATGTGAAACTATAGCAGAGCGAATCCATATCCCTGTTCTTCTCTCTGCTATAGTGTCACACACAGTTTCCAGATGTTTGCAGAACAGTAGTATGGTTTGTCCCGGTTTTAGTTAAAGTGTTACACACAGTTTCCAGATGCTTGCAGAACAGTGATATGGGTTCTCCCGGCTTATTTATACTTTTTTGACACAGTTTGAAGATGATTTTAGAACAGTGATATGGCTTCTACCGTTAATTAATACTTTTCAGACACAGTTTGAAGATGGTCCACATCCACCTCCATTTTTAATTTTTTTATGAAATAATTTTTTTAAAAATGCTTTTAGTTATTTCCCTGTCCCCATTTCTTTGTAGGGCACTTGTCCCACTCTTACCCCCATTTCCTTCCTTTTGCAGACCTCTAGGCCTTTCCAGGTCTTTTTTTACAGCCATTTTTGTGCATAAAAGTTCGGGTCCCCATTGATTTCAATGGGGTTCGGGGTCCGGGACAAAGTTCGGGTTCTGTCCGGACCCGAACCCGGACTTTGTCCCGAAGTTCGGCCGAACCAGCAGAACCCAGACTTCCAGAAGTTCGCTCAACTCTATTTATCAGCAATCGGATGTCCCAAAGCCTAGGCTTTTGATCACATGACCAGAACTGGAAGGATCTTAACTGGTTCCCGACCGGCTCGCGTACATTTACTGCTGCAGAGCGGCAGCATCCCGTGAATCGCCGTCTTTAAACGGCGTCCCACCGCACTCTGCAGGAGTGTGCCTGCAACTTGGGTGGACCCGATGTCCGCCGGTGAGCGCGATTGCTTACCACAACAGAAAAACGGGGAACCGCCGATGTTAACACTTTTAACGTTTTCCCCGCGCTGTCAGGCAGCATCTAAGAGATCTAATTATTCCTGTCACTGGGATCAGTTAGATCTCTTATGGCCCTGGCAGCCCAGCCCCCTCAGTTAGAGCACGCCTAGGGAACACAGTTAACCCCTAGAGCACCCCCCCAGGTTAACCCCTTCACTGCCAATGACATTTATACACTCATCAGTGAATTTAAATTTCTGATCGCTGTATAAATGTCAAAAATATCCGACATGTCCGCTGCAATATCGCAGTCCCAATAAAAATCACAGGTCGCCACCATTACCAGTAAAAAAAAAAATTGTAAAAATGCCAGAAATTAATTCTCATGGTTTGTAAACGCGGCAACTTTTGCGCAAATCAATCACTAACGCTGATTGCGATTTTTTTTTACCACAAATATGAGGAAGAATATAAATCATCCAAAACCGATGAATAAATTTGTTTTGTTTATATTTTTTGTTTTTCTGGATTTGTATTTTAGCAAAAAGTAAGAAATATTGTTTTTTTTTTTTTTGCAAAATTGTCGCTCTTTTTTTGTTTATAGCGGTGATCAGAAATGACGCAGAGGGGATCAAATACCACCAAAAGAAAGCTTTATTTGTGGGAAAAAAAGGCCACAAATTTAATTTGGGCACAACGTCGCACGACCGTGCAATTGTCAGTTAAAAGGACGCAGTGCTGAATCGCAAAAAGTGCTCTGGTCCTAACATGGGAAATCCTTCAGGGGGTGAAGTGGTTAAAGAAGCATTTTCCTGTTTCAGGGGCAAAGGTCACCAGGACAAAATCGGTTGAATTTCCCCAATGAGGTAACAGACAGCAATAAAAAAAAAACCTGTTGAGGAAAGTGGAAAAGTAGTCCAGGAACCATAGGGTTATCTCACCGGTATTACTATCTTAAAGTATTGATGTTGATGTAAGTAATCTGGTCCCCCCCAGGCAGGCAGCTTCTACATGCCAGAGGTTCTCAATCGTCTCCTTGGTTTGTAGTGTAATGTAACATAAATGGAAATTGAAGTGCCGCACTGCTGCTAAGAGGTCCAGAAGTTATTTCAATAATAATCAGGGAGACCGTCCAAAAAATAGCCAACGTGTTTCAGGTATCCAAGAGCGCCCCCTCTTCAGGGCTAGAAGAAAACATAAGGACATCTCCATATATATTAATACAATATCCCTCCTTGGGGTCATATTTAAAACCAAATAGCCAATAGGATTGTACTTCCAATACTATTAGCAATTTGGTTTTAAATATGACCCAGAGAAGAGGCTATTGTATTGATATGAAAATGGCCTTATGTTTTTTTCAAGCCCTGATGAAGGGGTGCTCTTGGACCCCTGAAATGGGTTGGATACTTTTTGGATTGCTCCCCCTGACTTTTATTGTAATAAAGTTGTATCTGGACCTGGTAGTAGTGATGTGGCACATCAATTTCCATTTATGTTACATAATGAGTTTGTTTTCTCCAACTTTAGTGAGTGCATTTTGACCTCCTTATTTTAATAAACTGATATACTTAGATGGTGGCACCTTCTTCTTTTTTGTTTGTTTCGAATCTTTCCCTAGTCTACGAAGAACTTGGGTATACATGTACCTTGCTAAAAATTGAGTTTCGGTCCTCTTTGCTCACCAGTGAAACCTACAGTAATGAACCCCAATATTTCAATGTAATTTTACAAAGCAGTAAGCAACCGCTCGTCATACAATATCATGCATTATATGTGTCACCGCTATTAGAGCTCAAAGGAAAAGTAATGACATGGGTCCATATCCACAAGAAGAGAGCTTGCCCAGGAGAAAGGGTGCTCTTGGACCCCTGAAATGGGTTGGATACCTTTTGGATTGCCCCCCTGACTTGTATTGTAATAAAGTTGTATCTGGACCTGGTAGTAGTGATGTGCCGCATCAATTTCCATTTATGTTACATAATGAGTTTGTTTTCTCCAACTTTAGTGAGTGCATTTTGACCTCCTTATTTTAATAAACTGATATACTTAGATGGTGGCACCTTCTTCTTTTTTGTTTGTTTCGAATCTTTCCCTAGTCTACGAAGAACTTGGGTATACATGTACCTTGCTAAAAATTGAGTTTCGGTCCTCTTTGCTCACCAGTGAAACCTACAGTAATGAACCCCAATATTTCAATGTAATTTTACAAAGCAGTAAGCAACCGCTCGTCATACAATATCATGCATTATATGTGTCACCGCTATTAGAGCTCAAAGGAAAAGTAATGACATGGGTCCATATCCACAAGAAGAGAGCTTGCCCAGGAGAAAGGGTGCTCTTGGACCCCTGAAATGGGTTGGATACCTTTTGGATTGCCCCCCTGACTTGTATTGTAATAAAGTTGTATCTGGACCTGGTAGTAGTGATGTGCCGCATCAATTTCCATTTATGTTACATAATGAGTTTGTTTTCTCCAACTTTAGTGAGTGCATTTTGACCTCCTTATTTTAATAAACTGATATACTTAGATGGTGGCACCTTCTTCTTTTTTGTTTGTTTCGAATCCTTCCCTAGTCTACGAAGAACTTGGGTATACATGTACCTTGCTAAAAATTGAGTTTCGGTCCTCTTTGCTCACCAGTGACACCTACAGTAATGAACCCCACTATTTCAATGTAATTTTACAAAGTAGTAAGCAACCGCTCGTCATACAATATCATGCATTATATGTGTCACCGCTATTAGAGCTCAAAGGAAAAGTAATGAACATGGGTCCATATCCACAAGAAGAGAGCTTGCCCAGGAGATTACAGGTTCATACCAGAGGGTACATGAAGAAGCACATGTCACTGGGGCGCTCTAGGCACACTTAAGGCCCGTACACACGGTCCGATTATGGGTCAACAGTGGTCGTCCAATAGCCTGTTGGCCGGAAATCCGATATCCTACAGCCGATTTCCAAACGGCGTCCAACAGAATTTGGACGACGAGACTAGAAAACTTGTGTTGGCCAACAAGACGTTGGTCGATTGTTGGCTCGTGTGTACAGAAGTTGGCCAACATGCTCGGAATCCAGGAAGTGTTGGGTCGTGTAACCTGTGTTCGCAATTCACATTCACCTGAACTTCCTCATTATACGTCACTACGTTCGGCTTTGTTGGCCGATTACTTGACTCATGTCAGTACGTTAGACCAAACCGCCGTCGCCCAATTTGGACAAAAGTTGGACGTTCGGTTGACCAACCATCGGCTTGTGCGTACAAGGCTTAAGTCCCTGGACTAAGAGACACAGAGGCATACAGGATGCACTAGAGTCACAGAGGTCACTGGGTGACACAGGGTGTTCAAAGTGCTCTGGAGTCATTGAGGTCACATAGGATGCTTTGGAGTCACTGGGTGCACAGGATGCTCAGGGTGCTCTGGAGTCACTGGGGACATGGTGTCACTATATGCTTACTGTGCTCTGGAGTCACTGGGGACATGGTGTCACTATATGCTTACTGTGCTCTGGAGTCACTGGGGACATGGTGTCACTATATGCTTACTGTGCTCTGGAGTCACTGGTTTTCACAAGATGCTCCTGGTCCTCTGATATCATTGCATAGGTGTGCGCAGCCTATTGCATTAGGGTGCGCACCACAAAGCGCAAACAAACATGAGTGTGTGTCTATATGTCAGAAGGGCAGAGGACAGCGTCAGCAGGGCAGAGATAGGTGTCAGTAGTTTATTTTATTTGTTTTTTACAATTTATTTTTTTTTTTATTTTTTACAATATTATATTTTATTATTTTTTTACATTTTTTAGGAGCCCTGCTGGGGGGCTTTAATGAAATATCAGGGGTCTAAACAAACCCCTGATGTTTCACTTTTGAGACAGAGAAAGAGACTGAGGACAGAGATTCCCCAGTCCCTTTCTCTGCAGCCAGGCAGCAAGGGGAATCTGCACAGTACAGGGTGATTAGGGTGTGCTCAGGCACACCTGCCACCCTATGTGCGCACGCCTATGAATCATTGAGATCAGTGGGTGTCACAGGATGCTCGGAGTGCTTAGGCAAAGCAACGTGATGTTTAAATGCTGAACCGCATGCCACTTCACCGTTTAAGGACAGTGGCAGTTAGGAGAGTTATCCTGAGCCTCTTTGGGAGGGTCAGTGTGATGGAAAATGCACTATATTGTCAAAATAATTGAACCGTCTGCCTTTACATGCACATGTACTTTAATGGCATCCCAGTCTTAGTCTGTAGGGTTCAATATTGAGTTGGCCCACCCTTTGAAGCTATAACAGCTTCACTTCTTCTGGGAAGGCTCTCCACGAGGTTTAGGAGTGTCTATGGGAATGTTTGACCATTCTTCCAGAAGCCCATTTGTGAGGTCAGGCACTGATGTTGGATGAGAAGGCCTGGCTCACAGTCTCTGCTCTAATTTATTCCAAAGGTGTTCTATTGGGTTGAGGTCAGGACTCTGTGCAGGCCAGTCAAGTTCCTCCACCCCAAACTCGCTCATCCATGGCTTTATGGACCTTGCTTTGTGCACTGGTGGGCAGTCATGTTGGAACAGGAAGGGACCATCCCCAAACTCTTCCCACAAAGTTGGGAGCATGAAATTGTCCAATATGTCTTGGAATGCTGATGCCTTAAGAGTTCCCTTCACTGAAACTATGGGGTCAAACCCAACCCCTGAAAAACAACCCCACACCATAATCCCCCCTTTGGGCATGCTTTTAGCAGCGTTTTGTATGCAACGTTTATCGGCTTCTGCAGTTTTGAGTTTTTTTTTTTTTAACTTCATTAGCTTCCATTGACTACAAAAAGTTTTTAGCGGCGTTTATGATCGCTTATTGGCGTCCATCGGTTTTTGTGCTCAGAAGAACGACTCCTAAACGGCAATTCAGGGCGTTCAGATAACAGCCCATAAACATCACTGCTGTTAAACTACAATAAACGTCCATGTCTGCATGGACACATAGGATAACATAAGGGGCGTTTATGCGCCCAAAGTTTAACGCCCAAACGACCAAAAACGGTGTTTATCAGCTTCAGCGTGCATGGAGCCTTAAGCTGAACTCTAGTAAGATATAAACCAATGTAGCTCTGTAATCATCAATATATTCACTAATGTATACAGTATTTTTAAAATGCAAGCAGTGTAAATAGCTGAATTTGACCTGGAATCAGCCTCCTGCAGTCTCTGCACAGCGGAGCTGGAGTGCGACAAGAAAAAGCAGCACAATAAGGGCTTCAACGCACATTAAAGCCCCTACTGCTTCAACAAGCTTTTATGATGTGTTTTTGAGGCTTCGTGGTGCTTCAGTGAGACTTCGTGGTGCTTCGGTGGTGCTTCAATGCGGCTTCGAAACACCACCGAAGCCTCATCAAAGCACCACAGAAGCCTCATCGAAGTCCCACCGAAGCCTCATTGAAGCACCACCAACCACCGAAGCCTCATCGAAGCACCACCGATGAGGCTTTGGTGGTGCTTCAATGAGGTTTCGGTGGTGCTTCACTGAGGCTTTGGTGGTGCTTCAATTAGGCTTCAGCAGGACTTCGATGAGGCTTCGGTGGTGCTTCAATGAGGCTTCGGTGGTGCTTCCATGAGGCTTCGGTGGTGCTTCCATGAGGCTTCGGTGGTGCTTCAATGAGGCTTCGGTGAGGCTTCAATGAGGCTTCAACGAGGCTTCGGTGGTGTTTCCATGAGGCTTCGGTGGTGCTTCAATGAGGCTTCGGTGAGGCTTCAATGAGGCTTCGGTGGTGCTCCGATGAGGCTTCGGTGGTGCTTCAATGAGGCTTCAGTGGGGCTTCAATGAGGCTTCGGTGGTGCTTCAATGAGTCTTCGGTGGTGCTTCAGTGAGGCTTCGGTGGTGCTTCGATGAGGCTTTGGTGGTGCTTCAATGAGGCTCTTTTGATGCTTTGTTGAAGCTTGGCCGATGCCCTGTGTGTTTGTTGATATCTCACACCTGCAACTTCTCCAAAACAAAGCAACGCTAAAGCTGAATTAAAGCCTCTGAAAAGCCACAGGTGCTTCAAGCGAGTTTCAAACAAACTTTGTCATAGACTTCTATGGAGGCGTTGAAGAGGCTTTGAAGCCTGCCTAAAGCTACATGGGGTATAATATGACGCAAAGCTGAAGCGAAGCAAAGCCAACGCAAACAGGACTGTAAGCCAACCAATTTATTTAGTGACAGGAGCTTTGATTGGCGTTAAGGGAGCTTCAACAACGCCTGTCTGACGCCCTGTTTTGAATCAAAGTGTAAATGAGCCCTAAGTCAATCAGGTCTTGTGCTGAGGCATGCTGATGGGAGGACAGTACAGAGTAACAGAGAGATGACTTCACCACTGTGCTGCTTCTCTTTTCATTGCACAGTCACAAGCTGGGGACTGGCCAGAGATAATCTGAGCTCAGAAGAAGTGGGTAAGAATGATGCTGGCCATCAGAACGAGGACATCTAGCAGCAGGAAAGCAGTACTGCGTGGGAAATCTCCAAATAGAAGGTGAATTTTGCAGCAAAATATGGCTTTTTATTTTATCCTTTAAAAGGCAATTGATGTTTATCTTGATATTTTTTGGCTGGAGTTCTGCTTTAACCACTTCAGCCCCGGAAGGATTTCACACTTTAGGACCGGAGCCCTTTTTGCGATTCGGTGCTGCGTCGCTTTAACTGACAATTGCGCGGTCGTGCGATGTTGCACCCAAATTAAATTTGCGTCCTTTTTTTCCCACAAATAGAGCTTTCTTTTGGTGGTATTTGATCACTGCTGCGTCATTTCTGATCGCCGCTATAAACAAAAGAAGAGCGACAATTTGGAAAAAAACCCCAAATTTCTTACTTTTTGCTAAAATACAAATCCAAAAAAAAAAATATAAAAAACATTTTTTTTCATCGGTTTTGGCCGATTTATATTCTTCCTCATATTTGTGATAAAAAAAAAAATCGCAATCGGCGTTTATTGATTGGTTTGCGCAAAAGTGGTCGCGTTTACGGATGATGAGAATTCATTTTTGGGGTTTTTATTTTTTTTTTATTTTTTACAAGTAATGGCGGCGATCTGCGATTTTTAGCGGTACTGCGATAT
>BLSH010342570.1:34045-56644 GCA_018402905.1 Glandirana rugosa
TGTAGCCCCCAGTATGGTTAGGAGGCCGAAGTGCTCAGACACCCCTGAAGCCGGAGGATTGGTATGACCCCCGATGTCCGATGTGGGATTTACGGACCACGTGAGCTCAGACACCCCTGAAGCCGGAGGATTGGTATGACCCCGGATGTCCGATGTGGGATTTATGGACCACGTGAACTCAGACACCCCTGAAGCCAGAGGATTGGTATGACCCCAGATGTCTGATGTGGGATTTACGGACCACGTGAACTCAGACACCCCTGAAGCCGGAGGATTGGTATGACCCCCGATGTGGGATTTATAGATCACGTGAACTCAGACACCCCTGAAGCCGGAGGATTGGTATGACCCCGATGTCCGATGTGGGATTTATGGACCACGTGAGCTCAGACACCCCTGAAGCCGGAGGATTGGTATGACCCCCGATGTCCGATGTGGGATTTATGGACCACGTGAACTCAGACACCCCTGAAGCTGGAGGATTGGTATGACCCCCGATGTGGGATTTATAGATCACGTGAACTCAGACACCCCTGAAGCCGGAGGATTGGTATGACCCCGATGTCCGATGTGGGATTTATGGACCACGTGAGCTCAGACACCCCTGAAGCCGGAGGATTGGTATGACCCCCGATGTCCGATGTGGGATTTATGGCTCAGGTGGCAGCTCTGTGTCTGTTGTTTCCCCCTCAGAGGTGAGCGGGACGCTCAGATAAAAGGCTCCATTGTAGCCGTGTTGCAGCGAGTAATTCCCGTCCGACGAGCTCTGATGCCAAAATAAGCCGCAAACTGCGCCATTCATCAAACTCCGCCCCCCCTCAGTCATCGGTAAATCAAACGGACTCCGGGGGGCCGCCGGTGCTGCAATGGGGCCCTGGAGAAGGTGCCTGCGTCTCCCGTAACAGCCAATCAAATTGCAGCTGTTCTTCCTCTACGGCCGGCCATAGGACGCCCTGCGGCAATATGGCCGACCGGAGATCGAGGGGCGATCAAGTAAGAGCTCAGGGATTCGCCAGCACGATGGGCAGCAACAACAAACCTCCAGCACCGGGCCTTCGATCGCACAAACGGGTCCAGAATGGCTGCTGGATTCACCGAGTGTGAATGGCGGCTTTGCACAGTGTAGCTCACAGCAGCATCAGGAGAGAAGCAGAAACTCCAAGAAAGTCTCCCCCCTCCCATACAGCAGGGCTCAGACTTGGGGAGAGAGAAGCAGAACAAGGAACCCATCAGTTGCACTACATGAGCTAATCAGGAAGCACGCTGGTAGGGGGAGAGAGCGGAGTGAGAGAGAGGTGAGCTCATGTCTGCTGCTTCTCCTTTCACTGTCCAATCACAGGCCGGCGGGGAGGGAGAAGTAGAATAAGGAGCCAATCAGTTGCAATGCAGTGCTCATGGGCGAACCAGGAAGCACCCTGATAGGAGGAGAGAGCGTGGTGAGAGAGAGGTGAGCTCATCGCTCTGCTGCTTCTCCTTTCACTGTCCAATCACAGGCCGGCGGGGAGGGAGAAGTAGAATAAGGAGCCAATCAGTTGCAATGCAGTGCTCATGAGCTAACCAGGAAGCACCCTGATAGGAGGAGAGAGCAGAGAGAGAGGTGAGCTCATGTCTGCTGCTTCTCCTTTCACTGTCCAATCACAGGCTGGCGGGGAGGGAGAAGTAGAATAAGGAGCCAATCAGTTGCGCTGCAGTGCTCATGAGCGAACCAGGAAGCACGCTGGTAGGGGGAGAGAGCGGAGTGAGAGAGAGGAGCTCATCACTGTGCTGCTTCTCCTTTCACTTGCCAATCACAGGCTGGTGGGGAGGGAGAAGTAGAATAAGGAGCCAATCAGTTGCGCTGCAGTGCTCATGAGCTAACCAGGAAGCACGCTGATAGGAGGAGAGAGCGGGGTTAGAGAGAGGTGAGCTCATCGCTCTGCTGCTTCTCCTTTGATTGTCCAATCACAGGCCGGGGGAGGGACAAGACCTGCGGGTGTTACTGAAGTGCGGCAGAGCACAATCAGGCTCCTCCTTCCCTGGCAGACCGGGCTGTGCTGTGCGGCAGAGCAGTGTAAATGTCAGGACTGGATGGACAAAGATAGTTTATTGGTCCGGAGTTCATCCTCGGGCGCCCGCCGTCTCCGCCATCGGGATTGACTCCCCTCTGGCGATAACGATCGACCTCTGGTAGCGGTCGGCAGGCAGAGGAGGGGATAACGGGTGGGTTACCAGCGTGCCACCGGGGTCCGGGCACCGCAGATGGGAGATGCGGGCCGAGCCAAGGAAGGCGGTTCCCTGGGGAAGGATCGCTCGCCATACCAGCGGGGGGCGATACAGAGACTGAATACAGGGGGAAGTACAACTCCCATCATACACAGAGCATATATAATGACACCCCTCTCCTGGGGTCCCCGCTTCACCGGTCAGGCTGATCAGTGATTGCAGCGGGTGTGCCATCCATCAAATACTGGCTGCAACAGTGTGTGCCGGGACTATCACCCCCAACATCCACACCATTTATACATTACACTACAACTCAAATTATTTTATTTTTTTTACAGTGTCTGTCAGGTTTTTATTTTTTTCTCTGTGACCCCCACTGTGTAGATTTTCACTCACTTCCTGTCCCCGTGACACCCTTGTAAGGAACGGGAGAGAGGTTGTCACCGAGACAAGAAGGCCCAGCCTGCAAAAAAACCTTATCACAGGCTCTGTACCTCCCCCATTCCGCTATGTGTCCCCCCCGGACACATTCCCCCTCACTTCCTGTCCCCGTGACACCCGGACAGGACATGGGAGGGGCGGTTGTCACCGAGACGGGAAGGCCCAGCCTGCAATAAAAGCGAACCTCCCCCATTCTGCTATACGAGCCTTCCCAGCACACACAATGATGGGGGTTGTACTCCAGGCTTGTATGTAGTGTCAATGCTACGTCTGATGGGAGTTGTAGTCGGACCTAAAAAAAAAAAAATGCAAATACATGATGTGTGAGTCTGTAAATGATGGGAGTTGTAGTCTTGCCCCATATACTGTACATATAGGATGTGTTGGTGATGTGGATAATGGGAGGTGTAGTCTTGCCCCATATACTGTACATAAAGGATGTGTTGGTGATGTGGATAATGGGAGTTGTAGTCTTGCCTCATATGCTGTACATATAGGATGTGTTGGTGATGTGGATAATGGGAGTTGTAGTTTTGCCTCATATTCTGTACATATAGGATGTGTTGGTGATGTGGATAATGGGAGTTGTAGTCTTGCCTCATATGCTGTACATATAGGATGTGCTGGTGATGTGGATAATGGGAGTTGTAGTCTTTCCTTATATGCTGTACATATAGGATGTGCTGGTGATGTGGATAATGGGAGTTGTAGTCTTTCCTCATATACTGTACATATAGGATGTGCTGGTGATGTGGATAATGGGAGTTGTAGTCTTTCCTCATATACTGTACATATAGGATGTGTTGGTGATGTGGATAATGGGAGTTGTAGTCTAGATGCACACATAGCTGAGGCCTGGGTCAGCTCCTGACGTTTATCCGGCACTCAGTAGGTGGTAATGGACGGGTAGGGAGAAGGTAGCGGGTTTCAGAGTTTTTCATCACACAGCACCAGGCACTGGGGGGATGGATGGATGGGGGGGGTGGATGGATGGGGGGGTGGATGGATGGGGGGGTAGTTATGCTGCTTTTATCTCCGTGTCTTTCCACCAAAAGATGAAAGGATGGAATCCACCAGCTGACCATTAACAAGCCGCATTCACCACATATATCCATTGACACCGCCGCCGGTAATGGTGGAAGGTGCTGAGTACCCGTATAATGGCCGTTATCTTCACTTCATCTCACACAGATTATCAGTGACACTCTCCATTATCAGAGGAACTACAACTTCCAGCATGACCTTCCATCCTGGCCTCGGACTTCAGAGACGAGGCGGAATTATATCTATATTCCATTTCATTCCCATTCCGGAACAAATAATAGATGGGTTTTCCAAATAGCCATGAAAAGGGGCGAGCAGGCGACGTCCCCCAAATGACCGATTTCACCTTCTCCAAAACCGGCCTCTAATATTCCCACGTGGGAGTGCTGGGAGAAATTAACCTAAAGCCCAACTCCGGGCCCAACCTCTTCATCCTTCCCAATGGACCATAAGGCCATTCCATGTCAACCCCTTTCACAAGGCCCTTCCATGAAACCCCTCTCACGAGGCCCTTCCATGAAACCCCTCTCACGAGGCCCTTCCATGACACCCCTCTCATGAGGCCCTTCCATGACACCCCTCTCATGAGGTCCTTCCATGACACCCCTCTCATGAGGTCCTTCCTTGACACCCCTCTCATGAGGCCCTTCCATGACACCCCTCTCATGAGGCCGTTCCATGACACCCCTCTCATGAGGTCCTTCCATGACACCCCTCTCATGAGGCCCTTCCTTGACACCCCTCTCATGAGGCCGTTCCATAACAACCCTCTCATGAGGCCATTCCATGACACTCCTCTCATGAGGCCATTCCATGACACTCCTCTCATGAGGTCCTTCCATGACACCCCTCTCATGAGGCCCTTCCTTGACACCCCTCTCATGAGGCCGTTCCATAACAACCCTCTCATGAGGCCATTCCATGACACTCCTCTCATGAGGCCATTCCATGACACTCCTCTCATGAGGTCCTTCCATGACACCCCTCTCATGAGGCCCTTCCATGACTCCCCTCTCATGAGGCCGTTCCATGACATCCCTCTCATGAGGCCGTTCCATGATATCCCTCTCATGAGGCCGTTCCATGATATCCCTCTCATGAGGCCGTTCCATGATATCCCTCTCATGAGGCCGTTCCATGATATCCCTCTCATGAGGCCATTCCATGACATCCCTCTCATGAGGCCATTCCATGACACCCACCTCATGAGGTTGTTTCATGACACCCCCCTCATGAAGCCCTTCCATGACACCCCCCTTTCATGAGGTCATTCCATAAACCCCTCTCATGAGGCCGTTCTATGACACATCTCTCAAGGGGTCATTCCATGACACCCCTCTCAGGAAGCCGTTTCATGACACCCCCTCATGAGGCCGTTCCATGACACCCCTCTCATGAGGCCCTTCCAGGACACCCCTCTCATGAGGCCCTTCCATGACACCCCTCTCATGAGGCCGTTCCATGAGACATCTCTCAAGGGGCCATTCCATGACACCCCTCTCAGGAGGCTGTTCCATGACATGCCCCCTCAGGAGGCCATTTTTATGATACTCCCCTCAGGTGGCCGTTCCATGACATGCCCCCTGAGGAGGCAATTTTATCATACCGTCCTCATGAGGCCATTCGTTGACACCCCCCTCAGGGGCTATTCCATGACACACTCTCTCTGGAGGCAATTGCATGACACCCCCTCTGGAGGCAATTGCGTGACACCCCCCTCAGGGAGCCATTCCATGACACATCTCTCAAAGGCTGAAGGGGCTGTTCCATGAGACGCCCCCCCAAGGAGGCCATTCCATGAGACCCCGCACTCACTATATGTCTTCAGTCTTCCATGTTGTGCGATGGTGGTCTGAGACAGAGGACATCTAGTGGTGGAATCGAATTGCTGCAGGGGGTGGCTTTGAAATGTGTATTTTAAAGTAACACTTTTGGATGATATGGAAGGATGACAACCCCCCCATCAGGTTTTTATGGCTGTCTTTGCCACGCTGGGGAGATTCGCACTCTCTATTGATGAAGACAACTGCATCCAGGGCAGTGACGGGAAATCCAGGATGAGCTGAATTAGCAGATTTACCTTATTTACTAAGCTCAGTGAACATTCACACTAAGCACTTTGGAGAGAGAGAGAGAGAGACGACCTCTAACTTCCTGTTGTCTTCCTGGGACAGGAAATGAAGGGGAAACTATATATAGGTTGTTATTCCTGAGACTTGTGTCATTTCACGGTGGAGTGACACCATAAGTGTCACCATTTACCCAGAGGCCTTGAGTCCCAGAAATGGGGAGCTCCTTAGTTTTCCACGAAAACCCTCAAGGTCAATCTGGTCAAAACAATTCCCAAACAAATGGAACAACCCCCCCCAGGGCTGAGTGTAAGGGCGCTGAGGAGGGGTAATAAGCAGGCGGAGTGCCCCTGGAACTAAGCAGACAATCCAGGACTATAGACTTCATCTAACACAATATAAATCTTCCATCCAACCATCACAAACTGATAGAAGGCATTATTAAAAATTTCCACTGACCCCAACCGGCAGCCAGAAGACTCCACACTGCCGGGAACGCACCGGGCAAGAATAGCATAAATCCTGGGCGCCATCTTCTGGCTGAATGTGTGAACTGCAGCAGCAGGTGAGCTGGCTGTATCAATAGAAGGCATGGAGGTTTTATAGAAAGAGTTTAGAGCACAATGCCTGGCACCCCTGACTTGGTTACTATAAGTGTCCCAGGACTCCAAAGCGTTGGACCCTTTTAGTGTTCTATTGTCCTGGAGCGCAAAAATGTCACTCACTGTTGGTGCATTATTGACCTGCCCCCCCCCCCCCCCAAATGTTGGTCACTGTTTGTGTGTCATTATCCCAGGACCCCAGGAAGATCCAAGGATCTTCTGGATCACCCTGACCTTCTGACGTAAGGACCTGCAGCCCCCAAATGTTGTTCAATGTCTGTGCGTCATTGTCCTAGGACCCCAAGTGTTGGTTACTGTCAGAGGTCCCAGGATAATGAAATACAGTGACCAACACTTGGGGGAATCTGGGACAATGACAGATGTTGACCAACACTTGGGGGTCCTGAGATACTGACGTTGATCAATGCCTGAGGGTCCTGGGACAATGACATAAAGACGCTGACCAACATTTGGATGTCCTGGGACAATGACCCACAGACAGTGACCAACACTTGAGGGTCCTAGGACTATGACATACAGACCATGACCAACGCTTGAGGGTCCAGGGACAAAGACATACAGATGTTGACAAACACTTGAGGGTCCTAGGACTATGACATTTACCAACATTTGGATGTCCTGGGACAATGACCCACAGACAACGGCTAACACTTGAGAGTCTTAGGACAATGACATACAGATGTTGACCAACACTTGAGGGTCCTAGGACTATGACATAAGACAGTGAGCAACGCTTGAGGGTCCAGGGACAAAGACATACAGACACTGACCAACACTTGAGGGTCTTAGGACTATGACATACAGACGTTGACCAACATTTGAATGTCCTGGGACAATCACCCACAGACAGTGGCTAACACTTGAGGGTCTTAGGACAATGAGATACAGACAGTGACCATTAGTGTCCCAGGACTCCGAAGCGTTGGATCCCTTTAGGGTTTTATTGTCCCGGAGCGCAAAAATGTTGCTCACCGTTGGTGCATTATTGACATACAGCCCCCAAATGTTGGTCACTGTTTGTGGTCGTTGTCCCAGGACCCCAGGAAGATCCAAGGATGTTGGCAGCCAATCCTTGGATCTTCTGGATCCCCCTGACCTAAGGTCCATTCTTCCTTCTTTTTTTAAAGTCAACCGCTTTACACCATGGATGTACAGGGCCTTGTGAGACAGGGAGGGGGATCATTCCTACCCTAGGGAAGGCTTGGAAGGTGCCTACAAGGAAGATTTACAACAGATCTTGGATATATTGATTGGTGTGAGGTTTCTCCTTGCAAGCTTGTCGCATCCTGGCTTTTCTCCAATCTAGAGTTGTCTGGGATTTGCTTTGTGTGAAGTCAAGTGCCAGTTTTCAGCTTTTGGAGGTTGTTTTCTTTTTTCCAGAGACTGGCTGCTTCACATCACTTCCCTTTGTGCAAGACGTCATGCATATTGTTACACCAGTCAAGATTCTGTTGACTCCCTTGGATGTAAAATTGACACCTTCCGTACTGCAGAATTTTTTATTTGAATCCATCCTTCTGACTTGCATGGTTACATTTCTGGTTGCTGCTACTTCGGCTCACGTAGTTCCAGATGTAACCATGGACCTCAGAAGGATGGATTCACCTGGAACTACGTGAACCGAAGTAACGGCAACCAGAAATGTAACCATGGAAGTCAGAAGGATGGGATTATCTGAAACTATGTGAGCCGAAGTAACGACAACCAGAAATGTAACCATGGACGTCAGAATGGATTCATTTCTGGTTGCCGATATTTCAGCTCACGTAGTTCCAGATGAATCCATCCTTCTGACTTGCATATTTACATTTCTGGTTCCCGTTATTTCGGCTCACGTAGCTCCAGATGAATCCATCCTTCTGACTTGCATATTTACATTTCTGGTTGCCGTTACTTCGGCTCGCGCAGTTCCAGATGAATCCATCCTTCTGACTTGCATATTTACATTTCTGGTTCCCGTTATTTCAGCTCATAGTTCCAGATAAATCCATCCTTCTGACTTGCTTAGTTACATTTCTGGTTCCCATTATTTCGGCTCACGTAGTTCCAGATGAATCCATCCTTCTGACTTGAATGGCTACATTTCTGGTTGCCGTTACTTCGGCTCGCGCAGTTCCAGATGAATCCATCCTTCTGACTTGCATATTTACATTTCTGGTTCCCGTTATTTCGGCTCACATAGCTCCAGATGAATCCATCCTTCTGACTTGCATGGTTACATTTCTGGTTCCCGTTATTTCGGCTCACGTAGTTCCAGATAAATCCATCCTTCTGACTTGCATATTTACATTTCTGGTTCCCATTATTTTGGCTCACGTAGTTTCAGATAAATCCATCCTACTGACTTGCATGGTTACATTTCTGCTTGCCAATATTTCAGCTCACATAGCTCCAGATCAATCCATCCTTCTGACTTGCAAGGGTAAATTTATGGTTGCCGTTGTCAGCTCACGTAGTTCCAGAACTGACTGCTTTTAATCTTGTGAGGAAATGTTTCTGATACTCCACCAAGACAGGGTGATTCTTTCTGCTTCAGCTGTCAATTTTACCGAAAGGTGGTTTTTCAACCTGGACATTGTGTTTTCGTCTTTATGTGGTTCCTGTTATTGGCTATTAGCTGTAGTTGACTGCTATGATTTGTCAGACAAATTCCCCTTTTATGCTACATGAATGCCAAAATTAAGGTCACACAACTTCTAAGTCTACCTGTTCTGATTAGTTCCATCAGCTGATATTCAGGCTTACGGTCAGAGGGCACGTTCCACCGTTTTTGGTGAAGGCTCATTTACCAGGAGCACAGGTACTTCCAGGGCTACTCAGCATCAGGTTTCGGAAGCTATGGCTATCTGGGCCACAATTTGTATGAAGCTTTACTGTGTGGATGTTGGATCAGACGAGGACACCACCTTTGGTCGGTGTGTTTTGTAGGCTCCTGTGTGGTTCTGACCTATTTTGGTTTAGCTGTTTGGGGCCAGCTGGCTTTGTTGCCATTCCCTCATATTTATTGCAAGACTCTACCAATGCAGGACAGAACATAAGAGCCGCCATTGTCAACATCTTTCTGCTTAGCTGATCCTTCTATTACATCAGAAATTACATCGCTGATATATCTAGGTCATACAGGTCACTTTACTAAAAAAAAAAAAAAAAAACTCAAATATTGGCTTTCTGACAACTCGTTGGCGGTCTTTGCCGCACTAGCCCAAAACAGGGGTACAAGATAAGAAAAATCCATCTTCTATCAACAAGACATTAATACTTTGACTATTAGACAATGCTCTCCCAACCTTGTGGTAAGTTGGGTGAAGACCCTTTCCTGTTCCCACATGACTACACCTCGTGTGTACAAAGCCAGCTCCATAAAGACATGGTGTGACCAGTTTAGTGTGCAGGAATTGAGTGTCCTGCACAGAGCCCTGACCTCATCTCTACTGAACAGCTTTGGGACGGATTGGAATGCTGTTAGTGAGCCAGTCGTTTTTTTTGGGTGCCCAACGTGAAGCCAGATATCCAAGCCATGTCTTTTCATCCAACATCAGTACCCGATCTCAGAAAATTCCCACAGAAACCTTCCAATATCTTGGGGAAAGCCTTTCCAGAAGAGTGGAGGCTGTTCCACCTGCAAGGATATTGAGCGGAGAAACGGTCCTCCATATTATGGGTCAACACTTCAGATGTTCAAGACGATCCAACAAGAGGGATGGGTCAGGTTTTCAGGTACCTTTGGCTATAAAAAGCCATTACTTGACACTTCTTGAGGCTGGGCAGGGGACTTGCTGAGCCAGGTGCCGGTCAGATCCTAACCATATTGTCACAACCTGCCCCAGCCTGGACCGGTTCTGTGCTGAAAACGGGTCACAGGCGTGCAGAACGACCTGCACAATCCTGTGATCCACAGAAATACAGCCAAACGAGCTTTGGCTGGACTTCTTTAAATATCACTCCTCTGCTCCACGTGAAGTGTAAAGATCTCACCGAAGCCAACTAACCCACTTCCAGTGAGCTCCAACCAGTGCCCAAATTAACTAGGACCCCACCCGCGTCAATCTTGAGTAGATCGAAATGTCTCTATCATTCGTTGGGAGGACACAGCTGAACTTTATTACGGATGGGTTTGATGCGCTACCTTCAGCAGGATGCTAGATGTAACTTAAAAAATAATGCCAAAAAGGCACATCCAAACCCCCCCATGTGTGAGACAGGATTCAATGATCAACCCCACGTCTTTGACGCTGAGATGTAGAGCTCTTGCCCTTAAACCTGTCAGAATTTTTTACTTTGGAACTCGTGCCAGTCGAAACACTGGTGCTGGGCATCATAGATCCATATGCCCCCCCCAAACGCATGCCATCCCTAGTACATCGTGAAATCAGCAGCAATGGCTCTGCTGCCCAGAGCAGCCACCAGGGCCTTAAACCCCATGGTGGATGCTTAAAAATGGTTGGACTGGGTTCTTCTGCTGTGACATCTCAAAATTGCCTGATGTCCCCCAGAGCATTATATGATCAGGAGGCATTAACCCCCTTCTCCCCACACACACCTAGAATTTTATTGAGTAGCTTAAGTTCCAGGTTGGCTGATTATTCACTTGGATGGGGCAGGTGCCCAGTATAAGCAATGCCATGGTCTGTTTTTTCCTACTGGGTACAGTTACACTCCTCACCCCCCCCCCCACTTTGTTTTCCCCACCGATTATGGTTACCCCTTCCCTTTAGGGTCCATTCACACCAGGGTGACTTAATCACCTGACAAGTTCAAGCTCCATTCAGTACAATGGAACCATTCTAATCAAAGCGACTCGAGTCACTCCAACTTAAGAGTTTGCACTACATGGAAACTTCAGAGCAGCTTGCATTGAGGGGTAGGGAACCTGCGGCTCTCCAGCTGTAGTAGAACTACATTTCCCATCATGCTTCTGGGAGTAATTGTATCCATCAGCCTTGCAATGCCTCATGGGAAAAGTAGTTCTACAACAGCTGGAGATCCGCAGGTTCCCTACCCCTGTAGGGTTCCCAACCACTGATCGACGACAACGTGGCTCTGTCCCACAAATCGCCGCTTATAGTCGTTACAAGCACGCTGGCTAGTGGGCGAGCGCTCGCCGCATGCTCCCGGAGCGGGGCGCCAGCGGACATAGAGGGGCCCGTGACAGAGCCAGAACGGGGTAAACACGGTGGTTGCCCGTTCTGAAAGGCAGTATGCATTGCCCGTACTCGGCATCAGCTAGTCCTCTGGTGCCCCTGGCAGCCCAGCCCCCTAAGTTAGAACACGCCTAGGCAACAGTTACCCCCCTAGAGCACCCCCTGCAGGTTAACCCCCTTCTCTGCTGACATTTATACAGTAAGGATATTTACATTTCTGATCACTGTCATTGGTCCAAAAAAAGTGTTAAAAATGTCTGACATGTCCACTGCAATATCAGTCCCAAAAAAGAAAAAAAAATGAATTTGTATTTTAGCAGCAACTTTTGTTGCAAAATTGTTGCTTAGTTTATAGCGGTGTTCAGAAATGACGCAGAGGCTACCAAACACCACCACACCAAGAAAGCTCCATTTGTGGGGAAATAAGGACATAATTTGTTTGGGTCGCACAATCACGCAATTATCAGTTAAAGCGACGCAGTGCAAAATTGTGAAACGTGCCCAAGTCCTAAAAAGGGGTGGGGGGGGGAGGAATCCTTACGGGGGCTATGGCGCAGCTATACAGAGCACTTTTAACCCCAAGCGGTCAAACAGGGGTTAAAAGTGCCGATGCTTGGCACTCCAAGCCGTGTACATCCGCTTCGGGAGCGCTGCCCATTCATTCCAATGGGCAGGGGCGATGGAGGAACGGTGTTATACACCGCGCCCAAAAATCATGCATGCAGGATTTTGATTTTTCTCCTGCGAGCGCACCGCCCTAAGCGAGAGGACACACTGGGTTTAATGGGGAGAAGCTTTACAGGCGCCATTTGTAGCCAAATCGTGCCCCGGTGTGAAAGTGGCCTTAGTGTTAACCCCCAGCTCTGCAGGGATACCTCATGAGCATATTTGGGGGGGGTGCGCGCGCAACTGCGATAGACCATTGGCGAGTTCCCGGTCCGGTTTTACTATCCAGTGATGTAGGGTTCAGTCTTTAGCGTTGTCAACTAAGTTAAGCAGATTGCCCAGAACCCCCCCATTGTCTGCACAAGGATTCAAGGAAGATTGCACAAAGCGTAGGCATTTGAGCGACTCTCCACCTCTGGACAGGAACTTCCTCAAAGATAGATCGCTGCTACCCCTTTGCAGGGCATTGGTCTCGTCTCTGCCCCCTACTGTAGAGGGTGGGTCTGCCAAGCCCCTCCCACAGCTCTGCTCATATTCTATACAGCAGTGATGTCACAGCTGTATTTCGCAAGGCGATATAAAAGGCGTCCGGTACGTGGGATTGAGGTCTTTCGTGGCCATTGAGGAATAGGTCAATGCAACTCTGCACGTTGTCGGTTTCATACATGAAGTCCTTTAGATGTTGCAGCTATAAAGTGAAGTAACCTGCAGGATTTCACCAAGACGGGAGACCCCGTTGGTCTCGGTCTTACCTGCCTGTCAGTATTTGTGCATGCGCAGCTCAGCGTGCATTCACAGCACGCCTAGGAGTGACGTTAGTGCAGCCCATCAATCAAGTGGGTCCAAGATTCGGAACCCAGACTGGGAAAGATTGACGTGCCCAAGACCAGAAAGCATGGATGGAGGGGGGAGGGAAATTCAATAAACCGTACAGATCGGACACCACACAGGAAGTGTTAAGAACGGTGGAAATAAAAATTTATTGTCGTCTGCAACAAAACAAAAATGTCTACAGTATAAAATAATTCACAACACAAGTGGGGGGCACAACACAGAACATGGCAGGGGGAGGAGGGACCTTGGTCCAGGATCAGACCTTATTCTTCCGTCTCTGGAGGAACCATAATCTGCAGGAGGAAAAGAAATGAAAAAGGTTATTAGACTGGGCCAAAGAGCTGACACTTGCTGGACAGCGTTACATCTGCACCTGCAATTTGTGAGAATTAAAACTATAGATTAACACTTTGTTGGCAAACGTTTACACAAACCCCCCAAACATTTTCTGAAAGCTGACACCGCTTAGAGCAGGGGGGTGTCAAAGCGGCAGCCCTACAGCTGTTACGGAACTACAAGTCCCATCATGCCTCTGCCTGCAGAAGTTGTGCTTGTAAGCCTCGTACACTGTTGTACGATCGTGTCGAATCGTATGTTGGCTGTTGTATGCAGCATACTGACTGCACTACACAATCGTACGACCAGGGAAAGAACGAACGTTCAGGTGCATGTAATTAGCATCCAGCCATTCCTGACTGGAGCATGCGTGTTTTGCACAATACAACTGCTCTGTACACACGATACAACGGTCGTATGAGAGCTTGTTGGTACGACCAAGTTTTCTAGTCTGCTCATACAACTCCCTTGTTCGACTGTTCAGATCGCGCATACGAACGATCGATTTTGCATACAACGGTCATGAGTACGACCTGTTGTATGTAAACGTCCAACCGTGTGTACGAGGCTTAACTGTCACCTTTGCAATGCCTCATGGGACTTGTAGTTCCGCAACAGCTGGAGGGCTGCCACTTTGGAACTGATGCCATTTTATTCTCCAAGCCACAGGTGCCAATCTAAGTCGCATTACAGCAAAAGGTCTAGGAAAATGCAACCACCAACATGAATTGAACGGCAAAACCACAATTACCCAAATTTTTGGTAAAATAAAAAGGTTGCGCCGAGTAAATTGATACCAAACCTTAAAATTTGTGCACCCCGTGAAATGGCGGCAGACGTCAGTATATATTTTCTATAGGCGACACTTCAGAAGCCCCCTATAGGTTTCAGTTTAGTGCTACGGCCGAGGTCTTGTGTTAGAATTATGGCTCCCTCTGGCGGTTACATGTGCGTCGCAATCAGTCTCACACGAAGGCGCACGATGCATGAGGTTACGTTCGGGTATACGAGTGCCCACCTTTTTTTTTTTTGAAAGCGAGGTTCAAACTATTCCCCCACCGCAATCACATAGGGGACAGTGTCCGCGAGCAATCGGACGGCGCCCAACCTCTCACCTGACAGCCCCCAGATTGTGTGGTGCAATACCCCCCGCCATTAGTTAAACAAAGGTTTAATGAAGCCAAAAGCATTTCGGCTATAAGAGACGAAACACGTTGGCGTGTTAAATGCTTTATTAACCACTTCAGCCCCGGAAGGATTTCCGGCTTTAGGACCGGAGCCCTTTTTGCGATTCGGCGCTGCGTCGCTTTAACTGACAATTGCGCAGTCGTGCGACGTTGTACCCAAACAAAATTTGCGTCCTTTTTTTCCCCACAAACAGAGCTTTCTTTTGGTGGTATTTGATCACCGCTGCGTCATTTCTGATCGCCGCTATAAACAAAAGAGCGACAATTTTGCAAAAAAACCCAAATTTCTTTTTTTCCTAAAATACAAATCCAAAAAAAAAAAAAAATATAAAAAAATTTCTCTTCACCGTTTTTGGCCGATTTATATTCTTCCTCATATTTGCGATAAAAAAAAAAAATCGCAATCGGCGTTTATTGATTGGTTTGCGCAAAGTGGTCGCGTTTACGGATGATGAGAATTCATTTTTGGGGTTTTTAATTTTTTTTTATTTTTTACTAAAAATGGCGGCGATCTGCGATTTTTTGCGGTACTGCGATATTTCAGCGGACATGGCGGAACATTTTGACACTTTTTTGGGACCATTGGCATTTATACAGCGATCAGTGCTATAAAAATGCACTGATTACTGTGTAAATGTCATTGGCAGTGAAGGGGTTAACCTGCAGGGGGAGCGCTAAGGGTTAACTGTGTTCCCTGGGCGTGTTCTAACTGTGTGGGGGCTGCCCTAACAGGGGAAGGGAAGTTATCACATCCTTCACGTAAAGGAAGGCTGTGATCACAGCCCTTCCCCCTCACACAGAGCGGAGGTCCGTGTTTACATACACGGACCTCCGCTCATTCGCTCCGGGGGGGGCATCGCGGGTGGCCGGCGGCAATCGAAGCCGCCGCACCCGCTCCCTGGCCCCCCCTGGACACAGTGAGCGCTATGTTGAAGCCAACACATTTCAGCTGTAAAGACGAAACACGTTGGCTTGTTACATTCTGTGAGTTGTGTCTTATTGAGGCCAATGCATTTCAGCTATAAAGACAAAATGCATTGGCGTGTTACTTCCTCTTTGCCTTTATGGCTGAAATGCATTGACCTCAGGCAAAATTCAGAATGTAACAAGCCAACGCGTTTCGTCTTTATGGACGAAATATGTTGCCGTTGATATTAATCTATAAACTTGGGTTTTAATTCTCACAAATGGCAGTTGTAGGTGCAGCTGTTTTTTAACATTGTAAAGAAAGCGTCAGCCCTTTGGTTCAGTCTGAATACAGCAAGCAGAGATTGGACCAAAGAGCTGGGAAAAGGGGAAAGCCAAAAATTAAAATAAAAAAGGCAGCTGCACCCACAACTGGCATTTGTGGGAATTAAAACCTAACCTTATAGACTAATATTGAATCCAACACGTCAGTTATAAAGACAAACCACATTACTGTATTCGATAGCCACCAAGAACCATATGCACTGATCACAGAGTGGGCGGCTCAACTATTGTTTAATCGTTGGGAGTGCAGAGGCGCGGGTACTCCGACCCAAAGAGGAAATGTGCGCATGATTGGATATTTTTGCATTTGTCATGCACAGCCCGCTGCCCCCGGATTGGGTTAGGATTGCAGTGGAATACCTTTGTATCACTCCTGTGTCTCCATGTTCTCCTCCTCCTCTGCTCCCTCTGGGATCTCAGGGGTCTCCTCCTCCTCACCCTCTTTCTTCTCTGGAGGCCTCTCATAGGCCTTCTCTGATGGAGTCACAATAACACCATCCCAGGTGGACATTTCTGTGGCCAGAGCTGCAAAAAAATAATGAGAAATGAGAATGACAAGTTAGTGTCACATCAGGATCTCACAATGGTGGCTTCATAGACAACCAAAGAAAGTCAGCACCCCAAGGGCTGGACACACACACACGGGTCCCCCCTGCACTTACCACCTGCATCACCCTCCAGGCCAAGGATCTTGCGGAATCCTCCATGAGACAGGATGCGGACCAATGTCTGAGCGGTGTAACATACCATGTCCTGGGGGAGGAAGGAGACACCAGGAATTACTACCGACAACTGGTAAGGGGCAGCGGTATGACAACAGAGACTCGTGAGCTGCCATTCTGACTTACCTGCTGTTCCAGGGTCATCACTGTGTGAACTCTGAAGTTTCCACTCTCGCAAGGATCGGTGATCCCTACAGAGCCGGGGAGGAAAAGGCCAGCAGCCAGGATCTGGAGGCATCGCCTGTGGAAGGGAAAAAAATGTTTTCATCTCTGGTTGGATGCTGGACCACAGCAATGTCCCACCGCCAGCTTCTACTAAAAACCCCTAATGTGCCCCCCTAGCAGCTTCTGTCAACCCCCAACCGCTATCTCTCAACACCCCTAATGTCCCCTCGCTAGCTCCTAACCCCCTCAATATCCTTCACTAGCTTCCAACCCTCAACAGTGTACTTGACAAGCTACTCCAAACCCCAACCAGCTTCTCCCAACAAGCCTTATGTCCCCTCACCAATTCCTCTTAACACCCTCAAAGTACCTCACCAGCTTCTAACCCCCCCACACACCTCAATGTAGCCTCACCACCTTTAAAACTCTCAACAAGGTCCCAAACAAGCTTCTCCTTAACACCCCTACTGTGCCACCAGCTTCTCCCAACGCCCCTGGAATTTTCCAACCGCCTTCTACCAAAAGCCCCAATAGCTTCTCCCAACAATGTGCCCTGACCCCTGTCCCCCAACACCCCTAATGTCACTTTAATAACTCCTAACCCCCTCAACAAAGTCCCTCATCAGCTTCCAACTCCCTCAGTATACCCTCACCAGCTCCAAACCCCCTCAACAATGTCCCCCAACCAGCTTCTCTTAAGGCCCCAAATTTGCCACCAGCTTACTACCCCTGATTTACCCTCACTAATGGGCACAGCAGGTGTACAGACCCAAGAACTCAGCACAGGGATGGTGGGAGCCCCTCGTAATGGGCACTAATCCCCCATCCCAACAATGCCCCCCCCGAATGTCCTCTCACCACCTTCTAATACCCAACGTGCCATCACCACCTTCTAAAGAGCCACTAGCTTATTCCAACACCACCCCACCTGCTTCTCCCAACACAACCAATAAGGTCCCCGCACCACCTTTTCATAACACACCTAATGTGCCCTCACCACCTTCTAACCCCCCCCCCCCCAGCTTCTACTAACACCCAACAATGTCTTCTACCACCCCTTCTTACCTGTATGCAACATTAAGAGCCAGGGGCTGCCTGGAGGGGTTGTTCATGACAGCATAATGAGCCAAGAGGTCCAGAATCCAAGGGGTGAGGGGTTCAAAGCCCAAGAACCGCGACCGCAAATCTTTCAGCAATCGGATCAGAACCTTAACGCTGAGGGGAGAGGACAGGAAGTGACTGCATGAGCGAGAGATCAGGAAAACCTTCCACTTGGGAGACAAATTATAGACTATATAACAATACATTAAGCAAAAAATCCATTGAGGGCAATTCTTTTCAACACCCCCTCCCCTTTCCAATTGTTCATTCACAAGTTTACTCCCCCTGTGCCAACACCAGGCTGTACTTACGTGGACTGGGAGGCATTCTCTTCAAACCATCGGGCGTGTCGGACGGCTGCAAGGGCGCTCTGCAGAACCTTGATGTCCACTGCAATGAGAAAAGCAGAGTGAGAAGGGTGTGGGGGAGGGACAGGACACAGGAGGAGCAGAAAGAATTAGGAGCCTTTTACTTACAGTGCAGCTCGGGGTCCAACTTCCTCAGGTTTGGAGGGATGGTGGTAATCAGGATTTTCACTGTGGCATCAGCAGAGCTGATTTCGAAGCCGGTTTCATTTGTGAGCATGGAAAGTACTGGAAGAAAAATCAGAACTGAGCAACTCCAAATCCACAAAGTGTTAAGAGATAAAGTGCTCTTTGGGAAAACTGAGGACCACGCATTTTGGGGGTCCCACAAGAGATACCATGAAGGGCCATGCATTGTGAACAATGAGATAGCATGGAGGAGGACCATGCATTGAAGAACCACAAGATACCATAAAAAAGACAAGAGATACCACGAAGGGCCATGCATTGAGGACAATGTGATATCATGGAGGACCATGCATTGGAGAACCACAAGATACCATGAAAGGCCATGCATTGGAGGATCATGAGATACCATGAAGGCGGCCCGTGCATTGGAGGACCACAAGAGAAACAGGAGATAATGAACAGTGGACTAACATCTAGATAAAAGTCTGGGTTTAGAAGTCCAGCTCACAGGTAGAAGGCAAGTACCAGCATCTTCTGGCCATATAATAGACTAGAGTTACACAGATTTGACCAATTTGAAGGACTCCTTACCTTCAGAGGGATCCTGTGTTCTGAGGGTTTCAACTACTTTCATTCCAAGGGCTGCGACGGCTTCCACTGGAAGGAGATTAGAAGAGGGTCAGGGGGAGATCAGAGCAGATGGGGGTGAGGATGTCAGGAGGAGAGCAGCTGTGACAAATCCTGATTAACTTACATGTGGGGAGGATCTTCAGGATAACGACCAGATCTGCCACATTGTGCCCGGCGGTCATAGTTCCTTTCTTGTATGAGCCGACTTGTCGCACTTCTTCAATTTGCTGCAAGAGGAGAGGAGATTAAATACAAAGCAATCACCAGCCCTGGGTTCTCTACACAGAAACCACCTTTAGGTCCTTTAGTGAAGCCGGAGGGGGGGGGGGAATATGCCCATCTGAGTCTAGATAAACCCTCTAGAGGGCCCGCACTGTAGAGTCTGCCACCAGAGCCGGCTAGAGGCTCCACATCGTGGCATTTGCCCCCAGAGCCTGCTAGAGGCCTCACACCGTATCTGCCCCCAGAGCCCCCACACTGTAGCATCTGCCCCCACAGTTCTCTAGAGACCTCCAAATCATAGCATCTGGCCCCTGGAGCATCCCAGTCTAGATCAATGTGTGCCAGTAGAAGCCCCACATCATATCTCCAGCAACCAGAGCCCAATAGAGGCCCCACATCGTAGCATCTGCCCCCAGATTTTAGTACCTGCCCCCAGAGCCCGCTAGTGACCCCACATAGTAGTGTCTGGCCCCCAGAGCCCGCTAGTGGCCCCACATAGTAGTGTCTGGCCCCCAGAGCCCGCTAGTGACCCCACATAGTAGTGTCTGGCCCCCAGAGCCCGCTAGTGACCCCACATAGTAGTGTCTGGCCCCCAGAGCCCGCTAGTGACCCCACATAGTAGTGTCTAGCCCCCAGAGCCCACTAGTGGCCCCACATAGTAGTAGTGTCTGGCCCCCAGAGCCCCACATAGTAGTAGTGTCTGGCCCCCAGAGCCCGCTAGTGGCCCCACATAGTAATAGTGTCTGGCCCCCAGAGCCCGCTAGTGGCCCCACATAGTAATAGTGTCTGGCCCCCAGAGCCCGCTAGTGGCCCCACATAGTAATAGTGTCTGGCCCCCCAGAGCCCGCTAGTGGCCCCACATAGTAATAGTGTCTGGCCCCCAGAGCCCGCTAGTGGCCCACGTAGTAGTGTCTGGCCCCATCTAATGCGCATAGTGGGAACCCCGCTACAAAGGGCCATTCATAAGGACAAACTTTACATTTCCCACATGCAATACTCCAAACCATCAATAGTATTAAAGATTAATGGCCATGCATGCCATTTCCCACCCCTTCTATAGCTCTTCCCTTTCTATGGAGGGCAACCCTGGGTGATAGACGAAGTCTCGTTTCACATTACAATCAAATCTCACAGCTTCTGCAAGTTAAATTCTAGAAATCCATAAAGGAGAAACTTACCACTTCGAAGTTTCCTGGGGCAACAATCAGATTATCCACGACGTTGTTGATTTTGGTTACCAGTGAAAGGATGGAGGCCTGGAGGAGGAAGGAGTAGCTTCAGGTCAGTGTCCAGTGCAAACATTAACCCCACATTTCCCAGGCACTACCCTATTAGAAGGTGGTGCTCCCCCATTAACAGGTTCTGGTGCCCATAGCATCTATGTATTGAGAAACAACCCCCCCGTGACCCTGGCACCCCCATCAGACCCCTTTCCTTAAGGATTTTGTTTTTAGGAGCAAACCGAACTAAGCAAAACCAGTTCGTCCCAAGACCAGTCCAAGGCTAACCTGGAGGTAGTAATCCTCCCAACTGCGAAAACAGGCGCTGACATTGAGCAAACAGAAAGACCAGGAAATATAGACTCAGCCTCCCACTTAAAAGCCTGGCAACAGAACCTTGTTCACCCAATCCGAGCCAAACATCCAGGATGTCAGCCAACCATATGGGATCCAAGTGGACACTTACCTGCTCTGCAGCTGTTGGTGCGAGGTCTGTGTTTCGTTTGAGCAGGGATTCACTGAAGGGGGCGTCGTCCGGGGCGGGCTTCACACGGGGGAACGCCATTTCACACTGAGGAAGAAAATAACGGTTCAGGAAGGGGGAGAAACCTTCTATAACTTTACATGAAATGACAGGAAGAGATACTCACCACATGGAAATCGAATGGAATGTGCGGGACGAAGGGCCTGAACCTGAAGAGACAGAAATAAAGTGTTGGACATTTATCTTGAAGCACTCCATCAAGATATACAGAGAGGAGCTGTATTGATGAGTCACAAACAAGGCCACACCATCCATTCCACTTTACACCCAAGGACAACACCGTCCATTAGACTTCCTATCCAAGGCCACCACCGCCCCACCATCCTCCATTAGACTTCCCGGACAAGGCCACCCACCACCACACTGTCCTCCATTAGACTTCCCAGACAAGGCCACCAATGCCCCATCGTCCATTAGACTTCCTATCCAAGACTACCACTACCCCATCCTCCATTAGACTTCCTATCCAAGACTACCACTACCCCATCCTCCATTAGACTTCCCAGACAAGGCCACCACTGCCCCATCCTCCATCAGACTTCCCAGCCAAGGCCACCACCACTACATCTTCCATTAGACTTGCTGGCTAAGGCCCCCAATCATCAATTAGACTTCCCAGAAAAGGCCACCACCACACCATCCTCAATTAGACTTCTAAGCTAAGGCCCCCAACCAAACCATTATCCATTAGACTTGCCAGACAAGGCCACCACCAACCCATCCTCCATCAGACAAGGCCACCACCACATCCTCCATTAGACTTCCCAGACAAGGCCCCCCACCACCACACTGTTCTCCATTAGACGTCCCAGACAAGGCCGCCACCACCATCCCATCCTCCATTAGACTTCCCAGACAAAGCCACCACCACACTGTCCTCTCCATTAGACTTCCCAGCTAAGGCCCCCAACCAACCCCATCATCTATTAAACTTCCCAGACAAGGCCACCACTACCCCACCCTCCATTAGACTTCCCAGCCAAGGCCGCCACCACTACATCTTCCATTAGATTTCCTGGCTAAGGCCCCCCATCTTCCATTAGACTTCCCAGAAAAGGCCACCACCACACCATCCTCAATTAGACCAAGCCAAGGCCCCCAACCAACCCATCATCCATTAGACTTGCCAGACAAGGCCACCACCAATGCCCCCATTAGACTTCCCAGGCAAAGCCACCACTACCCCATCCCTCAGACCTCCTTCCAGGGCCACCACTACCCCATCCCTCAGACCTCCTTCCAAGGCCACCGCTACCCCCTCCCTCAGACCTCCTTCCAAGGCCACCGCTACCCCATCCCTCAGACCTCCTTCAAAGGCCACCACCACATCCTCCATTACTAGTATTAGATATTGGAGAGCTACTGTGAAGGTCCCAAGACTGAGCCCAGGGAAACTGGCTTACCAGAAGTATCTCAATACCCCACTGATGGGGCTGTTTGTAGAAGAGGGACCCCTATAAATCCAGAGCTTATAGGAAGCTGGTTACTACCATTAAAGGCTCAAATGCCACCTGGCCCTCCCAGGACAGAAGGCATCTATTAGAGAACGTTCTAAGGCAGACCAGAGGAATGAGGACCAACCAGGGAGCCACAAAAGAGTTACCAAGCTCTCCCTCCTGTGGAAGCCATATAACATTCGTCTGTGCCCAATGTCTGGTCTCCTTAGGGCAGTGGTTCTCCACTCCGGTTCTCCACTCCGGTCCTCAG
>BLSH010342600.1:0-26726 GCA_018402905.1 Glandirana rugosa
GTCCGTGCGATCGTTCGGGTTCCGTCCGGACCCAGACCCGGACTTTGTCCCGAAGTTCGGCCGGACCAGCAGAACCCGAACTTCCAGAGGTTCGCTCAACTCTAATTATGAGTCTTTTGAATGGTTCATTTTTTCCAGAACTTTTTGGAAAATATGGAAAAAAAATAAAAACACATTTTTTTACACAAAGTTGTTCATTTATAAGATATTTCCAATGCATAGCATGTACATAGCAAAAATGACACCCCAAAATATATTCTGCTACTCCTCCTGAGTATGGCGATACCACATGTGTGAGACTTTTACACAGCCTGGCCACATACAGATGCCCAACATCAATGGAGCACCATCAGGTGTTCTAGGAACATAAATCACACATTTAATTTCCTGACAACCTATCAGTCCATAAACAGTCCAGGGTCAGTTCCAAAGCAGGCAGAGGTATGTTTAGCATTAAGCAGAAGGATTGTCGTATAACAGGCCAGGGTCAGTTTGGGAGCAGGCGGAGGTATATTTAGCGTTAGGCAGAAGCATTGTCGTATAACAGGCCAGGGTTAGTTCTGGAGTCAGCGGTATGTACAGTGCAGTGCAGTGGCATAAGGGGTGTGGAGGAAAATGACAGGAAATGAGAATTACCATACTTCACTAATAATGTACACAAGTATGGTAACGGCGGAAACATTTGCCTATACAGAGGCCTGGTTGGGAAGGACATTGTGGACAATAATATACGGTGTCTCTTCTAGTTCCTCTTCTGGAGCACACCCGTCATTTCTTCTGCCATTTTCAGCCTGTTTCATGGTGGGGGAGTCTCTCATGAAAATGCTGTTCACTGAGACTACTCACTGCGTCCGAGCGAATGCTTTCTGGTTGGCCTTCAGGATACAAAAGGGTGGTGATAATTTCTTCTTGGTAACGAAAATAAGATACGGGGCTCTGGGTAGATTTATGGTAAATAACATAACTGTTATACATGGCCAAACTGAAAAAATAAATGGAGACTTTTTTATACCAATAGCGGCTTTTTCTTGTGGGAAGATAGGGTTCAATCATTTGATCATTAAAATCGACTTCCCCCATGTACAAATTATAGTCATGGACACATGCCGGTTGCTGGATTGGGCCATTTCTTCGACTGGATTTCCACGTAGGTGTCATTATGGATAGATGTGAGCATGTGGACATTTCGTTTATCCCTCCACCTGACAGCCAATATCTCATGATTTTGCAAAGACGCCGCCTCCCCTTTTCATAGTCTTTCAGTAACGAGCCTTTGCGGGAAGCCCTTCCTATTGGCTCTCACTGTACTGCATGCTGGAGTGCTCCTTAGGTGAAGATTGCAGAAGAGGGGCAAGCTTGTATAGTAATTATCCACATAAAGGTGGTAACCCTTTCCAAGGAGTGGCTATACAAGCTCCCATACAACTATTCCGCTGGCTCCTATGTACTCATGGCATTCAGCGGGATGCCGCTGAGTGTCCTTCCCTTCATACACTAGAAAGGTGTAGATATACCCCGTGGCTTGGTCACATAGCTTGTACAGTTTAACCCCATATCGGACCATTTTGCTGGGGATAAACTACCTGAAGCCAAGCCTGCCTGTGAAATGAAAGTGTGATTCATTCAGATGTTTTGGTCGGGGGTAAATAATTGGAGAATTTCTCAGAGGAAAAATTTAGGAGTGGCCGAATTTTAAATCATTTATCAAATGATGGGTCATTTCAGGGAGGGCACTGGGAGTTGTCATTGTAGTGGAGGAACCACATAAACATCAGGTATCTTGACCTAGACATAATCAATGAATGGATGGGTGGATAGGGTGGGTAGACCAATAGGAATATAATTCATTTTTTTTGTTATTCCCATGTTGAAAGTTAGGCCTAAAAATGTTTTAAATTCTTCTACTGTCAATTCTCCTCACTCATAGGGACGGGTGTAACTTGAACCTGGGTTGCTTGTTATGTACTGTTGTGCATAGAGGTTGCACTGGGCCACGATGGAAGATAATAGGTCTTAGGTAAAAATGTAATTTAAAAAATCAATAAAGGCAAAATTCTCTGTGTTCACCTGGACACCTGGCTGGGCGGTGAAAGGTGGGACGTTTGCTGCTCCTGAATTAGGAGGAAGCCACAGAGGGTTTTCAAGGGCATAGGGAAGGCTGGCATGGGTTCTAATCCTTTGGGGCTGAGATGACACTCCGCTAGTGCTTGGCCTTTGTTGCACTGGTATATTATTTCTTGTGGCTGGCACTGCACCACTGGTGGATGCAACTGAGCTGCTGGTTGATGCCACTGCATTACTGGTGGATGGCACTGAGCTGCTGGTTGATGCCACTGCGCTACTTGTGGTAGCTTGCTGCTCCATGCCAGAACTCCTTCACTTCATGGGCACGCTTTCCTCTTCCTCTGATTCTTTATCAGACCCACTGTTTACAAAGGGTTCATATTCTGAACCAGAATCAGACTCAGAGAGCTCCCCGCTGCTCTCGTCAGTCAAACTAAAAAGTTGATATGCCTCCTAAGTGGAAAACATTTTTTTGCCATATTGGTGACTGTGGGCTGTGGTGACAAACTACTGTAGTAGGTACACTCAGACAGATATGGCTGCACTAATGGGTGCTGATGAGGCTGCACTGATGGGTTCTGACGAGGGTGCACTGATGGGTGCTGATGAGGGTGCACTTATGTGCGCTGATGAGGTTGCACTGATGTACACTAATGCACCACACTGATGATGCACTGATTAGCTGGCACTGATGTGCACTGATAAGGCGGCACTGACGGACACTGATGAGGATCCAGTGATATGGTGTCACTAATGAACAGTCACTTATGGGCACTGGTGGGCGCTGTAGTTGCACTGATGGGCACTCTAGGGCTCAAATGAGCACTGTAGTGGCACTAATATGGCACTGATGAGCACTGTAGCGTGATGAGCATCCACTGATGGGGTAGCACTGATGAGCACTCACTTATGGGCACTGATGAGCGCTGTAGTGGCAATGATGAGCGCTGAAGTGGCACTGATGAGCACTGTAGTAGCGCTAATGTGGCACTGATGAGCACTGTAGTAGCACTGATGAGCAATGTAGTGGAACGGATGAGCGTCGTATTGGCACTGATAAGCAATGTAGTGGCACGGATGAGCTCTGTAGTGGCACGGATGAGTGCTGTAGTGGCACAGATGAGCACTGTAGGGGCACGGATATGGCACTGATGAGCACTGTAGTAGCACTGATGAGTGTTGTAGTGGCACTGATTACTGTAGGTGCCCTGATGGCACAGATTGAGCACTGTAGTGGCACTAATGTGGCACTGATGAGCACTGTAGTGGCACAGATGAGCACTGATGTGGCACTGATGGGCATTGTAGTGGCACAGGTGGCACTGATGGGCACTGGTGGCACGATGTGGCACGGATGAGCACTGTGGTTGTCCTGTAGGGCACAGATGATCACTGTAGGGCACCGATGATCATTGTAGGGCACAGTAGTGGCACTGATGGGTACTGTAGTAGCACTGATGGGTACTGTAGTGGCACTGATAGGTACTGTAGTGGTACAGGTGGCACTGCTGGGAACTGTAGTGGCACTGCTGGGTACTGTAGTGGAACAGGTGGCACTGCTGGGTACTGTAGTGGCACTGCTGGGTACTGTAGTGGCACTGATTGGTACTATAGTGACACTGGTTGGTACTGTAGTGGCACTATATGGCACTGCTTGGCACAAATGGGCGCTGCAGATCACTCACCTTAGCTCTCCTCTCCTCACACTGTATCAGTGTGAGGAGAGAAGAGAACAGTACCTCTGTGTGACCCCAGTTTGTTTACATTGTGATCCCTCCCTTATTGGAGGGAGCAATCACATGGTAAAGGGCCACTGCTATTGGCCCTTTACTGCAATCTGTGTTGTGCCGGGTCCCATGAACCCGGTGAGCATGGAGATGGACACCCTTCCAGAATAAGCCGAATACGCTGTAGACGTCCTTTGTCTATAGCGTGGTCGGCAAGTGGTTAAGGGCATTGGGCGGAAGTGACTTCTGATGTTGCTTCCACCTTGCAATGTTATGGAGCCGAGTGGGGGGCATCTTCCGCTCACTCGGCTTCCTGTGCAGGGGAGGGAACGGACCCGATCATCTCCGCCACTGCCGACGGTCCGGTAAGTGGTGGAGATGACGTGAAAGTGGTGGAGGGGGGGGCACCTCTCCCGCCACCCATAAAAGTGATCTTGCGGCGAATCTGCCACTGAGACCACTTTTATCTGAAAGAGAATCGTTGGCACTAAACAACAGGATCTGAATGGTGCCTGTAGCTGAAGGCACCATTCAGATATCGCCACTCAATGTCAAGGACATCATATGACGTCCTATGGTGTTGAAGTGGTTAAACTATGTAATAATAAAAAAAAAATGTGTGTATATGTGTATTTTATTTATATATATACAGTGGAACCTTGGATTACGAGCATAATCTGCTCTAGGAGAATGTTTGTAATCCAAATCCCTCGTATATTAAAGCAAGTTTCCCCGTAGGAAATGGAATTCCCGAATTCCTGAATTTCCCCACTGGAAACTGAGATAATTTGTTCCACAGTGACTGCTTGTATATGCAGTACTGTATGTGGTCAGAGGTCCAGGGGTGCTGGTGTATGCAATACCATATGTGGCCAGAGGTGCAGGGGCACTGGGGAGGCTCGAAGACGCTCGGAAACGCTCGGAAATTGTTGACACTTTCGGTATTTCCGAGTATTTCCAAATGCTTCTGAGCGTCTCCGAGCCTCACCAACACCCCCGCACCTCTGGCTACATGCAGTATTGCATGCACAGAGGCTTACTCCTGCTCACTCTGTGTTTAAAAAAAATGCTCGTATTGCAAAACGTTTGTTAACTGTGTTACTCGCAATCCGAGGTTCTACTGTGTATATGTATGTATATATATCATTTTATATCTATCTATATATATATATATATCAGGCATTTTAACTTGGCATCAGATATGAAACTACCAGTGGCAGCCGTGCATTGAGGGCGCATGGGCGCTGCCCCCTGTCTCTGGCACCGCCCCCATCCATGTGCCCAGCCCCTTTCAGGACACACAGGTGCATGGATTCCTAGGGTGGGTGTGTTTTTTTGAAGCACCTGATAAGAGCCAGAGGCTTCGGGTGCAGAGAGTGTGCCCCCAATCTCACCCAGTTGTGTGATCATAGCGAATTCATTTTCACTATTTTCACACTACAGTGCCTCCCCGCCAGTCAGGAGTCAGGTCGGTGAAACCTGTTTCCCGATTGGTCAAAGCACCAGGCGATCCTTTTGAATGCCTAGCGGCAAGCTAAGAAAGCATGAGGAGCGGACACCTCCGCCACCGCAGCCCGCTCTGTGGAGGAGAGTGAAGACACAGGAGGATCTTCTCCACAGCCCGGTAAGTGCCGGACCTCCCGCGCGGGGGGGGGGGTGCTGTCAGTGCCGCAAGCCTATCTGTGATGCTGGGCTGTATACCCTATCTGTGATGCTGGGCGGTATACCCTATCTGTAATGCTGGGCGGTATACCCTATCTGTAATGCTGGGCAGTATACCCTATCTGTGATGCTAGGCTGTATACCCTATCTGTGATGCTAGGCTGTATACCCTATCTGTGATGCTGGGCTGTATACCCTATCTGTAATGCTGACCTACAGTATCTCACAAAAGTGAGTACACCCCTCACATTTTTGTAAATTTTTTTATACCTTTTCATGTGACAACACTGAAGAAATGACACTTTGCTACAATGTAAAGTATTGAGTGTACAGCTTGTATAACGGTGTAAATTTGCTGTCCCTTCAAAATAACTCAAAACACAGCAATACATGTCTAAACCACTGGCAACAAAAGTGAGTACACCCCTAAGTGAAAATATCCAAACTGGGTCCAAAGTGTCAAAATCTTGTGTGGCCACCATTATTTTCCAGCACTGCCTTGGGCATTGAGTTCACCAGAGCTTCACAGGTTGCCACTGGAGTCCTCTTCCACTCCACCATGATGGCATCACGGAGCTGGTGGATGTTAGAGACCTTGCTCTCCTCTACCTTCCGTTTAAGGATGCCCCACAGATGCTGAATAGGGTTTAGGTCTGGAGACATGTTTGGCCAGTCCATCACCTTTACCCTCAGCTTCTTTAGCAAGGCAGTGGTCATCTTGGAGGTGTGCTTGGGGTCGTTATCATGTTGGAATACTGCCCTGCGGCCCAGTCTCCCAAGGGAGGGGACTTTGCTCTGCTTCAGTATGTCACAGTATATGTTGGCATTCAAAGTTGTAAAGATGAAAAGTAGTGAGTGTGCAGCTTATATAACAGTGTAAATTTTACTGCCTCCTCAAAATAACTCAACACACAGCCATTAATGTCTAAACATGCTGGCAACAAAAGTGAATATACCCCTAAGGTAATATTTGGCCCAATTAGCCATTTTCCCTCCCCGGTGTCATGTGACTTAGTGTTACAAGGTCTCAGGTGTGAATGGGGAGCAGGTGTGTTATCACTCTCACTCTCTCATACTGGTCACTGGAAGTTCAACATGGCACCTCATGTCAAAGAACTCTCTGAGGATCTGAAAAAAAGAATTGTTGCTTTACATAAAGATGGCCTAGGCTCTAAAAAGATTGCCAAGACCCTGAAACTGAGGTGCAGCACGGGGGCCCAAGACCATACATCGGTTTAACAGCACAGGTTCCACTCAGAACAGGCCTCGCCATGGTCGAGCATAGAAGTTGAATGCACATACTCAGCGTCATATCCAGAGGTTGTCTTTGGGAAATACACGTATGAGTGCTGCAAGCATTGCTGCAGAGGTTGAATGGGTGGGGGGTCAGCCCATCAGTGCTCAGACCATATGCCGCACACTTCATCAAATTGGTTTGCATGACTGTCGTCCCAGAAGGAAACCTCTTCTAAAGATGATGCACAAGAAAGCCTGCAAACAATTTGCTGAAGACAAGCAGACTAAGGACATGGATTACTGGAACAATGTTCTGTGGTCTGATGACACCAAGAAAAACTTATTTGGTTCAGATGGTGTCAAGCGTGTGTGGCAGGAACCAGGTGAGGAGTACAAAGACAAGTGTGTTGCCTACAGTCAATCATGGTGGTGGGAGTGTCATGGTCTAGGGCTGCATGAGTGCTTTCAGCACTTGGGAGCTACAGTTCATTGAGGGAACTTTGAATGCCAACATATACTGTGACATACTGAAGCAGAGCAAAGTCCCCTCCCTTGGGAGACTGGGCCGCAGGGCAGTATTCCAACATGATAACGACCCCAAGCACACCTCCAAGATGACCACTGCCTTGCTAAAGAAGCTGAGAGTAAAGGTGATGGACTGGCCAAACATGTCTCCAGACCTAAACCCTATTCAGCATCTGTGGGGCATCCTTAAACGGAAGGTAGAGGAGAGCAAGGTCTCTAACATCCACCAGCTCCGTGATGCCATCATGGTGGAGTGGAAGAGGACTCCAGTGGCAACCTGTGAAGCTCTGGTGAACTCAATGCCCAAGGCAGTGCTGGAAAATAATGGTGGCCACACAAGATTTTGACACTTTGTACCCAGTTTGGATATTTTCACTTAGGGGTGTACTCACTTTTGTTGCCAGTGGTTTAGACATTTATTGCTGTGTTTTGAGTTATTTTGAAGGAACAGCAAATTTACACTGTTATACAAGCTGTACACTTAATACATTGTAGCAAAGTGTCATTTCTTCAGTGTTGTCACATGAAAAGTTATAATAAAATATTTACAAAAATGTGAGGGGTGTACTCACTTTTGTGAGATACTGTATATATAAAAATGCACTATTTACCTTTCAAAAAGTGTTTCCCGGTGCTAAACCTTTCATCCAATTTCTAAATTGCTGCATTTGTAAATTTTAAAAGCCAGTATAAAGGAATAGCAGTGCTAAAAAAAAAAGCACTCGTGGATTTAACTAATCTTTTTTTTTTTCGTAATTCTCCTTTAACGGAACGTGGTAGAGTGTGTGTCCTATGCCTACATGCTTGTGTTAATAGGTGTACCTTTACTTTAAATTTAATTGTAATGCTTTATATTACCTCCAGTCTATCACCCTCCAGTTTCTATGAGTTAAAGTGATATTAAAGGTTTTTTTTGTTTAAAAATAACAAATATGTTATACTTACCTTCTCTGAGCAGTGGTCTTGCACAGAGCAGCCCCAATCCTCTTCTTCTTGGTCCCTCACCGGTGCTCCTGACCCCTCCATCCTGCCGAGTGTTCCCACAATAAGCAGCTTGCTATGGGGCACCCGAGCCAAGCTGTTGCTCTATGTGTCCATTCAGACACATAGCCGTAGCTCAGCCCCGCCCCCTCTCTCTCCTTATTGGCTCACTGACTTTGACAGCAGCGGGAGTTAATGGCGCTCGCTGCTATATCAGCCAATGAGGAGGGAAAATCTTGGACAGCCGAGACTTTCATGCAACATTGCTGGATCGAGATGGAGCTCAAGTAAATATTTGGGCGGCTGAGGGGGGCTGCTGCACACAGAAGGTTCATTATCTTAATTCCTAGAATGCATTAAGATGCATGCCCTTAGATGCATGCCCTTAGAACCACTTTAACCACTTCCCGACCGCTGTACGACTATAAGCGGTGACAACGTGGCTCTGTCCCGCGAATCGCCGCTTATAGTCATCACTTAAGTGCACGGCGGTTAAACGCCAGAAATTAATTCTCATGGTTTGTAAACTGACAACTTTTGCGCAAACCAATCAATAAATGCAGATTGCGATTTTTTTTTACCACAAATATGAGGAAGAATACATATCGGCCAAAACCGATGAATAAATTCGTTTTTTTGGATTTGTATTTTAGCAAAAAGTAAGAAATATTGTTTTTTTTTGCTAAATTGTCACTCTTTTTTTGTTTATAGCGATGATCAGAAATGACACAGAGGTGATCAAATACCACAAAAAGAAAGCTCTATTTGTTGGAAAAAAAGGACACAAATTTCATTTGGGTACAACGTCGCACGACCACGTAATTGTCAGTTAAAGCGACGCAGTAGCGAATCGCAAAAAGTGCTCTGGTCCTAACATGGGAAATCCTTCCAGTCCTAAAGTGGTTAAGATGTTGTTCTTCCCTGCACAGAGCAATTAAAGTGATTGTAAACATTGGATTTTTCATTTAAAGCAAACATGTTATACTCACTTGCTCTGGGAGCCCTATTATCAAAAGTATGTTGTCATAGGACACACCCCCTGTCATGCCCTCTTAAAGGAGAATTATAAAAAAAAAGATTATTCAAACCCACAAGTGCTTTTCCCTTCCCTACTCGATCTAAGCTTAAAAAAAAAAGAAAAAGTAGTGGCTATACATACATTTTAAGTGGCATATTTATAAAGCAGTACATTTACTTTCAATAAGTTTTTATTGATTTTTAGAAAAAGATAAAGTGACAATCAGGAATAAAACATACTGAGTCTAGACAATGAAAAAAAAGAAAGGACCCCAGTGTATCATGGGGAAGATGAGACAAACAAATGAGAGTACCACAGGTATAGAGATATGGTAACAATAATCAGAGCAAGTATTGGAACAAATCACCCAGAAACATGAGAGTTAAGATCAGTGCCATACACCCTCGTCTCCCTCTTCCCCCTTCCAGGGTCAGTTGAGGAACGGTGCCCCGTGGGGATCGCAAGTAAACCTTTTAGACTTCCAAATCTTAAGTTATGATCATATCAGAACTGTATTTCACTCGCTAACGATAAGGATGAGGTAGCGGGTACATAGAAATCTTGTAAATGGGGGGAGGGAAGGTGGGGCCCCCAGCACGGGGGGCATCGGAATGGCTTAACCGTACCAAAAGGAAGAGTTCAATCTCAGACTACCTGCATGGCTATCTCAAAGAATCCTAGGCCAGTGCCAAACTCAGCCGGCGCTAGTCGGTCTGGTCTCTGGGTACTCCTAATTGGTAGAGTCCCATACATAGGAACGGTAAAGAGCGTGGGGATAAGGGGGGGACTCCACAGTCCCCGGCACCCCTAAAGGGAATATGCTGTGCCCGAGGCTGTGGCCCCCCCACCCCCCCTGTGAAAGGGTGCTAGAGAGGGACCTCGCTTCCTGAGAGACCTAAAGGGTATAACAGACCGAGGGCCCAGGATTCTAGTCAGGGCCCCGAGAGTATCAAACCCAGAGGCGGGACCTCCCTGCTGATCTATTCCATAATTTCAGGGTTAATGGGTTGAGACAGAGGGAAGAGAAATGTGGGGGGGGGGAGAAGAGTAGAAGGAGAAGAGAGAGAATAGTATGTTGAGCCAACCAATATATTGTTGAGGGGTGATCATGCAGGAGCCTATCCAGGTATAAAGGAAATGCCTACAAACTCAGCCCAAGGTTCCCAAACTGCTTCAAATTTTGCCACGTTATCCGAGAGGATGCTAGCAAGTTTTTCCTGAGACATTAACCAGGAAATTTTGCATTTTGCGGCTCAAAAGGATACGTATGGCTTTTTCCAGGCCTTGGCTAGGTTGACCTTGGACCCTAGTAAGATATGGTGAACTAGTTTCCATTTGGGCTTAGAGATCCTAGGAATATGTTTATTTAGTAAAGCAACGTTTGGGGACTGTCACGATCCTGGTGGTGGAGTGTGTCTTAGCAGGGAACAACCACTCTTACACACCCGATTCGGGACCCCTGGTATTGTAGACAGGAAGTCCCGGAGTGCGAGATGGCACGAGGGCTGGATGGTCACTGGTGGTGATGTGAGGCTCAAGGTGGTTTTGCAGACTGAAGGATGGTCGTGCAGGCTGGGTCGGCAACTGGCGGGTCAGAGAGGCACAAAAGGGGCTGGCAAAAGAGTAGTCAAACCCAAGCAGAGTTTGTTCACAAGCTGGCGGCAAAGTACAGAGGGGTCAGGCAAGCGGATGGTCGTGGATAGCCGGGATCAGTGCAGGCAGACAGGTAGCAGGTCAGGGCAAGCCGGGTCGGTACACAGGAACAGGAACAACACAGGAAGCAGGTCTCAGGAAGGAGAGCTGAAGCTCACAGGTACTCAGACACTGTAGAATGGACAGCACCTGCTGACAGGTGCAGAAAGCTTAAATAGAGCCGTTTGGCGCCATTTCCAGGATGGGCACACGCACGGGAGTGCATGTGGACGCGCGTGAACGGTAAAAAGAGTCCAGAAAAGGGCCTGAGTTCATCAGGCTAATCATTTCCTAACAGGGACCGTGGGAGCTGACAACCTGTTACCTGCTTAATGAGAGTGAATATTTTCAACCAATATGAACGTATTCTAGCGCATTCCCACCAGATGTGGGCCATGGTATCAGCAAGTTGGCAGCCTCTAAAGCATAAAGGGTCTGCCGATGGATAAATCCTGGCCAACCTAGAGGGGGTAAGATACCATCTGAAGAAAACCTTCAGGTTGGCCTCTGGCATAGAGGTGTTCAGAATACCCTTAAAGCAGGGGTAGGCAACCTGGGGCCCTCCAGCTGTTGCAGAACTACAAGTCCCATCATGCCTCTGGGAGTAATTGTAACTGCCAGCCTTGCAATGCCTCATGGGAAATGTAGTTCCACAACAGCTGGAGGGCTACTTGTTGCCTACCCCTGCCTTAAATGATGTGAAGAAGGCTTTCTGCCATGTCTCCAGGTCCCAGTGGAATTGGAAGTCCGATTCCCAGGCTGACATATAAGTCGATTTCTCTGTGGGTAGGGCGAGTGCAGCATAAATAATGGAGATGCCTCCCCTCTGCTCAATGGGCTGACCACACCACAACTCATAGCTTGTAAATCTAGGAGGGAGAGGTTTTTCTCTTCAGATTTTGTACAGAAAATGTGTAATTTGTCTGAACCTGAATCTCTCTGAGTTAGGGAGACGCAGTTTACTGACAAAGAAACTGAAGGTGAGAGGGCCTGTTGCGGAGAAAAAATGGCCTATACGGTAAAGTCCCTTATTTAGCCACCACTTGAAAGCGTTAATATCCATCCCCGGAGGGAAGTCTGGGTTATGAGATAGGTGTGCTAGTGGTTTGCTAGGGGACACAAAGGGCACTCATGTCACGGAGTTTATCCCATAGGACGAGAAAATGGGAGTTGGGGCCATGATTGGGGGTCTGTCCCTTGGGGGACACCACAGCAGAAAGTCCAACGTGTGATGTGGAGTTGCCTGCCTTTCTATCTGTACCCAATCAGGTTTTTTGAAACTGGAGTATGCTATTGAATGTTGTGCCAGCCTGGCTGCAAGGAAATATTTATGAAAATGGGGAAGGCCTAGTCCTCCCTTTTGTCTGTGGTGGTAGAGGGTTTGTTGAGGAAATCGAAATCCCGAGGCCCCCCATGAGAATTTAAGGATTTTGCTTTGGAATGAGTTAAGATGATCCCTTCTGATCAGAATGGGTAGTGAACGGAAGAGATATAGCAGCCCAGGTAAGAGGGTAATTTTGACCGAGTTTATTCTCCCTAACCAGGATATTTCTTGTTTAGACCACTGTTTAAGGTCTTCCTCCAATTTGCCGAACATCGGTGGGTAGTTATAGGTATATAGAGATTCTGTTTTGGCTGTAAGGTTTATGCATAAGTATCTAATGTGTGAGTCACTCCATTTGAATATAAAGTTGTTTCGCAGTGTGAGAGTTGTTTCGGGTCGTAGGGAAACATTAAGCGCTTGGGACTTGGAGTAATTAACTAGTAAGCCTGAGATTTTGGCAAAGCTGTCCGAAACGTGGCATATGTTTGATAGTGAAGTTATTGGGGAAGTGATGAAGAGCAGAATATCATCCGCAAATTTGTGTTCTTGTTGACCGCAAATTACGTCTTTAATATCCAGATCGCGTCTTATAGATAGAGCTAATGTCTCTATAGCTATCACAAAAATTAATGGCGAGAGGGGACAGCCCTGTCTGGTTCCTTTCTCGATAGGGAATGGTTTAGAGTAATAGCCTTGTAGTTTTATGAGGGCTTGCGGGTGAGAGTGCAGGGCATGCATTAGGCCCAGGAAACGCTGGCCAAAGCCCCAGCACTTCAGGAGGGAAAAAAGCTACAGCCAGGAAACAGAATTGAAAGCCTTCTGAAGGTCAAGTGATAGAACCATACCTTTTTGTTTAGACCCACCCGCTCAATTGGATTGGAGGATAGAAACGATATCTATCACTCTTCTAATTTGGTCTGGGTCCTGTCTACCGTGGATGAAGCCTACTTGGTCTTTGTGTATATAGGTGCTGATAAACGAGGCTAAACGATTGGCAAGGATTTTGGTTAGAATTTTTAGGTCGTTATTAATGAGGGAGATTGAGCGGTAGTTGGCAACTTCCTCCGGGGTTTTCTCCGGCTTTGGAATTACCGTAATTAATGCTGTATTCAAGTGTGTTTCCAAGGGATCACCCTTGGTCTTGGCGTTAAAATATTTCACCAGGTGAGGTGCCAGGGTATTAGCGGTTGCTTTATAATAGGGCACTGACAGGTCGTCTGGACCCACCCGGGGCTGAACCCAGCTTAAGACCCTTGATGACATCCAGGACCTCCTCCTCTGTGAATGCTGCATCCATTATGTTCTTGTGGTCAGAGGAGAGGGAGGGGACTGGGATGTCGTCAAGAAATTTGGAGATGGTCTCTGAGTTCCTTAGAGGGTGCGCTGTAAAGCTTTGTATAGAATTCTTGAAAGGCTCCTAAAACTGTGATCGGGTTGGCGGAGGGGGGGTTACCAGGAGTTCTAATCTTGGGGAATGTGGTGTGTTTGATGAGGGGGGGGAAATCTTAGCGACAAGCATTGGGCCCATCTTGTTCCCCTGCGTGTAAAAATTGTTCTTACTCCAGCGGATATTTTTATCCGCCTTCATTGTGAGAGTGAGATTTAATTCCAGTCTGGCGTTATCTAACTGCGCAAGCATATGGGTAGAGGGATTCTTTTTATGGTGGGTCCTTAAGGCAAGGTATGTTGCTTCTAATCTCTTAATGGAAGCCTGTTTTTCCCTTTTAATTTGGGCAGCCATTTGGATGATTTTCCCTCTTATGAAGGCCTTGTGGGCTACCCACAAGGTCTCTGCTGTGTTCCCCTCAACATTGTTGAGCTTGAAGTACATCCGGAGGCTGTTAGTAATTTCTGTAACTCGGATAGGGTCGGTGAGTAAAGACTCATTCAGCCTCCAATGGAGCGAGTGGGGTTTCTGGGAGGAAGATCTGATAGTTAGGGTCACAATAGCGTGGTCAGATAAAACGGTGTCATGAATGCGAGAGCTAATGATATTGGGAATGGTGAATGTGGAGGCTAGCAAGTGATCAATCCTGGCATATGAATTATGGGGGCAGGAGAAATGGGTGTAGTCCCATTTCGTGGGATTCAATTCTCTCCAAACATCCACTAGATTGTGGTTATGGAGCATTTTGGCAATTCAGAGACTTGACATACCAATTGTTTCCCAAAAGGTTTGGACTTATCTAGTGCTTGGTCGAAGGCAACATTGGAGTCCCCCCCCCAAACTGGACCGTGCCTTCTAGGTGGGGGGTGAGTGTGTCTAACAGATGTTGGAAGAAGCAGGTTTGGCCCTTATTGGGAGTGTAATAAGATATCAGGGAGTAAATCTGTCGCCCTATGGAACCCTTAACCAGTATAAACCTACCGTTCGGGTCTTTCAGATCAGAGATCCAGGAGAAATCACAAGATTTAGAGAGCAAGATTGCTACTCCCCTTGTTTTGTTATCCGTGCAAAAAAAAAATTGGGAGAAGTGGGAGTACAAAAATTTTGGGTTGTATTGTGCTGGAAAATGTGTCTCCTGAAGCATAAGAATGTCCAGTTTAAGGGATTTGTAGTGGTTGAAGACCTTTCTACGTTTAATGGGGGAATTCAGGCCCTGAACATTGTGTGAGGCTATCTTAAAAGATTTGTGGTCGTGGTCAGCCATCGAACAACAGGGGTGTGGTGCTGTGAAGTTTGAGTACTCACAGATTTGAAGATCGGCCCTCCAGCTCCTCTCTGGCTTGTGGTTGCAACAGAGATAACAGAAACAGGCATCATTATAAGGTTTCCAAGACAGGGAAAGGGACAGCAAAGAAAAAGCTGGGGGAGAGGCTGAGAGGGGGGGGAAATGGAGGGGTAGAACCGAGTAGGGAGCTTCTCCTACTGAGGGAATTGCTACCCAGGGGGGAGAAGAACCCCTGGGTATCCCAAGACTACAAAAGAAAGATGTTTGGCCCAAGGGACCAAACAGCCTATCCCCAATCACCCAAGTGAGTCCTAGAGATAGGAGGAGGCACAAGGGGACCATCCCCTGCCTAGGAGCACTGAATTTACACAGAAATAATTGAGCCATTGAGTATTGAGCCTAATAATGGCACTGACCTCTGGGGCTGGTCACCCTGGAGGGCCCTGACTGGTCCAGACACACCCGCCCCCCCCAGTAAGGTCCCAGGGGGGATATCCCCATCCCAGCTACATTGGCAAACAGATAAAAAGAGCAAACATAGAAACGTATTAGTCTAAGAGTCGTCCCGCAGCATCACGGCTGTCGAGGAAGCACTGTATATGGCCTGTGACAGCTGAGGGCCACGACCTCGTGGTGGGAAATAAATTCTCTCTGTCATCTGGAGAGGGACGAAATCGGCAAACGATTCTGTACTATGTTTTGGGTCCGCTATGAGTGGTTGGATCCCAGGATCATTTCCTCAGGCAAAAAGGAGTGTGTGTAAAGTAAACAATAACCTTAACTAAAAGAGGGTATAACATCAGACAGTCAAGTCAACCATTAAACGTGACTTCTGGTGGAGGCAAGTGGGGGGGGGGACCAGCAACAAGGGGGCACAGGAGTCCAGAACAAAGGAGCTAGGCTAATCTAACCCCTTACAAAAGTTCCTGAAGTGCCCCTAACCAAGAGTGACTTGGTGTGGAAAGGAGGAGAGGTCTGTTACAGGCCTAGTGGTAGAAATCATGGAGGGCCATTGTCCTTGGATCTCTTCGGCTTAGCCTTCTCCCAGAGAGGGGTTCTCTGGCTAGTTGGCGATTGTCTTTTGGCAGAGCCTGGGGCGATGCTGGACGTGTCCATTTCATTGTCCTGAAAGATCAACTTTAGATGGAGCAGGAGCTTTTCACCCTACTGGAATGTGGAGAAGGAGTAATCCCTTCCCTTGAGTGAAAACTTGACTGCAAATTGGAAAGACCATTTATATTTGATTTCTTTTTTGGTCAGAGCATTCAGCAAAGGTTTTAGAGCCCTCCTACGTTGTATGGTGGAGGGGGAAAGATCTGCATATATTTGAACCGGGTGGCCCTTTCCTTGATCGCATACAAATGGGGTTTTACAATAATATCTCTCTGGGATCCATATTTTCTGAGGGGGCCGAGAACTCTATGGGTCCTGTCCAGCTCCAAGCGATGAGAAGGGGAGTTCGGGATCAGATTTTTTATTAAGTCTTGAATAGCGTCTGGAACATCTGTGATCGATTCCGGAAGACCCCTAACTCTAAAATTGTATCTTCTGGACCTGTTTTCCAGATTGTCGATCCTGGACAAGGCTGTGTCCAATTGGTCTTGTAAAGAGCTAATGAGGTCTGAGTTTTGGTTAGAGATTGCTGCTGTTTGGTCTAGTTTATTTTCGATCGCTTCCATTCTAGCTCCAAGCATTTGGAAGTCTGCTTTAATGTCACCCATTATCTTAGCCGCTGTGTTGGCTAGCCCCCTGTTTAGTAGGGTTGAGAGTTTTTGGTAGAGGTCCTCTGCCTGAGAAGAAAAGTCCTGGTGCTGCTGCTCTGGGGATGGCTGGATCCTCATGTTAGGCCAGAGGGGGGAGAGATGATAATCCCCCTGAGCCCGGGCTAGCAAGGACTCCGTGGAGGCCACGGATGGTGTCAGGGTCTGAGGAATGCCTCCATGTGTGAGGGGCGTATAAGTGAGCGTGGCCGGTGCTATCACTTGCTTGGAATCCTGGTGCGTCTCACTGCAGGGAGAGCTAGCTGCGTGTAGATGTGTTAGTGCTGAGGCCCGTGCGGCTGCCATCTTGGTACACCCTTCGGTCGAGGCCACAGCGAAAAGGGGTCCAAGATAATTTTTTGTGGCCGGACCGGCCATACAGGAGGGTTGCCGCGGGTACTGGGGGCTGGAATCACCCATTGGACGTCGGGATCGGGGGCTCTGGGCTCCTTAGGCAGGCGGTGGAGCAGAGCTTCGGGCTTACGCTGCCATGTCGGAGCTCCTGCACATGCGCACTCAAATCAGTAAATTTAACATTAATTTATTATTCATTAGACATTCACAGTCGGTGAATCTTCATGGTGCTACAAGCCCCAAAACCATTGTGGTACTATTATAATACCATTCAACCACACAAATTATCGATCCAATATTACGTTGACATGAGGGATATTCAGAGACCAATCACAATGCCCACTACCATATTTTAATGCATTTAATAAATACATGTGTCTTTTAAACCTATGTAATCTACGGTCATCTTTTCTATTTGGGAACCTCAAAAGTCTGCCTTTTCTTTCTTTTTTCTCCATTTTTTGCTTGTCGCCATTTTCTCACTAATGAGCACATTATATACTTGGCTCACTTTGTCTAGATTTCTGGATATACAAGTCCTGCTCTTCACTGATTTACCCATGGCTTACTCGTATTTGATCTACCAACATTCTACCACAATTATGCAAATACACAATTATAGAGTGCAGGATCAGACGTGCATGACACTGCAAGGGATATCAAGGAGAACTAAACTCATAAACAATATGAAGAAAAATGGCCAAGAAAGTTTATTGTTTTACCAATTAATTTCAAACTTTAGCCCCTATAAGAATATAACTGAAAAAGTTGCTCAGTCATCATCGTTGGAGAAACAAATTTTTACAAAAAAACACATAGTCCCCTTGGGTGATAAAACCAAATGCCACCACATAAATTAATTATACAATGAACATTGAGTTTTACCTATCACCTCTGCACTCTTTGCATCCTCTTTATCTCTCTGAACAACATACTTCTTACTAATGAGCACATTACATACTTGGCTCACTTTGTTTAGATTTCTGGATATACAAGTCCTGCTCTTCACTGATTTACCCATGGCTTACTCTTATTTGATCTACCAACATTCTACCACAATTATGCAAATACACAATTATAGAGTGCAGGATCAGACGTGCATGACACTGCAAGGGATATCAAGGAGAACTAAACTCATAAACAATATGAAAAAAAATGAAAGGAAAATGGCCAAGAAAGTTTATTGTTTTACCAATTCATTTCAAACTTTAGCCCCTATAAGAATATATGTTGGGGTGGAGTGCCTCCCCTAGAGCATAAAATGGGACTTTATTGGTACTGAATCAACCCTCTCTGAATGATCAGACATGCACAGGTGTGATCTAAAATACACAAGATTTATTTAAACATTTAAAACATGAATAACCCATCTAGAAGTAATAGCAAAACAGTACATATAGACAAGAATATCGGACACATAAAACATGACCCATAGGGTTTGGATGCCCCCAGTCGATAATGTGGAGGTATGGCTCTGACGACAGGACGGCAGGTGTTTGAGGATATAGGACACTTTTTCCTGGCTTCCTCAGGGGAAAATGGACAGAGACCCAGTGTGGGTATATGTATCCTAAATAAACAAAAATACATTCTACACATCAAGGTATTTTATCCTAGCATGTATTGTATATGCAGTAATATATATTTTTTCTGTCCCGTATCCAATTTGGATATCCTTTGGACATGTAATATCACATTAATGCAATGATCAGACAAAAAATGTTGTTACTTATGTACATTGAGGTATATCCCGGATACGGGACATTGCAATTTTTTGGTATTTTCATACTTTATCTGACTATTTTTGTTTATTTAGGATACATATACCCACACTGGGTCTCTGTCCATTTTTCCCTGAGGAAGCCACAACAGGCGAAACGCGTTGGGGAAACGTATCCTATATCCTCAAACACCTGCCGTCCAGTCGTCAGAGCCATACCTCCACATTATCGACTGGGGGCATCCAAACCCTATGGGTCATGTTTTATGTGTCCGATATTCTTGTCTATATGTACTGTTTTGCTATTACTTCTAGATGGGTTATTCCCATTTTCTGCTCTAGGGGAGGCACTCCACCCCAACATTTTTCAATTTTATCACTAGGGATGTGGTACTGGCCATAGGCAGTGGCTGATACATTTTTTGTATGTTTCATATAAGAATATAACTGAAAAAGTTGCTCAGTCATCATCGTTGGAGAAACAAATTTTTACAAAAAAACACATAGTCCCCTTGGGTAATAAAACCTAATGCCACCACATGAGAAAGGTGGAAAGCTTGCTGAAGTGTAGATGGTCCTAAAAGAGGCTGCAGGGCAGACCATTGTCTTTATATATCCAGGAGCAGCACATTTCTAAAGACTCCAGAAGGCACATGAGGACATCTTTCATGCTTAAGTCTCGAGACACGTAGGTACTAAGAAAACAAAAGGAAAGGGAGAGAGAAAAAAAACATGAAAATCAGAAGCTGTAGGGGACATTTATAAAGCAAATGTCCTACCATGGTCCTACTGATACTAAAAAAAGTAAATACAATAAAATAAAAACAACTTATATATACAGCACATTTATAAAGCACAGCTGTCTCTTGCTCCGTAGCTCTGTTATCAGCCTAATAAGTTCTCACACGTTCTCTGAGACGGGAGATAGAAGTGTGTGGTGGGGGAGGTTGCTATAAATTGAATAGCACACTGCTTGTCATCTAAGAGCAGAGCTATGTACATTGTTTTCATCCTTTACCTATGAGGAGAGAGGGTGTGTGCTTTTCCTCCAATCAGCTGTCTTGGCTGTATTCCAATAATCCACTCCCAGAGGTAACCAGGAAGAGAAAAATGATCTGCACTTTCTAAAGGATATATCCAGATGAAACCAGCAGATATACATGTAATGCTTATATAGGGAAATGTATTTCATCCCTGTGTATCATCTGAGGCTGTTCACTGCACTGGGTATATGGAGAGTTTACATCCACTTTAATGTTCCACTGGCTTCAGGGTTCCAAAGTGAATGGAAAGTAATTTGGCCATCTGCTCCCCCAATCTGCTGCCTTACGCAGAAAGACTACCATGGCATATGCTGCAGGCTACACACTTTGGTCTGTATTTTATAATGCCATCCCCTCTTCCCTTGCTGCAAGGGTTAAATCATTTAGTCTAGGGCAGGGGTCTCCAAATCTTTTAAGTATGAAGGCCACATTGTGAATTTTACAAATCGCAGGCCAAAAAAAAAAATAGTTTTATAAATAAATAATTCAAATTTGAATGAATGAATAAACACGCTCCAAGAAGTACCTTCACATCAGAAGTTCTCTTAATATATCAGAGTCCCCTCTTACATATTAGAACTCCCCCCTTTCAGCATCCCCCCCCACATCAGAAGTCCCCCCTTTCACATCAGAGCCGCACTTCACATCAGAGTACCCCTATTACATTAGAAGCTCCCCTATCATATCAGAGTAAACCTTTTCAGCAGAATCCCGCCTTTCACATCTGAAGCCCCCCATCACATCAGATTCGCTGTAGGCTGGGTAAAATCCTGTAGTGGGCCGAATGTGGCCTGCGAGTAGTAGCTTGGAGACCTTTGAACTAGGGGGCCAAGGATAATGTGTGTAGGCAATGGCCCCCTTAGGGGTGGCTGGTTGTTGTGGTTCACCTGATCACACTGCCCTCACTCACACTTTTCTGTACATCCGGAGACACAGAACAGGCTGGTACTTTGTTTTTGTTTTTTATTAGGGGATTTGAAATTGGATGGGGTAGGGATGCCCAGGAATTGAACAGTTCTTTACATGGGACCTCTTTATACACCTCCGTATATACTGTACACTTCTCCATTTTCCTCCAGCACTGACACTTGCTGCATGTTACATTCCTTGATTCTCTCTCCTGGACAACACTTGCTTCTCACAGGTGAGACCTGGAAGGATATTTACCAGGCCTCCAAACTGTGTCTTTAGGCCTAGCTAGCACATGGTGAGGCCTGCTGTAGTTGAAGCAGGACCTCCGGACCGCCCATTACAGGCAGAGGCTAATAGCCCCCATAGTGTAGCAAAGTACTCTGTGCTAGCTAGTGTGATGGACTACTACTCCCAGCCCATCCTCTTTCAGGCCCTGCCAGCTCTTCCAGCTGCAACAGCCTTCTCCACTGCCACAGCAACACCAAAGTTCCACACTGGCCTGTGCATCCTTCCTAGACTGTCTCTCACCCCAATCTGCTCTGGCATGCCTCCTCCTGTATCCCAGGGTATGTTGTTCACCGATTCCTGACACTTGTAGTTCCACACTGAAGATCTCTCCCGATAGTGCTCTTTCCCACTGTCCTTTCTGCTCTGCCTTGTGCCTGCCACCAAGATCTCGCTCCTTCTGGCTGCACCCGAGCACTCCAGGCCTGGGGTCACACCCCCAGACTGGGAGCTTTGCCTAGGCCACGACAGCTAACACACTATTCCATCTCCAGAATTCCACCTGAACTTCTCCATCCAGATTGGGTTGACCCTGGGTATTTAAGGAGGCCCGCCCCCTGCCAATCCAGATTGGGGATTGGTCAGGACTCCTTAGAACATGGCTAGAGATGGCTACACCTACCCTCCCACCTCTCTTCCCAGAAACATCAGAAGCTTCTGGAAAGAAGTGGGAGGTCCCGATGACACAACTGTGAATCATCCAGTCCTACCTGAGCCACTCCCAGCCCATAATCAAAACAATCAGGTCTGCACAAAGTCAGGCCTGACTAAGTTTGCCCTACCTAGCAAAACCCTATTCTAACACCTACCTAGCGTGGAGGGCGCTACACGTGTATTACCTGCACTATCCCACACTCCACTGTTGTTCTCTTCTGCCCAAAGCTTCAGGCTGTGGATGGTTCCTCATCATTATGCACAGTGCATGACTATTTACCCCCGCATTGTGCGTGAGGAGTAGGGATGGGCCCATGGTTCAAGTCGAATTTAGAACATTATGGGGCGTTCGCAGCGACTTCGCTGCCGCGGAGTGCCCCATAATGCATGGCGCGCAGGGCGGGGCCACCGGGTGACCCCGACCCCTTCTGACATCATGTGACGTCAGAGAGGCGGGTCGCTCAATTACGTCACTGGGCGGCCCCTTCACTATTAATAAAACTTCAAAATAAAGATAGCTCAGTCGACGGGAGCCCTACCATGGAGGAGGAGCTGTTCGTTTTTCTTTTTTTTTCGTCGCTCGCCATGATTGACGATGGATTACAACGGGGGGACACTTATTTTTTTTTTTTAATAAAGGACTTGTCCCTAATTGTCTCCCGTGTTTTCTTTTTTTTGACACTTTTGGTGAATTAGTGGGGGTATGATGTTCCCGATACTAATTCACATAGGGGGCTCGGGATTTGGGGGCCCCCTTATTTAAGGGGGCTTTTCGATTCCAATAAGCCCCCCACCCGCACACCCCCACAACCACAGCCCAGGGTTGTGGAGAAGAGCCCCCCTGCCCCAAAGCATCCATACTCCCCATCTTCAGGGCATGTAGCCTGGTAAGGTTCAGGAGGGGGGTGGCGCTCGCTCGTTCCCCCTACTATCCTGGCCGGCCAGGTTGCATGTTCGGATAAGGGTCTGGTTTGGATTTTAGGGGGGACGTCATTTTTTTAAAGTTTCCCTTATAATCCAAACCAGACCCAAAGGGCCTGGTTGGAATGGGGGGGGTGCCCCACGCAAACTTTTTCAGTGATTTTTATGTATATATATATATATATACACATTACCGCAATTATTAAAGACAATTCCTGAACAAATGTTATTTTGCTCTGGCTATGTTCTAAACGATATTTATTTAAAGGAATATTTCATTGTTATTGTTTTGCTTTAAGCATTATTAAAATCACTGCTTTTGCATTGATACAAGTCCCCTAGGGCATGACCCGGGTCCCCATACCCTTTTTAGGGCAATAACTTGCATATACATCTTTAAAATGAGCACTTTCGATTTTTCATGTATGGGTCCCATAGAGTTTAACAGTGCTTGAATGTTCGCACAAAATTGTTTGCATGTTCTGGTGCGAACCAAACCGGGGGTTTTTCGGCCCATCCCTAGTGAGGAGGAAATCCTGTGACCAGGGCCTGAAGAGACTTAAAAAGGATATTACACCTTATTCCTGCACCCCTAGAGTAAACAAGAATTTAACCCTCGCAAGTTGTGGTAACAAATAGTTGGCTAAACTTACTTGCTTTTTTCACCACTACTTTTTTTATAATGTTATTTAAAATATTAAAAGGTTTAGTATGGTATAACACTTGTGTTATTCCTGTCTGTGCATGTGATGTATACAGGGCAAGATTTCCATCACTGGATCCTGTAGACACACAACCTTTGGCCCAAACCATCATCCCTCTGCTAGGATTACTTCTTTTATATGAATGGATGTGTTCCATAGCTTTTTTTCATACATCCCAACAGTCCCTAATTCCACAGGACTGTCCCAGGATTTGACCAAAATCCTGGTGTCTTGTGGATCCAGGTTGTGTCCCACTACTGACTGGGTGCTGGAACACTCATTCCAGCATTTGGCTTCGGCTCCTTTGCTGTTCTATCAGGAGGGGACATACACTATACATAGTTCTGGCAAGGAAAGGCTGGAGCCTTTGGTCCTGTGCTGGTGCCTCTACCAGGCTCCCTCCCCTCAACATTCCCCTTTTCTTATTATGGAATACTTGATGGCGGGCCATAGATGCCTGGAGCAGAGCATCTGGTTTTTTTGCATGGTGAGGCTCCATGGCCAACTAAGGGGCCTGCTACAGCATTGGGATGTAATGGCTTGCAGTTAGGAGATCAACTCACTTGACCCCACCCCCTCCCACAAAAAAACTCTTCTATATACAGAACATTTTCTTGTTTCACTAATGTATCCAGGTGCTTGGCTAAGGATAGAGAGCGCATGAGACACTTGCTGTAGCTGCTCTCTATAGCTACTGCCCTGCGATGTTGAACTGGTTAACGGTTGTTTCCAGGGAGAGGGTGGAGCTTCTGAGCAGGAATAGTTCAACAGACAGTCAGGCAGCACTGCATTGTGGGACCTGTAGTAGGAAAGCTTCTAATGTGAAAATCAAGAGCTTTTGAACTACATTCCCCAGAGAGAGATTGCTGGGAGGAAAGGGAAAGAGCCAGTGGTGGCTGGTGAAGTTTTAGGATGGGCTAGGCCCCACCCTTCATTTTTGACCCCTCCTATTTCTAATAAGCCCCACCCATTATAGAATCCACCCACTCCGCCCCCTGTATTCCACATATTGTGTCAGGAGTACGCAGCTCAGCATCACAGGACACAGTATACAGCTCAGCATCACAGGACACAGTATACAGCTCAGCATCGCAGGACACAGTATACAGCTCAGCATCGCAGGACACAGTATACAGCTGAGCATCAAAGGACACGGTATACAGCTCAGCATCACAGGACACAGTATACAGCTCAGCATCAAAGGACACAGTATACAGCTCAGCATCACAGGTGGGGTATATAGCACAAAAAAGCACACAAGGGCGCACTGGCCTAGCGCATTATCCTCAGTAAAATAGGGTTTATTAAAAAACCATAAAAACATACTCACAAACATGTTCAAATAACAGGCATTTCGAGCATCAAACGGCTACACATCCAATCCACCGTGTACTGATGTTGTCCTGGGCAAGCTGGCTAACGCGTTTCAAGGCCACGGCCTCTTCCTCAGAGCCTAACATACCATGTCAAGGCCTCAGTTTTATATCACACAGCCAGCACAATTGTAAGGGGTGGGGTCACCTGTGGTCCCACCCATCACCAGGCGTGGGCCACAATGTGACTGGTCTGCATATTCTGCACTCACAGAACCCCAGCCTCCCCAACAACAAGGGGACAGCCTAAGATTTTGTGCATACCTCCAAAAGTCCCTCTTGGAAGAGTGTTTGTATTGGGGGGGGGGGACATTATCAGTTCCAAGTCTGATTCAACTACAAAAAAATATATATATATATAATGAATAATAAGTGGTAAGTGGTAAAATGAATAATAAGTGGTAAATGGTACATGGTAATGGGTAGTAGGTGATACTGATCACATGAAAGGAAATTATATATCCCCACAAAATCCACTACCTCATTGCGCTTTGACAGTACAGCCTTTCTAGGATATCGTCAATGCATATATGTATATATGCTTATCAGTTCAAACACAGGCTCCTCATCCTTGGATCTATATCTTGGTACAGGCAGATCCTGTATATTACTGTAGGTGTCTCCATATATATGAGACTGATACTGTGATATAAGACTGAGGCCTTGACATGGTATGTTAGGCTCTGTGGAAGAGGCTGTGGCCTCGAAACGCGTTAGCCAGCTTGCCCAGGACACGGTGGATTGGATGTGTAGCCGTTTCATGCTCGAAATGCCTGTTATTTGTGAGTATGTTTTTATGATTTTTTAATAAACCCTATTTTACTGAGGATAATGCGCTAGGCCAGTGCGCCCTTGTGTCCTTTTTTGTGTTTCCAGTATGTCGGGACTTCCCCAGTCCATCAAGAGGCAGAACGGCAGCGCATTACCCGGTGTTCATACAAACAGATATCCCCTGTCCACCATTGTGAAGAAGCCTCCTCTCCTTGAGCGCAGGAATGATCTAATATTGGGGTATATAGCAGCCAGTATAGAGCCCCAGCATCACAGGTGGGGTATATAGCAGCCAGTATTACAGGTGGGGTAAACTGCAGCCAATAACACAAGTGGGGGTAAATTGCAGCCATTATCACAGGTGGGGGTAAATTACAGCCAATATCACAGGTGGGGGTGCTTTGCAGCCATTATCACAGGTGGGGGTAAATTGCAGCCAATATCACAGGTGGGGGTGCTTTGCAGCCAATATCACAGGTGGGGGTGCTTTGCAGCCAATATCACAGGTGGGGGTACTTTGCAGCCAGTATCACAGGTGGGGTACATTGCAGCCAGTATCACAGGTGGGGGTACTTTGCAGCCAATATCACAGGTGGGGGTATTTTGCAGACAGTATCACAGGTGGGGGTAAAGTGCAGCCAATATCACAGGTGGGGGTACATTGCAGCCAATATCACAGGTGAGAGTAAATTGCAGCCAATATCACAGGTGGGGGTAAATTTCAGCCAGTATCACAGGTGGGGGTACTTTGCAGCCAGTATCACAGGTGGGGGTATTTTGCAGCCAGTATCACAGGTGGGGGTACATTTCAGCCAATATCACAGGTGGGGGTAAGTTGCAGATAATAACATAGATGGGGGTAAATTGCAGCCAATATCACAGGTGGGGTAAATTGCAGCCAATATCACAGGTAGGGGTAAATTGCAAATATCACAGGTGGGGGTACGTTGCAGCCAATATTACAGGTGGGGGTAAATTGCAGCCAATAACACAGGTGGGGGTAAATTTCAACCAATAACACAGATGGGAGTAAATTGCAGCCAATATCACAGCTGGGGTAAATTGCAGCCAATATCACAGGTGGTTGTAAATTGCAGCCAATATCACAGATGAGGGTAAATTGCAGCCAATATCACAGGTGGGGGTAAATTGCAGCCAATAACACAGGTGGGGGTAAATTGCAGCCAATAACACAGATGGGGGTAAATTGCAGCCAATATCACAGGTGGGGGTAAATTGCAGCCAATATCACAGGTGGGGGTAAATTGCAGCCAATATCACAGGTGGGGGTAAATTGCAGCCAATATCACAGGTGGGGGAAAATTGCA
>BLSH010342600.1:75703-87379 GCA_018402905.1 Glandirana rugosa
ATACGGGTCACAGACCGGAAACGGAAAGGTCACCGGAACCGGCCGTCGTTAGGAAGGGCCCTGTTCCCCCCATTCAGACGAAACCCACCGATGGACGTTGCGGGCAGCCTGACCACTCACCTGGGGAGGGGGCGGGAATCCTGCACCCCCCCCACTGTAGGCCCCATCATTAATAAATAACCACCATCGAAGAAAGGGACAGTCCCCCTGTGAAAAAATAAGGCACGGGGGAGGAAGGGGGGTGGGGGGTGGAGGCGGGGGGAAGACCAGACGGCGCAAACGCGCCGCAGCGCAACACAGAAAATTCCGGGACCCTGGATATGACGTAGTGACCCCTTGGCGGCGGTTAATTTTTTAAAAGTGTGCGAACGAACGTTCCCCAGTGATGCAGTATAGGTCCCAGGGCCTTAAAAGACACAACGCGACGCCGCGCAAACGCGGCAGACCAGAAGGGGGGCGGAGGTGGGGGGTGGGGGGAAGGAGGGGGCACGGAATAAAAAAGTGTCCCCCTGACAGGGAAAGAAGCTACCACCAATAAATAATTACTACCCCGGATGTCACCCCCCCCACGTCCTAAGGGCGGGGGAGGGGTCCACTCACCAGTCCGACGGGCGTTGCAGGTAGCCACCCAAAGCAGACTTACCCCCCTTGTCCCGGGAAGGATTGCTGCCGGCCAAGGCCACTGGAAAGGCAAAGGCCAGACACTGGGCATAGGTGGCAACAGCCACAGGCCGCCCGCACGGAACGGGCCCTGAACGACGCAGCCCTGACATTTTAGGGTAGGTCGTCAGGAGGTGGCCGGTCAGGGCAAAGCTTTGGATTCGTGATATCCTCTCTATGCCAAGACCGGCTGCTTGATAGAAGTCTTCATCATTTTCAGAAAGAGAAAAAAAAATTACATGCAGAAAAAAACGCAGGTCCCATAAGGGAACCCAGTCAACTCCTTTGCACTAGGCAAACAAAACTGAATGCCATTGGCCAGCAGGGGGTTTTATAGGCTCAGGTGAGGACAGCCCCCATGGGAGGGGCCAGCCTATCCCTGATGCTTTTGCATCTGTTTTGCCTTGTCACTCCTGATAGGACGACATAAAACCCACGTGCCAATTAAGAAGAGCTGCGTCTGTCAGTGAACGTAAGAGAAAAAACAGTTTATAGCTTGTAACCAACAAATGTAAAAAAGGGCCCTGGTTGGTAAGTGGTTATACAACAGTGTGGGTAAGTTTCTTCAAGAGTTTTACATGTAAAAACAGAACAGTTAAACTGGCTATCCAAAATGCAATCAGTTGCTTGACTGATTGTAAAGCAAATGGCGTGGGCATTTGGTTTACAAATCTGATTCCTTAGCAACTTAGGAGCACATAACTTTTTCTAATGGGTGAACTAGTTGAACTTGTGTCTTTTCAACCTAACTATGTAACTCAAGCCAGACCAAATAGGTTGGTTGGTGACTGACATTGAGGTCTACAGGAAATCTGCCCAAACAGATCAGTATCTGTTTTTTGACTCCCTGCACCCATTGAATCTCATACTGGGGGCTATTAGAACTCTTCAACATTGGCTGAGATAGTGACAACAAACACAGCGTCTAAAGACAAAGAACACAGACCTCTCAGGAGTACTTTGAAAGTTTGGGGTTATCTAGGCTGGGCTTTTGTTAAAACATTCACAAGGAAAAGTAAAATCATGGAACCATCGAACAGATGAAACCATCAGAGGGAAGAAGCAGAACTCAAGGAGTAATATAGTCACCCTGGTTGTAGCTACAGTGTTGGAAGGATCTTTAACAAACATTGCATTCATGTGCCCTTCAAGCCCAATAATACACTGAGACCCAATGCCCAACATAAGCAAAGTAACTTGGTATATGAAGTGGAGTGTAATGAGGTAAGTGTAACGAGGGATGCAAAAATCTCTACATTAGGTAGCCAAAAAACTTCTCAACAAATAAATGACCCAACATACTAGGGCAAATTCCGCAAGTTAAAGCTCAGCAATTTTCCTCAACCTTCAAAGATAATTAAAGGCATAGCTTTTTTGTTTTTAACAGAGTGGTGAGGATTTAGAACTCTTGTCGGGTTTTATTGTTCTCTGTGCCCACATTCTTTGTGTCCTGTTTACCATTATCACCAAAAGAGAAAAAAAATCCCAAATTTTGGGTTGTCACCAATGAGACACAGATGGCAAAGCATGACAGGGTTTATAACCCACATTTATGGAAATGAAAAAAATTAGACAAATACTACAGACCGTGCCACCGCAGAAAAAAAAGGGAAAAAGCAGGGAAGGCAGACCTTTAAGGCTGCCACTGAGATCCCAAATAGGAAAGATAACAGAGCTTACATATATTTTAAAACATATTTTTTATGAATACTGTACATTAAAATGTTGCAATAAAAAGAAAAAGAAAAGGGAATACAAAATATTTGGGTATAGGACAAGCACTGTTCCAAGTGAAGGCACATGGGGAACTGAACATGAAAAGCCGTGTAGGAGGCCCACAGATGACAAAAAAAGTCTACAAAAGTCCTTAATGGTTGAAGGCCAAGCTACTGGAATAGTCAATGTCAGCACCAAAGGATTATGTTGATGGTATGTACATGTGCAGTCTAAGCAATTTATTTGTAATGTATGTAATAAAGCATCTATACATGTTTTTCTTGATGTAAGCAATATTTACTTAAATAAAGTTGTAAAATTACAACTAATATTTAAAATTAATAATTAGTATATGATATGCTCTATTGTAAAGATGTAATTTTACAAAGATTGTAAAGATTGTAATTTTAATGTACTTCTCTAGTAACATTAGGATTGCCTGATGAAGCTATCAGCGAAAAGCATAGCGATCCTTTGGTGCTGACATTGACTATTCCGATAGATTGAACTTCATCCATTCAGGACTTTCGTAGACTTTTTTGGATACCATCTGTGGGCCTCCTTGTTCTCTGTGGCTTTCCATGTTCAGCTCCCCATGTGCCTTCACTTAGAACAGTGCTTATCCTATACCCAAATATTTTGTATTCCCTATTCTTTTTATTGCAACATTTTAATGTATTCCAATAAATATGTTTTTTAAATATATGTAAGCTCTGTTATCTTTCTTATTTGGGATTTTAGTGGCAGCCTTAAACTTCCACCTTCCCACCTTTTTCCATTTTTTCTCTTCGGTTTATAACCCTCCCTTACTCTATCTACAATGAAAAAAAAAGTTTTGCCTTTAGTTCTACTTAAAGTAAAAGAGACACTCCTTAAAGGACAGTGAGTTGCACATTTTGGATAAATAGGACAACTGGTTCCCAAGATGTGAAAGAGGCCATTTATGCCAAATTGGAACAACCATCCCTGAACAGGGGTGGAGGCCTTTCTACACCTTCTGTCTTTCCCATATTTTAACATCTCTATCCCAGCGATTGACATTTCACATCTTAAAGCATGTAAAATCAAGGAATTAATACCTATGCAGACTTTCTGATGCCAAGAAAGGGATTCTGTAATTAGACAAGGGGGGTTCCACAATTTTTCCACCTTATTCGTGGACAAGGAACATCTATGCATTCTATAATCTATAGATGTCTGTGCTACCCATGTGGATATAAATGCTGGGGTGTTGTCCACTGAAGAAGCAGCTTGGAGAAGAAATTAAACATTTTCAACATTACAAAACAAGTCCAATTTAATGTGAATAACTATGGCAAGTTAAAAGAAATGACTTGATTGGAGAAGGCAAGACATTATTTGTACAATAAAAAAAAACGAAAAAACGACATGCACCCTTAGGGCCAGTTCACACATAGGCGACTAGAGTCACCTGACAAGTCGCCTCCATGCAGTACAATGGAACCGTTCTAATAGGAGGCACTCTAGTCGCTCTGACTTAAAAAAAAGGTTCATGTACTACTTTTGAGGCGACTTGAATTGATTTCTATTACAGAAGTCGCCTGCAAGCAGCACTGAAGTCGCCCGGCAAGTCGGATCGCTTCAGTTGTGAACCGTACCTTATATGCTTACAGTTGTTTAACAAACTAAACATAAATCAAATAATATTCTTACAATCCACCATTAACTCTCTGCAAGTAATTATTTTAATAACTATGACACTAAACAAGTGCAATTAGGTTTTTAACATTTTCTTACCCATGATATATAGGGGATACACTTAGACAATTGGCTATATTTCAGTTTGCTTAAAAATTATCCTATAGAACCATATGTGCAATTATTAAAGTATTGCCAGATAATAAAAAACAAACAAACAAAAAAAAACTGAAAATTACTACCTACCTTAGGATTTGTCAGAAAACCAAGATTAAATTCTTTATCGAACTTGACATAATCCTTAGCACTTCGTACGGTGGATATGAGAATCACCTTACGTTCCTGACCTTGAAACTCCTCCACAGATCCAACCTGTTATAAGAATACAGAATCCAAGTCTTCCTCGTGCTCAATTTTTAGAGAAGCATATTTGAACTTATGTGGAGGCGTTCCTCTTTACAATCTCAAATCTTGTGTGCTTGCCCTTTCAGGACAGTTTTATCAGTCTGTCTTTCCCCTGTTTGTGGCTATTTGGGGGTTCCACCCTCAGCAGCCAGTGTTGGTGCATTCAAGTGAGTTAGCCAGTACCGACTGTAGCACTTCAGCTTACGTCTGTTCCTGTGTTTGAGCCAGGTCATTCTGTCATCTATATTTGGATATGATCCTATCAGATCTCTTGACTTTGCTTCTGATTTGTTGTGGGCAGAGTCGAATGCGCCCATGTACGTGGGGTAACACCTTGCCCAAAGGCGTGCTTACCAATGCCTGGGGCCAGGCAGAGACTGCAGTCAAGTGAAAAATCGAACATTAAAGAGGTTGTAACCCCAAAAAAAAAGAGATCCAGCAGTGCTTGTGCTGTCTAACCTGTCCCTCTCTATAATGTAAAAAAGACTGGTTGATCCTGCCCGTTCCTGTGTCCCCCTTAGTGTGCTGACCACGGTAATCATGACTGCTGAGGCATGATACCGTGGTCAGCTTACATGCCTCCATCATCCCGCTGCTCTTCTCTCTCCCCATCCCTCCCTGCCTGTCAACTCCTGTGTGTGTGAGCCAATCTCTTTCCCGCCCCTCCCCTCCTACCGCTATTAGTAGCTGGCAGCAAAGTTAAAAAAGATTACTATCAGCCCCTCTGTTCTACTAAGCTATGCTACCCTGTGTACATGTTTGTATAAAATTGTGCCTGTAAATACCTTATTTCACTTAGTTTCTGGCCAGCCAAGTGACCTTCGGCTGCTCACCTCCCCCAATCTAAGGGCTACAGCGGGAGGGGTTGAGTGGACAGAACAGCGATCATGTGACCTCTCAGCTGAAGTCAGAGGGGGATCTTGGCCCCTTCTGCTGTAGCCCTTAGATCGTGGGAGGAGAGTAGCTGGACGTCACATGAACAGCCAGAAACAAACTGAAATAAGGTATTTACAGGCACAATTTTATATAAACAACAGGGTAGTATAGCTTAATACAACAGAGGGGCTGGTGGTAATCTATATTTGCCTTTACAACCACTTTAAGACAGCCCACAACTCAAGAAATGAGGCACTAATGTAATGTAAGGTTTGCTCCCATGTTACTACACACTTGTAACTGATGTATGCTTTGCATTTGAAGGGAAATGCAGAGCCTTTGTCCACTCCACCAGTCCAGTTCTTTAATGAACTGAACAATTCACAGCATATATTATGCAGAAACCCCAATTTATTAGTCTCCTCAAATGGCAGACTGCCAAAGGGACTTAAATTTGGGCACATATCCAAGGCTGACTATTAACAGTTAGAAACATAGAAACACAGAAAAGTGACGGCAGAAAAAGACTGAGTAGTCCATCGAGTCTGCCCCTTTTTATTTATTTTTAAATTTTTTATGTGGGATTACGTGTTCTATGTGGGATTATGTGCTTATTTAAAAGATATGCTGCAATGTTCCATAATGGTGACTCTTTATCCTACCTTGAGGTCTTTAACATCGGGAACAGCTTTAAGTTCCTTGTCTACCGCTTTCCGAATCTTTTCCACCTAAAACATATATGAAGACCTTTACTAAAATACTTGTATGGTAGCTCCAAAACTGAAAGACAGCTCATACATTACTCATTACTAAGGGTAATGGAACTGTTCAGAGTACAATAAGGTACTGGCTGCCCTTTAGTACACTGCAGTGAATTATACACTTATGCAATGGTTTGTAAAGAGATGGCTGGTTCTATTCAACTTTAAAAATCACAGCAGTAGCAGTTCTTGCTTATAGAAAAAAACTCCAAACTATACCTTACATGAAAAAGTTTGAAAATTCTTGCTAAATACAATTTTTGCAACACAAAATGTTTGCTTTAACCCAGAGGTGTCAAACTCAATTTCATTGCGGGCCTTATGAGCATGATGGTTGCCCTCGAAGGGCCAGTTGCATCTGTAAGATTATATAAAATGTGTCAACTCTTTATCATATTAAATAATTGCCTCTGCATTCAGTTACTGGTTTTAGTAATAACGTATGACCTAAGCTGTGAAGGGCAGTTGCAGACTGGCACAGAGCTCACTCACATTCCTGTAGCAGGTGATGCCAGTCTGAAAGGGAGGGTTGCACACTGCTGGTATCATCCACAAGAAACTTTATTGGAGACAGCTCAGACAGAACACCATGGCAGAACCATGTTCTGTCTGAGCAGTCTCCAATAAAGTTTCTTGTGGATGATACCAGCAGTGTGCGTTCCTCCTATATACAGTATCACACAAAAGTGAGTACACCCCTCACATTTTTGTAAATATTTTATTATATCTTTTCATGTGACAACACTGAAGAAATGACACTTTGCTACAATTTAAAGTAGTGAGTGTACAGTCTGTATAACAGTGTGAATTAGCTGTCCGCTCAAAATAACTCAACAAACAGCCATTAATGTCAAAACCGCTGGCAACAAAAGGGAGTACACCCCTAAGCGAAAATGTCCAAATTGGGCCCAAAGTGTCAATATTTGGTGTGGCCACCATTATTTTCCAGCACTGCCTTAACCCTCTTGGACATGGAGTTCACCAGAGCTTCACAGGTTGCCACTGGAGTCCTACTTCACTCCACCATGACGACTTCACAGAGCTGGTGGATGTAAAAGACTTTGCAGTCCTCCACCTTCCATTTCAGGTTGCCCCACAGATGCTCAATAGGGTTCAGGTCTGGAGACATGCTTGGCCAATCCATCATCTTTAACCTCAGCTTCTTTAGCAAGACAGTGGTCACCTTGGAGGTGTGTTTGGGGTTGTTATCATGTTGGAATTCTGCCCTGCAGCCCAGTCTCTGAAGGGAGGGGATCATGCTCTGCTTCAGTATATCACAGTACAAGTTGGCATTCATGGTTCCCTCAATGAACTGTAGCTCCCCAGTGCCGGCAGCACTCATGCAGCCCCAGACCATGATACTCCCACCACCATGCTTGACTGTAGACAAGACACACTTGTCTTTGTACTCCTCACCTGGTTGCCACCACACACGCTTGACACCATCTAAACCAAATATGTTTATCTTGGTCTCATCAGACCATAGGACATGGCTCCAGTATTCCATGTCCTTAGTCTGTTTGTCTTCAGCAAACTGTTTGCGGGCTTTCTTGTGCATCATCTTTAGAAGAAGCTTCCTTCTGGGACGATAGCCATACAGACCAATTTGATGCAATGTGCGGCATATGGTCTGAGCACTGACAGGTTGACCCCCCACCCCTTCAACCTCTGCAGTAATGCTGGCAGAACTCATACATCTATTTCCCAAAGACAACCTCTGGATATGATGCTGAGTATGTGCACTCAACTTTTTTGACCATGGTGAGGCCTGTTCTGAGTGGAACCTGTCCTGTTAAACCGCTGTATGGTCTTGGCCACCATGCTGCAGTTCAATTCCAGGGTCTTGGCAATCTTCTTATAGGCTAGGCCATCTTTATGTAGAGCAACAATTCTTTTCTTCAGATCCTCAGAGAGTTCTTTGCCATAAGGAGCCATGTTGAACTTCCAGTGACCAGTAAGAGAGTTATAGCGATAACACCAAATTTAACACACCTGCTTCCCATTCACACCTGAGACCTTGTAACACTAACGAGTCACATGATACAGGGGAGGAAAAAGGGCTAATTGGGCCCAATTTGGACGTTTTTTCTTAGGGGTGTACTCGCTTTTGTTGCCAGCAGTTTAGACATTAATGGCTGTGTGTTGAGTCATTTTGAGAAGACAGCAAATTTACACTGTTATACAAGCTGTACACTCACTACTTTACATTGTAGCAAAGTGTAATTTCTTTAGTGTTGTCACATGCAAAGTATAATAAAATATTTATGGCATATAATTGTATTATTCTCATAATAATTATAGGCAGGTATCCAGAGCACATCCCCTCCCCCCCTTTACATCAGATGACAATAGCCCCCCAGCCCTCAAAAGTTAAGAATCCCCCACTTGCCCTCATAACAGTGCACCTCCCTTACCTTGTGCTGCTGCTGGGAAGAAGCTGGGGCATGGCTTGGAAGCAAATAGTGCAGGGCCTGGAGGAGGACCACAGGAGCGGAATCAGCTGAATGCTGAGATGAGGGGGTGCACAGAGAGGCATAGGATCTGTATAAGGAGATCTACCCTCCTCTCTGCTGCCAACTGCTGAGAAGAGGCGGAGACCATGGTTCTGCAGCTGCAGGAGAGATGTTAAGGCCACGTGAAATGGCCACGTGGGCCAGATTCGGCCTGCAGGCCTTGTGTTTTACACATGTGCTTTAACCTGATCATTTTATCTTAATGTGCCTCATGTGATTAATCAGCATCAAAGCAAGCCAATAAAAGGTCAACATTAACTGACAGCATATATTATTGTTAAATAAGAAAATGTAAAACTCATTGACTGTACCTGTTTCCTATAAGGAGAAATTATACCAATTTCTTTGGCTGAGATTTTTGCTATTCCTTTCTTCATCTGTGTCTCTAGCAGAGCTTTGAGATAAGACATGAGCACTACAATCTCAGCCACATTGAAGAAGGATGGACTATTTCCTTCTCTTTCATCTCTCCCCAGCACACCATGGAAAATGATCGGAAATCCCTTTAAATATGCAAAATGAAGGGGTTTATGCAGGATACAAAACAAACAGATACGTATAAAGTCTGTCTTGGTGGATGTGCAATGCTGCTTACTTATTCAAACAGTTTCCCGAGAAGTATACTCAAATCTGAAATTTTGGAGCAAATTGGAAGATTTGAATGAAGTTTTGATTAAATACATTGGAAGTCAATAGGCTTTGAAGGGTGCAATAGACTTTATAAATGGTTCCTGGGGGCTATGGATGCTCCTTTCAAAACTTCCAAAGAGGCTCCTTATTATGCTCATTATTTTACATTTTTTCAGCAGAAGGGAAAATAAAAATGAAGATATAAACTGGATAGTACATGAATAAAGAAACACAACACAAATGAATGCTAAATGAAATAACGAAACTACTGTAAATGTAATCTTGAAATAAATGTTAAAAATTAATATACGTTTCCCAAGCATATTTTGTCTTAACATCAAATTTAAATGAGAGTTTACAGAATTTTAAAGCAACCTCAGTTTTACCAAAATCACTCTGCTCATACATATACAGACATATAGATTGTCTTGGAGTCCAATTGATTTGTATGGCAATTCTAGATTTGCTGTGGTGGTTGTGGGAAGAAACCGCCCCAACAGGCTTACAGATAATAGCGCCTGACAGAGGTTTTAATTATTCCTCATTTTTGCCAAAAAAGTCACAGTAGCAGGCTTTTATTAATTCTTTATTTATTCAGTGCTCAAAAATCAACATCAGAAAGGCAGTATAAAAAACAAAATACATTGCAGAGCTCAGACAGTACCAATATACATTTTCCATGAGAGGAACAACATTAATATAGGTATACAAAAGAGAGTGGTGGGATGTCAAGGCCAGACCTGCATATGAGCACCACTATAATGTATAAGCAGCATAATGAATTAAGTATAATGGAGTGTTCAACTGAAACAGTTTCTTGAATAGCAACCTTAGGGGCTTTCAAGTGGCCAGGCAACTTCACGGTTACTAGATATTGACAGCAGTAACCCCAAACTAATGTGATAGTATAGCAAATACACCTTAGATTGTTTATGAGGTGTATGGATTATGTGGCCTATGGATAACTGATAATAAAGTAGAGGGGAAGGGAGGAGGCATATGGAGGGGAGAGGGAGAAGAAGAGGAAACAATAAAAAGAAAAAAAGGGGGGGAGTTCCCTCCTTTTATATACCTGCAGGTAATCGGGAAGTATGTAGAAAACAACTAGCTTCCCCATGGTGTAGTGGTCATTTCTAGCAATTATGAGCTGCGTAAATGTGCTAATTAGGCGTTAAAGCATTTATATAATGGAATTGATGTAGAATGCTGGGACATGACCCAGAGATATTCATCCATAGTTGTAAAGCAACTCCAGGGTCTCCAGGTTGCCCTAAACCTTTATGAAGCAAAAAGGGGAAGGGGGAAAAAAACCAGGGTATTCAAGGACACGGATCTCAAAATCTTTTAACAGGTAGAGATCTAAATGCGTATGGCCAGCTCACCCCGATCTCGGAGTGGGATTAACCTTATTGGACCTTAGTAAATATTGCAAAACATACATTTGGGAGAGGACAGGGTTCTCCCTAAAGAGGTCCTTCTCCCGTTTGGGAATAAAGGGTTAATCCGGCAGCATATACTCAGGCAATTATGCCAATAATTTTATTTGAAAAATAGAAAAAACAACAACATGTAAGCACTCAGTTAAAAGTCAACGTTGCCTGGTAAAACACCCCGGGGTCATACACACAGCTTATAGAGTACAATTAAATCTTCATATGTGAGCATATGTCTGTCACTGAAAATTAATTCCAGGTAATCCCCTTTGGGTGTTACAGCTCAGTGAAGTGCCGGTCACCTTGTGAGGAACCTCTGGGTCAATCAGTGTCAGACTGCTCATGGCACATGATAACGTATGGTATTGAGCAAACCGATTTGATTAAGGAAGAGTTAGTGTCACTCAGATTCGGTGGTTTAGATCCTAAGAAATTCAGAGAGTCTTAGAGAGATCACAATGTCTAAATCTTCGGAAGGCAGGACACTGGTCATCAGGGAATGACAAAAAATGGTAGCTTGATAATCCCAGTTGGGACAGACTCACGGTTTGTGGGTATTAATTTGCCGGTTGGCAGTCTCACTCTGAGAGCTAGGATGTAATCCATCAGGACGTGGGTCTCCCTGGGGTCGCTAGTCATGAAAGCCGGTGATGATGAAGTATCCTGGTGTTTCATATAGATCCATGCATCGTGCATCGCCGGTCCTCCGTGCGATGGGCGGATATCAAGTGCAGTCGGGTCATGGATCACTCCTGTGATAAGGACGTCTTAGAGCAGTGAATACAGGTGTGGTGTAGGCATTGAACTGCTTAGGTACTAATCAGATGTGTCGACGTATCACCGGCTGGGTGACCAAGTGTAACTTGTCAAAGCATCAAAAGTTCGGAGTGCTTGGATAGCTGGTGTTCCCTCTGGTGGGTCCTGATGAAATTCACGTATCTGTGAATGAAACACGTCAGTGTATCTGCCCCCTGCACCCCCCCACCCACCCCTAGAGTCTCTCCCCACCAGAGGGAACACCAG
>BLSH010342600.1:96674-134610 GCA_018402905.1 Glandirana rugosa
TCAAAAAAAAAAGAACCCTCTCACGTACACTCGTCGTGTCCTGGTTAATTGTGATAGGTCTGTCTCCCAGTCCCCAGGACGTCGGAGTTTCCTGTTAGTTCCCTGTTATTTTAGAGGAGGATGCTTGAAATTGGTATGTGACTATCTGCAGTCTTCTGACGAGATTAACGACTACTCTTTTTAAATATCGTTAAATATAAATGTATCAATGTATCAATCAGTCCAACTTTTTTCTGTGTTCAGGTAGGTCAAGTTGTTTTTTTTTTTTGTAAATATATATATATATGTATGTGTATCTGTGTGTGTTGGTTTATTAGGGTATATGTTAGGAAGTGGGTGTCAACTAGGTCTCCTTCCGTTTTTGTTTTCCCCCGTTATAGCAAATTGGATCCATGCTTTGCTGGGGTTTTTTGCCTTCCTCTGGATCAACTGTGGGTGAAGGATTGTATATGGGATTATTTGGTTGTGTGTGTCTATGTGTATGTATATATATATATAAATGTTTTTTTTTTTTGTTGAACTGGATGGACTTGTGTCTTTTTTCAACCTGACTAACTATGTAACTATGTAAATATAAATTGCTATAAATTTTTCTCATCAGCAATTAGAGCAGTCTTCTGACGTCTATCAGTGTATGGTTAAAGTTCGTAGGAGGAGATTTTATTGTCCCTTGATTGTCCTTTGAGGCTGCAGGACCCCTGACCCTCTGTCTGGATAGTGTTAATTGGTCCTGTGCTGCTCACATGCACTCTCCCAAGAAAAAAAAAACTCTCTAACAATACACACCAAACTGAGCATGTGCAGCTTGCCCCCAAGGCTCTGTTCTATCAGCAGATAGATTGGGGACATTGGGAGATGGGGAGGTTAAGAGAAGACAGGATCAAACAGCCTTTTTACACAATACAGAGGATTAACCCCTTAGATTCCACAGTGAGTATAACAAGCATGCTTTACTGCATATACAGACTGATTTTACTGTTGTAGGCTTAGTAACACTTTAAGTTAATTTAGAGAAACATATGATCAACTCTAGGCATAACTGTTTAAAGTGGAGTGATAGTACCGTGGAAGGGTTGACCCATGAATGGTCTTGTCTTGGGCCCCCCAATGTCTAAAAGATATCTCATAGGGCTGGTTAACACCATTACATAGTGGAAAGGCACCTTGTGCGAGTTGGTGCATTCTGATGCTATTGTGTTGCACTGAACCAGAATACGTGGTAACACACTACAGTGCATTTTATTGAGGTATGCTGTGTTACTAAAATGTTGTAATTTTCAGTTGTGGTGGTTCAAATGGATGAGTTGCCTAAATGCAATGTGAGATAATGCATTTAGCGCACCTTAATGAACTGCCATGGTATGAATGGTCCCTTGAAATGGAAGGCAAGTTAAAATCTAACCAAGCTTAATTCTACTCCCACCCCAATTCTAAGCCTATTCTATCTACCCTGTAAAAGGAAAGATGCTTATACCTCCCTTTTTCTGAAGTTGCACTGGTCTGGTCACATGGTCAACTCCCAGATCCAGCTTCAGTGTATTGGAGGGACAGTCAACAACGGGTGCCCCATAATAAGCCTATAGGTGACATTATCTCACAGGTTCAGCAGGCATTGTTGGCGATCTCTCCTCTACACTGAAGCCAACGTTGGAGAGATCGTGTGACAAGACCGGAACAAATGCAGAATAGGTAAGTATAAACATCTTTCCTTTTACAGGGTAGATAGAATAGACTTATAATAGGGATGGGAGTATATTCAAGCTTAATTTGTTTTCACTTGCCTTCCACTTTAATGAAGAGGTATTGCATTTACATAATGCTATATTTGAAATAATTTTGTTAGGAAAGTAAACAGTAAAAAAAAAATGGATCTTGTTCCAGTATCAACCCTAGGTTCATATATCCGTGATTTATGTGTGCCGCATTTGCATGGGCACATCAGCCCATTGAAATGAATGGGCTGCCATGACTGCGTTTCTGCAAAAAAAAAAAAAAAAACAGCCGCCGCATGCAATTGACCATTCAATTTCCCTGCGGATCCCGCACACGCTCTGCGATTTTACAAGCGCCAGGTGCCATTCAGAATGAATGTCAACCCTGCGCGTTTCCACAGAGCAGCCACATGCAGAGATGTGAATGAAAGGTTATACAAAATAGATTATTGGACCAATTTTTTTTTTCCAGAAAGGTGGCAACCTTACCTACACAGTGCACTTTGGTATTTTGTTAGATGATCTTGAAAATCCTTAAAATCCCATTTATGTTTTAACACTTTATCAGTAATCATAACAAGCATTCATGAAACTTTGTTGCTGGTAAAGTGAGATTGCAGGCTCATAAAACAGGTTCTGCTAACAGAATGACATCTTTACTCTACAAAACACTGACAAACCTGTAGTTCAATAGAAGCTTGGTAACAAATTCAGGGTTATAAGCTCCAGTACTAGTTTTTCCATACAAAGGATTATGGGTCATTAGTCTTTCAAGCAAAGACATACCTGCAATGATAACATTATAAATTAAAAGCTGTAAAGTGACAGTAGAAGAAGAAAAAGAAAAAAGAAGAAAGAAAGATAAAAAAAAAAGAAAGTATATAGTGCTTCATTATTTTATTATTGTATATATTTCAAACTTTACTAACCCAATCCATGTTCAATCGCAATTGGGGACCTTAATACTGGTCCAAGCTGTTTAGGATCACCAGTAAGTACGAGCTGTCCTCCCCCCGTTACATCCAAAATACCTACAGTGTAAAAGAAAATAAAGGTAAAATAATATTCTAGATATCACCAACAACTTTTCTGGATATTTGATGGATTTAAAGAAAAATCAGCTTTTTTTACTACACCTTCCCCACACCTGTTGATGATTTTACTGGTTGTATCTCTGTGCCTGTCAGTTTCAGAGTTTCTAGTGCTATTCAAAAACTATCACTACTGTCTTCAAGGCAACTTTGTTAATCTTTAAGCCCATTCATTTTCAATGGTTTCCAGGACCATGATATTAATGCACAGTACAGTATGTTTGGAAAAACAATTAATTCTTCCAAGGATGGGCTGCAGAACACATCTTTGAATAGTGGTAAGTATTTAGAAGTGCTATTTAAACAGCTGATAATCCAAAAAGAAAAATTAAAAAGAGGTTTCCACAAACAATATTAAAATATACAGTTTAAAGGGGGTTTGGTAGCGCACATAGCTTTGCCAACAGCCCCCTATAGGCAGGTTTAATCATTAGGCCCATGTCACATTTGTGATCCTGTTGCTGATGATTGTTATGCAGGACTGAGAAGTACTCAGCCATTTCAACAGGTCACTCCATCGCTGCTTGGATGAGTGAGGCACTGCTCTTAGCGTTGATTCTGCAGCAAAGGAGTGAGCTGTGGAAACAGTTGAGTATTTTCACTCCCATTTTCATGATCCTGTCCCTGGTGACAATGGCAGCCTTAGTTTAAAATAAATAATCACATTGAAATACCATAAATGACTTAAAAACATAGCCCCTATGAATTCTTGCTGATATTTAAACATCAGTCCATCAAAAGCAAATATTTCTTTTATGGGTGAAAACAGAATTACCCTGACCAGTTTCCCACTTCTGTCAGGCACTTTAGTGTTGAGAGCTCTAAACTTAAATGCATTTTTATTAATTCTTCTGCAGAAAGTATCTCCTATTTGCTGCTGCATTATATGCAATGTTATACAATTACAGGCGGTCCCCGGGTTACAAACAAGATAGGGACTGTAGGTTTGTTCTTAAGTTGAATTTGTTTGTAAGTCAGAACAAGTAAATTTTTTAAGTGTAGCTTCAGCAAAAAAAAACTATTTTTAAGCTTTTTGGATAGCATAGGGAAGGGTCAACACCCCTGTAATGTTTGTTTTGCTGTCTGTGTTTCTGTTCAGAAGATTTCACCTCACTTCCTGTCCCAATGATATTTGGATTTTGAAAATTTTGGGTTGTTGTGGAAACAAGGATTGGTAATAAAGCATCAGTGGAGACACCTTTTTCCCATGGTAACACTTACAGGAGTGAATTTCCCTTCCTAGGGGTAGATTTTCTATCACTTCCTGTTGTCTCCCTCCGTTTGTAAGTAGGAGTCGTTTGTAAGTCGGGTGTTTGTAACTAGGGGACCGTCTGTATAGGGATCTGCTACCCTCTGTATTTGTAAATAGCTGTTTGTTGATTACCACAGAGGTAGTTTTTTTATAGAAAGGTACTTCCTGTCCTTGCTAGGGAGGTCAGAAACCCCAGAAGAAGAAAGTGACAAGATAGAGAGAGGAACTGAGCTACATGACCTTACACGCACAGGGGTTGCTTCTGATGCTGTATTTCACCAATACCAAAAGCAGAGACTATTAAGCAATTATCCATATGTTCTAATAGTTTAACTGCAGCAGTGGCTTCACTAGGGTTGGTGTCACCTGATGCAGTAAAACATGGTGTCACCCCCCTCCTGTCTAGGCTGCCCAGTGCACGGTCATGGGCACAATCCCAAACCCCCTTGTAAATGATAGTATAGGGTGGTATAATGGCAGGCTAGGGTAGCATAGAGTGGTATAGTGGCAGGCTAGGGTGGTATAGTGGCAGCCTAGGGTAGTATAGGGTGGTATAGTGGCAGGCTAGGGTGGTATAGTGACAGGTTAGGGTAGTATAGGGTGGTATAGTGGCAGGTTGGGGTGGCATAGGGCAGGTTAGGGTGGTATAGTGGCAGGTTAGGGTAGTATAGGGCAGGTTGAGGTGGTATAGTGGCAGGTTGAGGTGGTATAGGGCAGGTTAGGGTGTTATAGTGGCAGATTGGGGTGGGATAAAGCAGATTGTGGTGGTATAGTGGCAGGTTGGGGTGGTATAGGGCAGGTTAGGGTGGTATAGGGCAGGTTGGAGTGGTATAGTGGCAGGTTGGGGAGGTATAGTGGCAGGTTGGGGTGGTACAGGGCAGGCTGGGGTGGTATAGGACAGGTTGAGGTAGAATAGGGCAGGTTAGGGGTTAGGGTGGTATAGGGCAGGTTGGGGTGGTACAGGTCAGGCTGGGGAGGTATAGGACAAGTTGGGGTGGTATAGTGGCAGGTTGGGGTGGTATAGGGCAGGTTGTAGTGACAGTGTGCTCGGTCACTTACAGCATGCCTGCAGATGAAGACAAGAAGTCCTTGCCTCTTTCTTTCTCTTCAACTGCGGGATCAGCCAGAGTGAAGAATTCTGTGGAAGGATTGAAGGAGGCAGCCACATCCCTAGCTCCACCCACCAGCTCCGGCTGCCTTGGAAGATATTGGAGATCCCCAAGGGACAGCTTAACCTGACTGGGGAGTGTTACAGGCAAGCTCTCCTGCACGGCTGGGAGCCCTGCTTGCACTGCTCCGCTGCAAGCAATATAGTACAGTGTGAGAGTGTAGTGGTGGCCCCAGTGTCACCCCTCTGGCGGGTGTCACCTGGTGTGGGCCGCACCCATCACACCCCCATAGCGATGCTACTGAACTGCAGCTGTCAATAGCTTCTTGAGAATGTATCTGAATCCTTGTGACAAACGTATCTCTGTCCTGTTTGTTATTGTCTCACATGCACAGTGCCAGATACCTAGGTCTGTGATACTGTATGTGTGTAGTGATCACCTTCCAGTATATTAGTAGGTGAACCGGTTTATTGCAATAGACAACATGGATGCTAGTGGGCCGCCCCCGCCATGCCCCTATTATTGCAATAGAGTTTATATGCAGCTTCTGTTATTTTATGTATTTTTGGAGCAAAAGAAATGGGATTTTACAGGTGCAAGATGAGTCCACCAAATAAATATTTTTAAAACATATATTTATTGTAATCCATATTAAAAAGTTAAAAGCCAAAAGAGAAATACAATTTCATATGCATGATTAAACAGTGGGTATTGATACATTTTACTGGATTCCAAATGCACTTGCTTCTTCTACATGTTTTGCCAATTTTGACTTCTTCAGGAAGTATTAAAGTGTAAGAGTACAACTACATGAAGAAAAAAATTCAATCAGTAAATGTATACACAGATCAAATGCATAGGTTATACTAAACACATATGTCAGTCACATACCAATGCTCCCAAGACTCCAACCCCACATGGACTAGATATTATGCAGCAGAGAAACACAGCCCCTCTAGGGCTGAGGGATGGCGAGAGATATCCCACAGGTCCACGCCGAGCGCCCACACCCCTCGTACGCGGTCAACCGCAGAGGAGGTATAATGACTCAAGGCAACTTGATTCTACAATATAAATGGTAACAAGATGGGTATGATTGTTTAACCGGTGATCTCAAAAAGGTTCCACTATCTGCTATAGTTCCTGGAGTTAGTAAATATTTACTAAAAACACTATATATGCTAATTGCTTGGGGAAAGCAAATCCAAAATGGGTACAACTGAGTCATCCACTAATAAGATGTCAAAGTTAAAATCTGTGGAAAAATATATAAAGAAAGAGTGGAAAAAATGGGCAAAAAGTGCATCTTCCAACACCCTCTATAAAGTGTCCATATCCCATCACAAAATGTGTACCAATCCAATAGACAAAGTGCAATGTATGAAGACTGTTTCCACTCACCAGTAAAACTGTGTGTTCGCTGTCTGCTTTCCACATAGAGGTGACTCCCCAGGCTCCAGCAAGATGGCTGCCGGACTCCTGGCTTTCATACCTCCTCCTCCCCGTCGGCGTGTGAAGTCATGGTGGGGCCCAGACTGCCTAAAGGGGAAACAGGCTCCATACACCTCTACATTTAACTCTATCCCACTTTAAACATGCAGCAAACGATGTATCATTAAAGTATAACTAAAAGCACAACTTTATTTTTAGTTTTGGATAGAGTGCAGAGGGATTAGAATGTTTGTCAGTTTTTATTGCTGTCCTTGTTAGGGAGATTCACCCTCTCCATTTGTCTTGGTTACCATTATCATTGAAAGTGAAAGCAAAAGAAAATCCCACATTTTGGGTTGTCCCCAGAAAAGTAATAGGGGGAAAATCTTCCAATGGGCACACTAGTTCTGGTTACGAGGGGGTCCCCAAGGAATTCCCTTAATTTGCAAGGATTTCCTCTCACTTCCTGTTTGGCTGTGGGACAGGAAGTGAAGCTAAATCTCCGCAATGAGACACAGATGGCGAGAAAAAACCTGACAGGGGTTATAACCCTCTCTTACTCCATCCAAAAAGAAAAAAAAAGTTTTGCCTATAGTTCTACTTTAATGTAAGTGACATTAAGCTAAATTTACAAATATTTTTTGCCCATTGTCTACTGAATTGGGACATCATCCTTTTGCTATGGGATATGGGCACTTTATCTATTTTTTCCACAGATTTTAACTTTGACATCTTATTAGTGGATGACTCAGCTGTACCCACATTGGACTTGCTTTTGCCAAGTAGTTTGTGTATATAGTGTTTTTAGTAAATATTTACTAACTCCAGGAACTATGACAGTTAGTGGAACCTTTTTGAGGTCACAGGTTAAATCACCATACCCATCTTGTTGCCATTTATATTGTACAATTGGGTTGCCTTGAGTCATTATATCTCTTCTGTGGTTGACCCCGTAAGAGGGCACTTGGCGTGGACCTGTGGGTTATCTCTCGCCATCCCTCAGTCCTAGAGGGGCTGTGCTTCTCTGCTGCATAACATCTAATCCCTGCGGGGTTGGAGTCTTGGGAGCATTGGTATGTGACTAAAATATGTGTTTGGTATAACCTATGCGTTTGATCTGTGTATATATTTACTGACTGAATTTTTTTCTTCATGTAGTTGTACTCTTGTACGTTAATACTGCCTGAAGAAGCTAAGATTGGCGAAACATGTAGAAGAAGCAAGTGCATTTGGAATCTAGTACAATTTATCGACACCCACTGTTTAATCATGTATATGAAACAGTTTATTTTTTAGTTATTAACATTTGAATATGGATTACAATAAATTTTATAAGTGTTAAACATATCTATTTGGTGGACTCATCTGGCACCTGTAAAATACCATTCCTTTTGCTCCAAAAATAAATATTTATAGAGGGATGTGGTGCCTTTACATTTTACCTTCAACTACCGAGCCATATTACTACTGCTGTTATTTTAGTTAACCCTGTCTCTTCTAGTCTGGGATTCTATAGCTAGTTTTAGCATGGGGTTCAATAACCAGCAAGGTTAGAGTCAGGTTAGGCATCCAACAGCCACTTGGTAGTTAAAGCGGTTGTAAACTGAGAGAAAAAGAAACCCCTGCAAGACAAATTCATAATGTGCTAGTATGCATCGCATATTATAGGCTTATGTGTAAGTAAAAATCACAAGCAAGGTTTACAACCGATTTAAAGTGTGGTTGCATTACAGATTAGATGCTACTAGGGACTAAGACACAGAGTAGATAGGCTGACTTTTAGTTTCAGTGCCATGCCACAGTTTCTGCTGGTGAAAAGCTGTAAAAAAACAGAGATAATGCAAAATAGAGAACATGATGTTTAACATAGCAGCCAGTCCATTTTCTCTAATCATGCCGTATTACTTATTTATCCTGTAGTGTTGGCACGGTATATACATTGTGACTGCACCTTATAGTGCCAACACTTTTTCATTTTGCCTGTCTGCAGTGCCTACACTCCTGACATACATGCATTCTAACATTTCTTTAATTGTCAGTAATGTTGTGTTTGCAGTGCCTACATTTCTGACACACATGCGTTTTAACATCAGTTCAATTATTGTCAGTAATTTTGTGTTTGCAGAGCCTGCATTTCTGACACATATGCGTTTTTACACCAGTTTAATTATTGTCAGTAATGTTGTTGTGTTTACAGCCCCTACATTTCTGACACACATGCGTTTTTTCACCAGTTTAATTATTGTCAGTAATGTTGTGTTTACAGTCCCTACATTTCTGACACACATGCGTTTTAACATCAGTTCAATTATTGTCAGTAATGTTGTGTTTGCAGAGCCTGCATTTCTGACACACATGCATTTTTAACATCAGTTTAACCACTTGCCGACTGCAGTCTGACGGCGACAGAGTGGCTCGTTATTGCAAACTGCCGTCATATGACGGCGGCTGAGATAACAAGTGCTGTGAGTGCGCGCCACTGGAGGCGCGCTCACTGTGTCCGGGGGGGGTGGCCAGGTAGCGGGTAGGGCAGACTCGATCCCCACCGGCTACCCGCGATGGCCCCCCCCGCAGTGAGAGAACGGAGGTCCGTGTAAGTAAACACGGATCTCCGTTCTCATAGAAGGGGAAGGGCGGTGATCACAGGCTCCCTGTATATGGAAGCCGTGATCATCCCCTTTCCCCAGCCAGGGCAGTCCACACACAGTTAGAACACGCACAGGGAACACAATTAACCCTTAGAGCGCCCCTGCAGGTTAACCCCTTCACTGCCAATGGCATTTACACTTGTATAGCACTGATCGCTGTATAAATGCCAATGGTCCCAAAAAAGTGTCAAAATGGTCTGACATGTCCGCTGCAATATCGCAGTACCACTAAAAATCGCACATCGCCGCCATTACTAGTAAAAAAATAAATAAATAAATAAAAACCCCAGAAATGAATTTTCATCGTCCGTAAACGCGGCAACGTTTGCGTAAACCAATCAATAAACGGCGGTTGCGATTTTTTTTTATCAAAAATATGAGGAAGAATATAAATTGGCCAAAACCGATGGAAAAAAATGTTTTTTATATATTTTTTTTTTGGATTTGTATTTTAGCAAAAAGTAAGAAATGTTTTTTTTTTTTTTTTTTTCAAAATTGTCGCTCTTCTTTTGTTTATAGTGGCGATCAGAAATGATGCAGAGGTGATCAGATACCACCAAAAGACCACCAAAAGAAAGCTCTATTTGTGGGAAAAAAAAGGACGCAAATTTCATTTTGGGTACAACGTCGCAGGACCGCGCAATTGTCAGTTAAAGCGACGCAGTGCCGAATCGCAAAAAATGCTCTGGTCCTAAAGTGGGAAATCCTTCCAGGGCTGAAGTGGTTAACTATCAGTTATGTAGAGTTATGTAGAGCACTGCACTTTGTTTTATACAGATATGTATCCATATTCCTTCGTTTCTATTACGTTGTCCATTGTATTCCTTGCTTTTAAGATAACTTTGTTGCATTCATTTGTTTTTGATTGGGGTTGCTATTGACCTTGGCACACATATATTTTCTCCTTTTGCCCCAGAATTGCAGCTTATATACTCTTTCCAACGGACCAGGTGAAAGACACATAAGAACCTGTCAGAGATTGAACCCTGATTGAAGCTGAAACCTGATTGGACAAAGCATTCCCCATTCTCAAAATGTGTTGTATTTAAGTGATTGTTTGTAACATTTTAAAATGTACAGTGAACAAGGCTACACGCCGAAACGCGTTTGTGCATTTTTGTACATGATCTACTATCAATAAATTTCACGTAACAGCAAATGCGGAGTGCCGACTCTTTTCTTCAATTTAAACATTGTTTCCAGGACGTGGGAGGGACGTCCAAAGCCAAAGCACCTGCTGCAGGTATGCCGACTGGGATTTCCCCTGATTGAACTGGCTATAGGACAGCTCAGAGCGGTGTGCACCTTTGTGTTTATGAAAAGCTGTGTTGCAGGATGGTTGGACAATGGTTGAAGGATCTTCCTATTATCCTCAGGGGCCCCTGCATTTGAACTTTGCTGCAACATTCATCTGGAGGTATCTTTATCAGGGATGGGTGGAGCACCTCCCCTGTTCGGTTCGCAGCAGAACTTTGGAACAGGGGAAATGTTCTAACCTGAACAGCAAACCCCATTGAAGTCTATGGGAGCTGAACAGGCAAAATCAAAAGTGCCCATTTTGAAGGCTTATATGCAAGTAATTGACCATGAAACGGGTATGAGGGTCTGGGCACTGCCCTGGGGGACATGTATCAATATGAAAAAAAAAAGTTTTTTCAGGAGCAGTGATTTTAACCACTTGCCGACCGCCTCGTGTAGAAAGATGGAGGCAGTGTGGCCTGTAAACGGCAATCCGCACAGCTGCAGTTTGCGGGCCCGCCACACTTGATGTCCTCCAGCAACACGCAATCGCCTACTGCAGAGGAAGAATGGGGAATGGCCAATGTAAACACAGTGGTTCCCTGTTCTGTCAGGTGGCATGACAGTGATCTACTGATCCCTCTAATTGGGATCAGTTAGATCTGTCATGCCCCTGCCAGGTCAGCCACCACACAGTTGGAACAAAGTGAGGGAACACATTTAACCCCTTGATTGCCCCCTTGGTGCCCCCTTTCCTGCCAGTGATCAGAGGCTATTTTTAGCTCTGATCGCTGTTTAAATGTCAATGGTCCCAAAAAAGTGTCAAAAGTGTCCGATATGTCGCAGTCCCGATAAAAATCACAGATCGCCACCGTTACTAGTAAAAAAAAAAAAAAAAGTAATACAAACACCTTAAATCAATTCTCATAGTTTGTAGAAGCGATAACTTTTGCGCAAACCAATCAATAAACGCTTTTTGCAATATTATTTACCAAAAATATGTAGAAGAATACATTTTGGCCTAAACTGATGAATACATTAGTTTTTTTATCATTTTTTTTTTGGATATGTATTATAGCAAAAAGTAAAAAATATTGTTTTTTTTTTTCAAAATTGTCTCTCATTTTTTGTTTATAGCGCACAACATAAAAACTGTAGAGGTGATCAAATACCACCAAAAGAAAGCTCTATTTGTGGGAAAAAAGGATGTCAATTTTGTTTGGGTACAGCATCACGTGACCGCGCAATTGTCAGTTAAAGCGACGCAGTGCAGGCTAGTCTGCCTTGAGGGGGGCTCCTTCCCCGGCATACACAGATCTCCCTCAGATATGCTGATGGCCCGTCCATGCTCCTGAATGGAGCCCAGGTTACCATGGATGAGTGCCCTGATGCAGCTTGGTCATGGTGAGTGAGACGACCCCTTAACCCCCACACACCATCCCATACCTCACTCCATCCCCGATGGGGACAGGGACCCCTACCTCCCCTGGGGATAGGGACCTCATCTCACCTGGGGACAGGGACCCCTATCTTCCCTGGGGACAGTGACCCCATCTCCCCTAAGGACAGGAACCCCATTTTCCCTAGGGACAGGAACCCCATCTCCAGACAATGGAGGGCTGGCTGGCAGGATCGAGGAGGGGGCAGTAAAATCCAAATCCCCAGCCACTCACTCAGCCAGGTCACTGGATGCTGGGGGGGGGGTAAAGCAGTACCAACGTGGGGATGGCTGGAAGACAGACTGGGGTCTAGCAGTACCAGTGTGCGGTGGCTGGAGGATGGGGGGGGGTACAGCTGTACCAGCAGGGTGTGCTCTCCAGTCCCTGTGTGCTCTTTCCTGGTTCCTCTCTCCCGCTAGCTGCTGTGGGGGATCTGTCAGGACCGAGAGTGGGGAATGGGCCGGTAAATATGTAATTTACCTGTCCCTTCTTTTTCTGAATTGAGAGTCAGTTATCTGTTCTGATCACGGACTCTGTCCATTCATGACTGTGGCATATAGTAAACTGTGTTTACTATGCTTCAGTTTATGAATGGACAGGAAGCTCTGTACAGAACTATTCCTGTCCATTCATTCTGTGTAGCTGAGGCTGCAGAGAAGGAGATTGGGGGCTGTGTCTTCAGTCTTCTCTGTCTCAAAGGTGGCACATCATAGGTCTGTTTAGACCCCTGATGTTTCACCAAAGCCCCCCAATGGGGCGACTAAAAAATTGTAAAAATTGATTTTAAAAAATTGTAAAAAAAATAATAAAAAAATACTGATACCAGTGGCAGAACTAGAGGGATCACAAATGTGGTACTTGCGACCGGGCCCTGGAGTTCCACAACCAGGCTCGGAGGTAAGGGCCCTGGCTGGGGTTCAGGGGGGCCCTGTATGGTTTCTTGCACTGGGGGCCCTGAAGGTTCTAGTTACGCCACTGGGACAAGGTGCTTCGGGGCGGGGGGGAGTACCTCCTTGCCCCAAAGCACCAACTCCTCCATGTTGAGGGCCTGTGGCCTGGTATGGTTCAGGAAGCTCACTCGTTAGGGTGCACTCGATGTCCGCCAGCTACCCATGATCACTCCCCCGCAGTGACAGAATGGGATCCTGGTATGTAAACACATGGATTTCCGTTCTTTCAGTGGGGAAGGGATGTGATCATAGGCTTCCTGTATATGGGAGCAGCGATCACACTCCACCTCCAGTCAGCCCAGCCCCCACACAGTTAGTAACACATCCTAGGGAACACAATTAACCCTTTGATCGCCCCTAGTTTTAACCCCTTCCCTGGCAGTGACATTTACACAGCAATCAGTGCATTTTCATAGCACTGATCGCTGTATAAATGCCAATGTCCCAAAAAAAGTGTCAAAAGTGTCCAACATGTCTGCAGCAATGTCGCAGTCCCGCTAAAAAGCGCAGATTGCCACCATTACTAGTAAAAAAAAAGTCCATAAATGAATTCTCATCGTTCTTAAACACGGCAACTTTTGCACAAAACAATCAATATACGCCTATTGTGATTTTTTTTTACCAAAAATATGAGGAAGAATATATATCGGCCAAAACTGATGAATACATTTGTTTTTTATATATATATATATTTTTTTTTTTTTGGGATATGTATGTTAGCAAAAAGTAAGAAAGATTGTTTTTTTTTTTTTTTTGCAAAATTGTCGCTCTTTGTTTGTTTATAGCGCAAAAAATAAAAACCAAAAGAAAGCTCTATTTGTGGGAAAAAAGGACGTCAAATTTGTTTGGGTACAACGTTGCACGACCACGCAATTGTCGGTTGAAATGACTAAGTGCCGAATCGCAAAAAGTGCTCTGGTCCTAAATTGGGAAATCCTTTCGGGGTTGAAGTGGTTAAAGTAATATTTCATTGTTATTGTTTCACTTTAAGCATCAATAAAATCACTGCTCCTGGAAAAACTATCCTTTTTTTAAACTTTTTATTGATACATGTCCCCCAGGGCAGTACTCAGACCCCCCCCATAACCCTTTTATGTCCAATTACTTTTTACACATCCCTTTTATGGCAATTTTTTATCTTATTCAGCTGTCAGTTGGTGAACTCCCAACGAACACCCTGCGAACAGCCGAACAGGCAAATGTTCAGACCGAACTCTTGCTCGGGCCGAACCGTTCGCCCATCCCTAATAATTATTATTAACGATATATAACCGGGTATATGTAAACAATTCCACCAGGACACTTGTTGGGCCTTTTGTGGATAATACATATTTGTACATTGGATTTATGTACGGTTATAAATTTCCTTATATAAAGTTTGTATTTCCATACTGGTGTGCATCTATTTATACTATATTGTCAAAAGTATTGGGACGCCTGCCTTTACACATACATGAACTTTAATGACATCTCAGTCTTTGTCTGTAGGGTTCAATATTGAGTTGGCCAACCCTTTGCAGCTCTAACAGCTTCCACTCTTCCATAAGGTTTAGGAGTGTGTCTATGAGAATGTTTGATGAGAAGGCCTGGCTTACAGTCTCTACTCTAATTCATCTCAAAAGTGTTCTATTGGGTTGAGGTTAGGACTCAGTGCAGGCCAGTGAAGTTCCTCTACCCCAAACTCGCTCATCCATGTCTTTATGGACCTTGCTTTGTGCACTGGTCCAAATCATTCGGTGGAGGGGCGATTATGGTGTGGGGTTGGTTTTCAGGGGTTGGGCTTGGCCCCTTAAGGCGTTAGCCATTTTGGACAATTCCATGCTCCCAACTTTGTGGAAACAGTTTGGGGATTGCCCCTTCCTGTTCCAACATGACTGCGCACCAGTTCACAAAATAAAGTCCATAAAGACATGGATGAGCGGGTTTGGGGTGGAGGAACTTGACTGGCCTGCACAGAAACCTGACCTCAACCCAATAGAACACCTTTGGGATTAATTAGAATGGAGACTGCGAGCCAGGCCTTCTCGTCCAACATCAGTGCCTGACCTCACAAATGTGCTTCTGGAAGAATGGTCAAACATTCCCTTATACACACTCCTAAACCTTGTGGACAGCCTTCCGAGAAGAGTTGAAGCTGTTATAGCTGCAAAGGGTGGGCCAACTCATTATTGAATCCTATGAACTAAGACTGGGATGCCATTAATGATCATGTGCGTGTAAAGGCAGGTGTCACAATTCTTTTGACAATATAGTGTACTTATGGTTAATGTTCAATGCTAGTTACAGTAGTTCCTCTGCTTCCATTTACTTTGTTTAGATTACTGATTCATTTCTGTTCATAAAGGCCCTGTTCTGGGTGGAGGCACTGCCAATCTTATTATCAAGCCCACTCTTTCACTTAACAAAGGTTCTGTTTTTTCTTATTTACCTAAAAGTTTAGTGCAATATCCGGTTTGGGGAGGGCAATTTTTCATCCCCACCCACCCCCAAAAGAGGGCTACATCTAGAGAGTGAAAGATCAACAAGAAGATGGTGGTTCTTCAAGTCAGGAGCTAGAAAAAAAAAAACATTTGAGTGGACTGAGTTAATTTAGGTTTCTGCCGCTTTTTTCCTTTAAAACAAAATTTTAGCCCTAACATTGGTTTTTTATGTTGGGGTCTAAGGGGAAAGTGTTGGAACTTCTGTCAGGTTTTTGTTTCAGTCTGTGATTTTTTGATATTCAGTCTCATGTGCTCTCCTGGAGATCATTGTAATGATTTACAGTTACCACTGAAACAGAAAAAGAGGTAAAAATAATCCAGTGAAGACATGTAGTTATACCTGTTTTTGTCACCCCTCCATGTCCCCCTAGGTGCCAGACTCCCCCAATGCCACCCCATTTTTGCTGCCTCACCAGGTACTGGGCCTAGCAACCAGCTTAGCAAGACTGCCCTCTGTATACAAGGAAATGTTATCGAACTGAAGCGAGGATGCATGACCAGAATTGACACTCCTTCAAAATGCCGGCCCTCATCGAGTTCTGCCTGAGGCTGTTGACTCACTTCGCCTCATTGGCGGCACGTCCCTGGTTGGGACACAGACTACAATGAAATCCTGATGTACATTCCAACCCCTCCTTATTACATTCAAAATTAGAAAAAGGTTTTGACTGGAGTTTAGCTCAAACATTGTCATGCCAAACCTTGCTGTACATAAAATGTGTTTAGTACTTACATAATAATTATCTTTACATAACATATACTATATATTAGAAATGTAAATTTCTTAGAAAACATCACAAATATAACACAAGAACTTAAAAATGCAAGTGAAGTATCAAAAGGTGGCAAAAGAAAAACAAAATACAAAGTAGTAATAATTACACAGTGGTTGATTAATTAAGCTGATTAAAAGAATACTCAATTGTATCAAAATCATGCCAGTGATAGGATACCAATCAGGTTTTGTTTTCCAGTAATCATATGTAGATTTCTAAAGGAAAAATGAAATTCAGAATACATTTGCTGGTTTATTGTTTTACGTATGGAGAATGGCTTCTAGTTATGGTGAATTGTCTTTACTGTACCTGCCACAGCTGTCACACACTCTGGCTCTACTGCATGGCCAGACTCATCAATAAACACGTGAGTGAAATGGTCAGATGGGAACTTTGCAGATGCAAGTCTAAAAAAAAATACCAGTGAACAAAGGCATAAGGTTTAATACAAAATCATCAATAATCTATATAACATCAGATTATGTGTACTGGTTGTTGCTGTAATAAAAGTCTGGTGGAGAAAGTGCTTGCAAGTTTTAGATCTGTAAGGCTAGGTTCACACCTATGCATTCATGCACTGTCCACTTAACATGATTTCCTATAGGTCATGTTCACATCTGTGCATTTTCTAGAAAGGGTCAGGGACCTTTTTGCCCTCAGCAGGTGGCGTTTTTTGTAGCATAGACTTCAATGGAAATGCAGCGGAAACACATCGAAAATGCAAGCACTTAGCTTTTGAAACGCTTTTTTACTTTCAATTATTTTTATTGAAAATTCAGACAGAAAAATCACAGTAATCATTTCAACAGCCAGAACCCTGGCACAGGCTTTCAAGAACAGTGAAAAATAAACATTTTTTAATTATCAAAGCAAGTGAAATACAATCTGAGTTTCTGGCAGCAAAATTTCAGCACCAGAGAGGATGTAACCTTCCCAAGGGAGGGGAATTTAATGGGAAAATAATGCTGCTGGGAACAAGCCACAATACATTAATGGAAGCTTTGGAGGCCAAATCCTTTGTTTCTAAGTCCTCTACCTTTGAATTGGTCAAAAAGCTGTGGAAGGTAGTCAAGGGGACGCTAGGATATCAGGGTTACACCGAATTTTCACCCATATGGGATAATAAACATCTAAAGTAAATTGAAAATATAGAGAGAAGTAGGGAATGGGAGAGGTATGTTTTGGTGCGACTGGTCCAACTGTACAGAGGGACAACTCTTAAGACCCCTTTCACACTTGTGTGAGTTGTCCTGTGATTTGGGACTGCAAAGTCCCATGACAAGTCGTTTCCCATTATTTCCAATGAGTACCATTCATATCTGTACGACTTTCAAGTCGTGCCGACTTCAAAGTAGTCCCTGCATTACTTTGGTCCAACTTTGATGCAAATTGAGGTCCATAGACTTCAATGTTAAATCCTCAAAGTCTCATGCAAATCACACCTGAATAATAAAGATGCAATTTCTGTACTACTTCTGTACGATTTTGTAATATGTTTTCATTGTGCAAAGTTGCAACAAAGTAGGACCAAAGTCTTACTGATCCCAAATTGCATCAAAATTGCAGTAAAATCGCGTCAAAATCACAGTAAAATCACAGCAAAAAATTGCGGGTCGCACAAGTGTGAAAGGGGCCTAAATCATTTCAGGAGCTTAGAGAGGAATATGAAATCCCGAGACAGTCTTTCTATAAATATTTACAAATTAGACATGCATTGGATAAACAATTTAAAGAAAAGCTGTTGGAATGGAGTGAGATCACTATTCTCTACAAAGTGATTGATGGAAGTTTGTCTAAAGGGCTGATATCAGAAATTTATGGAAATATATGTGAAATGGCGATAATTGGGAAGGAGGAACTTCACTGTAGGTGCCGGTGGGTGGAAGACCTAGGAGAGGTAACAGAGGAGCAGTGGAGACTAATATTGGGTGCTGGATCATTGGTATCCTTATCCCCCTCTCAGAGAACCTCCCATTTGTTGCTACTTCACAGAACATACTATCCCCCCGAAAACTATTTTTGTTTGGGTGGAGGCTAGACACTAAATGTCCACGATGTGGAGATCCAAATGGAGATCTTATCCATATTATGTGGAGGTGCCCAAAATTACATAGATATTGGGGGGATGTTATAGATACTATGAAATCAGTTTTTATCAGTTTTTAGAGATGCCCTTGAGTTAAATGCCATAACATGTATTTTGGGGTATATAGGGGAAGAGGGAATAGCAAATAGAAGGCGAACGATATTAATTAGGTGTTTGTTCTTAGCGCTGAAATTAATAGCGAGAAAATAGTTAGCAGTCAACCCACAACTCATATAGAATGGATAAAAGAAGTAGATGACACAATTAGGAAAGAAAGATCTGTATATATTAAAAGAAGAAATGTTGGAGTACTTAAGAAAATATGGGAACCTTGGTTAAACAGGGAATATAATCATTAAGATAAAGAGATAAATGAGAATACCGTAATAAGAAAATAAAATGCGTAAAATGGAGGAATGTGTGGAATGACAAAAGATGGAACTATTAAAGAAAAATAAATCTCTCTCTAAGCTTTTTTTTTTGCAAATTGGATAAAAGATTATGAGATTATGTAGTGACAGATTACAACAGATTTTTATATGGAGAAAATGCAATGTAAAGGTATATTAAGATATAAGAAGTATTGCAATATGACTATGTAAGTAAAATGTGTGCAAGACAATTGTGGTGAATGTTTATGTTTCTAAAAGAAAAAAATATCTAAATAAAGATTACTTAATTGAAAAAAGAAATACAATCTGAGTAAAATATTGGCATTGACAAGAAATGTGCAAAATTATTATTGCCAAAAGTCCTGTACAAATTGAATTGATCTACTTCAGATTAAGTGAAACTGATAGCTTAGTTCACAGCCAAGTTCAGACTCACACAGTAGGACTACTATGGGGAGGTTGGGTTGTTAAAAGTAACTTTTCTTTACACTTCCCACAAATATAAAGATGAAAATGAACTATATGTGCATCTTACCTTCCAGCGGTAACAAGAGTTGTAATGATTACTCGGTACTGTTTTAGCTGTTGTTTACTAGGATACTCATATTCTTCGTTTCTGACATTCCAGTTACAACAAGGCTATAAAGATTGTACAAATATTTAAATTTATGCAATAATGCTAAAAGCAACAATGAATGTAAAGATTCAGGAACATGCCTCCCCTGGGACCCTTTCTGATAATATGGGATTGGAGCATATGTCAGTCGCATTCGGGTGCTTTTATGCAAACCCCAGCGCTCAACTGTGTACAACTGCTTCTTCCTGTTCATCTCATTTGGCAAATATACACGTCAGCAGAAGGTCCAAGGTAAGGTCTTATGTAGGCTCTGCACTCCATAAGGCCATGTGCACGAAGCTTCAAGCAATCCCTTCTAGGATTTTGGATATTTTTATACACAAAATAAAATATGGGAGAATATCTAGCTTAAAAACCTAGAGCCCGACAGTGCAGGCGGCTCCTGAGGGAGGCCAGGGTCGCTCCTTCACTGCCAGTCTTGTACTTTTCTCTGATGAGGAGTGAGTACCCAGCTAGCTGCAGGCTTTCACTGAGGCTGTTTCTCTCTAAATGTCATTTGCACTGCAACAATGTATCAATCTGAGTACATAGATGTGTTCACAATAAATGCTTTTGCCCTGTTCACCCCTGGGTGTAGCAGAAACAAGTGTTGCTGCCTGCGATGCTGCTAAAGTGTGAAAAGCATGAAAAAGTGCAATGCACTTGCAGTACCATTATTTCTTAATGGCACCTCTAATGGGGGTAGCAACAGCGCATTTTATGTGCAATGCGAAACGCGCTAGATTCAGTGCAAAAATTTGGTACTTGAGCTTTTTTAGTGTGTTTTTGGAGCAGAGGGAGGCCCAAAAACGCACTTAAAAAGACGCACAAGAAAGTGCCACAGTAGCACTGCTCTAGTGTGAACGGGGCCTAAACAATATCACACTATGTGAAGTTGCTTTTTGTGGTGACCATCCATTCATCTATCCTCCTGGATCCCTGGAGCAGTGCCGTATGCAGAGAGGGGAGGATCACTTCTTTGTATTTAACACAAGCGAAGCTTGTCTATCTTAAAGTGGAGCTCCACCCAGAAAGGGAAGCTCCGCTTGTTTGCTTCATCCCCTCCTTCACTGCCACATTTGGCACCTTTCGGGGGGGGGGGGGCAGGTACCTGGTTTTGACAGGTACCTGCTCCCACTTCCAGGTGACCTTGCCAACAGCCATGGCGAAGTCACCCAGAAGTTTAATCCCCCTCCTCCTTCCCCCACTTCCAGGCCATTCACAAAGCGCAGCGCACTTCACGCATGCACAGTAGGGAGCCGGCTGTGAAGCGGTAAAGAATGGTGGCGGCAGTACCCAAGAGCGGAATGAAAATTCACCTGGGATGAAGACACCGCTGGATTCGTGGACAGGTAAGTGTCTTATTATTAAGTATTTGTAGCTGCTGATTTTTATTTTTTTCTGAAGGAGCCTGGAACTCGTTTTTAAAGCAAAGTTTCACCCAAAAGTGGAAGCTCCGTTTGTTTGCACCCTCCCTCCGCTGCCACATTTGGCATCTTTTGGGGGGAGCGGATACTGGTAAGATCAGATTGCCGTAATCGTAATCTGCAAAACTTCTGCCCCCCCCCCCCCCGCTGCCTTCTGGGAGACACACAGGTCCCAGAAGTCATCGGGATCATTCAGGAAGTGCCACGTGACTCGCACATGCCCAGTAAGAAACAGGCTTCACTATCTGTTTCCCTTAATAAGGATGCTGGCACCTGAGCTGATGGACGGGTAGGGTGCCAACATCGCGGGCTCCCTGGACAGGTAAGTGTCCTACAGTATTTGTAGCTGCTGACTATTACATGTTTTCATTCAGGTTGGAACTCCGCTTTAAGTAAAGACAGGCATGTGCAATCTTGATTGTAAGGGGAAAGGATCATTAAGAAACAGTGTCAATTTATAGTATAAAGTTTTTTTAAGGATCATCTAAGAGGAGAAATTTATAATACTTTGCATTATCCTTTGATTATCACTAGGGACTTTTTATATATATATATATATATATATATATATATATATATATATACATAAGCATAAGTATATTATGTTGGGTTCTATCAGGGAACCTTTTTACTTCATATCTTCTTTTATGTTGCAATATATGCATTTATGTTTTAATACTCAACTGTGGCATGTGCTGAAGGAGAGCCCCTGTTTTAAAAATGTTGGATATGCAGGTTGTAGAATAAAATGTGTGTGTCTTGTGACACAGCCTGTATTTGGAATTAGTGAGCTCCAAATGCAGGTTGGACACCCAAATAAACCAGGCAGCCTTGCTGATAGCTGGTAGCCTTGGATCTGCTCATTAAAGTGGATGTAACCCGATTCATGAAATTTGAGCTGGCCACATAGATCTGCAGTGTTTTATTATCTCTCTTCAAAGCACTTTTGTAGTCTCGTAGCTGTCTCTTGCTTCATAGCTCTGTTATCAGCCTGATAAGTTGTCCCATGTTCTCTGAGATGGGAGATAGAAGTGTGTGATGGGGAGATTGCTATAAATAAATTAGGAGTCAAATTGCCATCTAAGAGCAGAGCTAAGCACATTGCTTTCTTCCTTTGCCTATGAGGAGAGGGTTTATATGCCTTTCCTCCAATCAGCTGCCTTGGCTGTATTCCAATGATCCACTCCCAGAGGTAACTAGGAAGAGAAAAATGTTGACATGATATGCACTATCTAAAGGATATATACAGAAGAAGACAGCAGGTATACATGTAATGCTTATACAGGGAGATTTGTTTCATCCCTGTGTATCATCTGAGGCTGTTCACTGTGGAGGGTTTACATCCACTTTAACTTAAGAAAAACAGTTGATTAATGGGGTATCTGAATGTGACACCCTGATGATCAGTAGAAGGTGGGTTAGTGTTCCTAAAATGGAAAGCCTCTTTATAGAACAGGTTAAAAGAATGGGACAACATTATAATAATACCTTAATATCCTCTGGCACAGATCGAAAGTCCTTACTTCTAGCTAACAACCTGTATATGTCTTTCTTATCTATATGCTTCATCAGACGCTGGCAAAGGAGGTCTGAAGCGCTATTGGAAGGAGCGCATGCTAGTACATGGGAATTGGGAATGTTCTTTATCACCTGTGAAGAAAAGATGGATTTCCAGAATAAAAAATGAAATAAACAGAAACTACAAGCACTAATTTTAAACTACAATTGGCTATAAATGCCAGCAGCAGACATCACAATGTTTTGGCTTGTACAAAGAAATGAGTTTCTTCTTCAATGGTTGGGAACAAAGTGTTACAGCAATTGTGACTGGGCCTAGTAAAAGACTGTTTCATTCCTTTCCAGCACTGCAGAATATCATTGTTCTCTGCAGTGATCATTCTAGAACCGCATTAGGGATCCAAAGGCACTAGTTACATTCTGTCTTTGTTGACGATCTTTGTATGTGCCGATCACAATGGACAAATAATTCTCAAAACTACTACAGTGAAAAAAAGGCAGCATTCTGAAAATCTGTAATTATAGCGGCTAAGGCTTCACACTGGCACAGGGGCGGTAGCGGTAAAGCGTCGCTAGTTTTGGTGGCGCTTTACTGCTATTATAGCGGCGCTAGGGTGCCGCTATGCAGTTGGGAGCGGGGCACTTTTAACCCCCAAGAAGGGGTTAACAAGGGGTTAAAAGTGCTCTGCAATGCGACGCCCATTGATTTCAATGGAGGGGGTGGTGTAGAAGCGATGTATACACCGCTTAGCGCACCACCCCAAAGATGCTGCTTACAGGACTTTTATTCTCATCCTGCAAGCGCACCGCCCCAGTGTGAAAGCACTCGGGCTTTCACACTGGGGAGAATGGGGGTTTCAGGCGCTGTATAGGCGCTATTTTTAGCACCGCAGCGCCTGAAAAACGACCCAGTGTGAAAGGGGTCTAAGGGACATTTAAACCCCTTTCACACTGAGGCAGTTTTCAGGTGCTTTAGCGCTAAAAATAGCACCTGAAAACTGCCCCCCATTCATTTGAATGGGTGCTTTCACACTGGGGCGGTGTGCTTGCGGGCCGGTAGAAAAAGTCTTTGGGGCATGTTTAGGGATTTAGATGAATGGGCAGTGCTTCCAAAGCGCCTTAAAAGCAGCGCAAATGGGTCCTTTTTCATTTCTTTGAGGCTATTTTCACACTGAGACGTTTGAAAAACGCATGTAAAACATCAATCGTTATTACCGCGTTTTTGCTGCGTTTTTCCCACGTTATCGCTATAATGCCTGGGCGCTTTTCAAGTGCTTTTGAAGTGCTAGCATTAAATAAATAGCACATCCCCCTACATTACATCCTGTTTATTTACTGGTATTTTGACCTTTCCACAACCTCTGGGCATTTTGCTGGCGCTTTTAACTCGCTTTTAAATCGCTTTACATTAATTTCAATGTATATGGGCGTTTTTAATGCACTATTTTTAGTGCTCAGAATAAGCACAAAAAATCATGCTTGCAGGATTTTTTTAAACGCGGCACCAGCGTGACGCCCCAGTGTGAATAGGTACATTGGAATTAATGGGCAGCGTTTTAGAAGCGTTTTGCAAGCGCTATTTTTTTTTAGCACAAAAACGCTAGGAAAGCGCCTCAGTGTGAAAGGGGTCTTAAGGTCACGCTGTGACTTGACCTTAAAAAAAGCGCCCTGCTAGTGCCCGAAAAGCGCCGCTAAAACACCGCAAAAACGACTGACGCTCGGATGTTTTAGCAGCGATTTTAATAATGTAGCTTAGGGAATTTCACCAAGACTACAGAATTCCAAAATACCTTTTAAAAGTCAGATAGATCTAAAATCAGGCAAAAAAAACCCCTAAAACATACCCACTTAAAAAAAAAACATTGAATAATTAGGGTTGACAGTAAAAATAATAAATTTAGCTAACGAGACACTAGTACTACACAGTCATTTCATGAAATGTTAACTCAACCAATTGGTACATACTAAATGTTACTTGCTGCCCTCCCTCCTCTATAGCTGTACCACAACTGTTACAGTATACGTTGCCCCTGTCAGGTTTTTACTGCTATAGGAGCCATTTATAAAGAAGTTCCCTTACTCACTGGCCTAATAACAATATTTTCATTAGACAGTAATTGTAGTAACTTCTGCAATAGAACACAACAATAAATACAACTGACAGGATTTCTAGGCTTTCCCTACTTTACTAAAAAAAAAAAAAAATGTTTCTGTCTGTGCTGCGGAGTTCTGTAAAACTGTTTAATTGAGCATTTGTAAAAACAAGACAGGAGATCGTATCCCCCCTCACTCAATCCAAAGCTAAAATTGATGGGAAAAACACTTTAAATCATATCTAGTTTACCTGGCCTTAGATAAGGTGGCCTTTATTTTTTTTTTGCCTTTATTTTAACCTGCTAATTAGGTTTACTTGCAAACACACTCTTCCTGTATGTGTACACTAAATCCTTCATTATATCTATAGAGGGTGCCATGATTGTTATATAGCCAAACTTTAAATATGTCTGCCTTTGATCATGTGCATCATATGATGGACTGATGGGAATAGACGTTTTCACAAGGAATATATTTGTATTTTTTTTAAGCTTCCATATTGCTTGAGGTAATTGTAGCCGTATTAGTGCAATTGTGCAGAGAAAATTGACTACTGTCCGTGATACTTTTTTTATTTGCACTAACATAACATTTTTTCAGGACAAGCTTTCTGGGTATCTTCCCCTTCTTCAAGGTCCAAGCAGTACTGTATAAAAACAGTTTTAGCCAAATGTTAACATTCAGTTATTCAGTACTGCTTGGACCTTGAAGAAGGGGAGATACCCCGAAAGCTTGTGCTGAAAAAATGTTATGTTCGTGCAAATAAAAAAAGTATCACGGACAGTACTCAATTTTCTCTTTTCAGCTTCCAGGAAGTGACAAGGACGCTGCATTTGTGGCAAGGTCAGCATATTTTCTGTACTTGATGAAAATGTTCTTCTAAAAACCAGTGAAAATTAAATATATATACCACAGTGCATACAGCAAATTTCACAGTAGCGTAACTTTATAGCAACTTTTCTATATATGCACTGTGGTATATATATATCAATTTCACTGGTTTTGATATTTATGGTTGTAAGTAGCAGCATTGGTTGTCATTTTTCTTTGTTATTTGGAGCACAGGAGATCACTATTATATACACATGAAAATGTTCTTAGCCTGAAAAATCAAAACCATTACAGCCATCATACCTTAAATGATAAAGTTCACCTATTGTTACACCCATATTATGCCCCTGATCCCCCATATTGGCAACATATTGGCAACAGACGGGGGATCTTCTCCCCCCCCCCCCCCCCCCAGCTTCCTACCACAATCTAAAGGAAATGCAGCCATGCAGGGCTTGCCCGCTCGGTGGCATCATTCATTCACAGTTCTGTTCTGTGAATGAATGGATTACAACTACTGACAGTCTATGTAGGTGTTGGGTTGTAGTTCTCAATGAACTACCAAGGCACTGATGAGCGCTGTGGTAGTTCATGTATTCTTTTTGTCAGTGTGAAACTGCCTGCCCGTATGAGGCAGACAGCTTACACTGACAGTCTGCAGGAGTCTTATGACTGCTGCAATGCTTTCCAGGCACCTAAAAAAAAAAGTAAATGCACATTTTTTTACCTGCAAAAAAATGTGCATTAATTTTTTTTTCTTTTTAAAGGTGACCTTATCCTTTAACTGTTTCTTGACCGGCTCGCGTACATTTACTGCTGCACTGTGGCAGCGGATCGTGCCCGCCGCATGCTCCAGGAGTGTGGCCGCAGGTCGGGCGGACTTGATGTCCACCGGCGACCCACGAACGCCTGGTACACAAGCAGGTTAATCCCTTCCCTGCCAGTGACATTTATACAGTAATCAGTTTTTTTTTTTTTTTTTTAGATCTGATCGCTGTATAAATGACAATGATCCCAAAAAAGTGTCAAAAATGTCCGACATGTCCGGCGCAATATCGCAGATCACCGCCATTACTAGTAAAAAAAAAAAAAATTGTAAAAACACCATAAATGAATTCTCATGGTTTGTGAACGGGGCAACTTTTGTGCAAACCAATCAATAAACGCTGATCGTGACTTTTTTTACTACAACTATGTAGAAGTATATATATCAGCCTCAACTGATGAATAAATTCGTTTTTTTTATATATTTTCTTTGGATATGTATTATAGCAAAAAGTAAAAAATATTGTTTTTCAATAGTGTCACTCTTTTTTTGTTTATAGCGCAAAAAATAAAAACCACAGAGGTGATCAAATACCCCCAAAAGAAAACTCTATTTGTGGGAAAAAAGGACGTCAATTTCGTTTGTGTACAACGTCGCACGACTGCGCAATTGTCACTTAAAGCGACGCAGTGCCGAATCGCAAAAAGTGCTCTGGTCATTAAGGGGGGAAATCTTTCAGGGTTGAAGTGGTTAAGATTGGTATGCTGCAATATATTTTATCTTTAGGTTTAGATACACTTTAAAGCATGGTTTCAAAACAATCTTGTTTATGGTTTGCACAAAGCTATATCTCACTAACCAGTGACTGCCTGAACTGTTGTTGGAAATGCTGCTTGGTTCTTGGACTGGCTCTAATATTCATACTAGTTGGGCCTGCTTGTGGCTTCTCTTCCCATGGGGTGCCTCTGTTTTCTGGCCTTTATGCTCCATCAATACGGATTTTTCTGGATCTTTTTTGTACTTAAAGCAGAGTTCCACCGAAAAGTGGAACTTCCGATTCTATGCTTCCTCCTCCCCTCCGATGCCACATTTGGCACCTTTCAGGGGGGAGGGGGGAACGGGGACCTGTTTTTGACAGCGCCCCATCTCTCGAAAGTTTGCCCCCCTCCTCCTTGCCCCGCCACTGGGTTAGTAAGAAAGAGCAGCGCGTTTCGCGCATGCGCAGTAGGGAACCAGCTGTGAAGCTGATAGGCTTCACTGCCAGGTTCCCTTACCAGGAATGGCGTGGGCAGCACCCGGGATGCAATCCGAAGATCGGCTGGGGTGCTAACATCGAGGGCTTCCTGGACAGGTAAGTGCCGTAATATTCAAAGTCAGCAGCTACAGTATTTGGTTTGATGAAGCACACCAGTTGCAAAATGTGTTGAGGCTGCTGCACCCCTTCCTGTACCACTGGCCCCTGAACTGTTATATTACTATGTTTCTAGTTTTATGATATTTGTATTTATGATTGTCTGGGCCAGATAGGACTAGTGCTCTATCAGGGAAGTTACTGTGATGCTCATTTGCTTGCATGTTAAATATGTCTTACAACCTTTTTAGCAATACAGTGTAATAAAATGATGTGTTTTTAGACATTTGCATTTGTTTCCTTTCTTCTTTGGGGTTATGGTTGGTATCATAAAGTCCACATATCTGTTTATTTTGTTTTGTGGCTCACTAACCATTAATATTAGTGAATTAATAGTTATCCAGGGCAGGCAGTGGTAAAATGGATTAACAATAATCAATAAAAGTTCTGATTTTTAATTTCACTAACATAATTACAAAATGATATTGTTGGAGTTGTATATTTTTCATTTTTATATAACAAAGGACAGGTATCAAGGAAAACACTTAGGGTTTTTTCTTTACCTGTTTGATAGCTTCCACCAAAGTTACAGTTTTTCCAGTGCCTGGTGGTCCAAATATGAGATAGGGTGCTGGTCTGGATTTGCCACTTACAATCTGCTCAACAGCCATGTATTGCTCTGGATTAGATTCAAGATTCCGGTCATACAAACTAGACAAGAAAAAAGTACACACATACAGTACAAGACAGTGATGGGGAAACTGTATATTTTATATTTCCTAATTAATAAAGTGGCTCACTAATGCATTTAAAAGCTTCATATTTTGATCAAGGAGCCATATAAGGTCATATGCATTGTTTTACCTAATGTAAAGCTTGAGGAATGTACAGGATGGGCCATTTATATGGATACACCTTAATAAAATGGGAATGGTTGGTGATATTAACTTCCTGTTTGTGGCACATTAGTATATGTGAGGGGGGGGAACTTTTCAAGATGGGTGGTGACCATGGCTGCCATTTTGAAGTTGGCCATTTTGAATCCAACTTTTGTTTTTTCAATAGGAAGAGGGTCATGTGACACATCCAACTTATTGGGAATTTCACAAGAAAAACAATGGTGTGCTTGGTTTTAACGTAACTTTATTCTTTCATGAGTTATTTACAAGTTTCTGACCACTTATAAAATGTGTTCAATGTGCTGCCCATTGTGTTGGATTGTCAATGCAACCCTCTTCTCCCACTCTTCACACACTGTTAGCAACACCGCAGGAGAAATGCTAGCACAGGCTTCCAGTATCCGTAGTTTCAGGTGCTGCACATCTCATATCTTCACAGCATAGACAATTGCCTTCAGATGACCCCAAAGATAAAAGTCTAAGGGGGTCAGATCGGGAGACTTTGGGGGGCCATTCAACTGGATTGGTCGTCATGGGCCAGTTGAATGGCCCCCAAGGTCTCCCGATCTGATGTAGGTGATGTGAAAAAAACTTTGTAAGGTAAAGTAAGTGTTTAAATACTTTTGCAGAAATAAAATCCTAGTTGAAATTGTTAGTTTTTGCCATGTAATTCTAGGATTAGGTTGTAACAAAGAAAGAAAATGGCTGATTGTGACAAACACCCTTTATATTCATAAAAGCTGCCATGATTATTATAATTATTTAAATGTTTAGTTCTCCATTCCATCCTACTGGCCGTGGAAAGGGAGAAGGCTCTGCCCACTGATAAAAACCTGGTTGTTTCCTTAATCCCATTCAGTTGAACAAGATGACTAGTGAGACAAGTTCTGTATAACATGTTAAATGTATGACCAAGCAAAGAGTAATAGCTTAAGATAGGACAACATTGAGTGCTCACTGTAGATGAATATGTATGTCTACTTTGTATTGTCCTTATAGGTGATTGTATTGAAGTGTAATACTGTAGAATACAACACTAATGATTGTTTTATTTGTTTTTGTTAATACAGAAGGAACCAGCTCTGTTCCTTGAAGTTTCCAAGATCTGTATAGTTGGGATTAAACAAAAGGTTGAAATAGAATAATCAATATGGATTTGGTCATGTATAATCTTTGTGCATGATGTGATGAACACGCTATAAATGTTATGGCGTCCTTTAATGAAAATCCACGTGGTGATAATTTAATGAATATCAGCTCATTTAATATGGGTAGAATAAGAGTGCACTCATGACTCATAATGGCCATATGTTTTGTCTGGAAAGCATTTTGAATATGTGTTTTTTGCTAAGCATTCGTTTATTTCTAGGTGGAAAATATAATGATAGCCCACTAAGACTTTTCATTTTGTTTCGTTTCTAGATAGTACTAAACAGCATCAATCCACCTGTCTGATATGGTTTGATGTCCAAGAACTAAAGAGGAAGATTACAGCATCCATTGACAACTTGCATCTTAATTGTTTATATTTTGTTTGTTTATGTGAATGTAATGACAGTTTTTGTTAGAACTGATTGTAAACAGAGCAGCTAATAGTCTTGATGCTGTGTGATGGGTATTCAAGTTTTTTTTTTTTTTTTCTGATTAAGTTGAATCTGAAACAATAGAGAAAAATACTAGTGTTTGACTAATAGTAATACTGTATTGCATTTGGGATGGTTTACACATTTCTAATGCTCTAGAAGGGTATAAGAATACCCAAACATTTACACAGAAAAAAGTGGTAGTAATTGTCATTTACTGTTACGGCTTCCTGTGTGTATTTAGCTTGATTATAGTAGCTTGTACTTTGGTCTATTCTGCCATAATCATTGTAGTGGCCTGTAAGGCAGAACCACTGTTGGAGTGTGCATAAAAACAGAATCCAGGATATGCAAAGTACAGGAAGAGAAAGGGTTACACTAAAAGTAAAAGGTTTAACTTGGGTTTTACAAACAACTGGTATCTGCTTTGAAGTACATTTTTCTACACGAATGCCAGTTTGAATTCAAGCTAATAATATCATTCATTATGGAAAAGCTAATTTTATGTCCACTCATAATTGTTGGTTTCAGTCAATTGCATTGTAGTGCAAATATGAGATCTGAGGTCTTTTTGAGCCCGGGTTTTACATTTAAGAGGTCCTGTCATGCTTTTTTTCTATTACAAGGGATGTTTACATTCCTTGTAATAAGAATAAAAGTGACCCAATTTTTTTTTAAAAGGACAGTGTAAAAATAAAAAATAATAAAAGTAAAATCAATAAGAACATTTTTTTAAAAAAATTTAAAGAGCCCTGTCCCGCCAAGCTTGCGCGCAGATGTGAATGCATACACAAATCCCACCCGCATATGAAAATGGTGTTCAAACCACACATGTGAGGTACCGCTGCAATCAATAGAGCGAGAGCAACAATTCTAGCACTACACCTCCTCTGTAACCCAAAACTGGTAACCTGTAGAAATTTTTAAACGTCGCCGATAGAGATTTCTACGTGCCAAAGTTTGTCACCATTCCACTAGCGGGCACAATTTTGAAGCATGACATGTTAGATATCAATTTACTCAGGGTAACATTATCTTTGATAATATAGAAAAAAATTGGGCTAACTTTACTGATGTCTTATTTTTTAATTCAAAAAAGTGATTTTTTTTCCCAAAAAATTGCTCTTGTAAGACCACTGTGCAAATACGGTGTGACATAAAGTATTGGACTGACCGCCATTTTATTCTTTAGGATGTTAGAAAAAAAATATATAATGTTTGGGGGTTCTAAGTAATTTTCTAGCAAAAAAAAATATTTTAACTTAAACACAGAATCTCAAAAAGAGGCTCGGTACTTAAGTGGTTAAAAAAAGGGATTTTATTACGAACTTACCGTAAAATCCTTTTCTCTGAGTTCACTGACAGACGCAGCCCCTCATTGACAAGTGGGGTTTATGCACATCCTACTGGGAGTAGACTAGGCAAATAGAAAAAAAGCAAGCTGACCCCTCCCAGCATATAACCCCCCTGCTCTGCATAGCATATCAGTTCGTAACAAGCCATACAAATGCAACACAGAGGGGTGGGTGCTGCGTCTGTCAGTGAACTCAGAGAAAAGGATTTTACGGTAAGTTTTTAATAAAATCCCTTTTTCTCTTACGTTCACTGACAGACGCAGCCCTTCATCGACAAGTGGGGATGTCCCAAAGCAGTGTCATTCAAGAGGGGTGGGTAAACAACAACAACTGTACCCAACAGAATCTTCTCAGGAGGCGCCAGCCGCGCCTACACTGCCGCCTGTAAAACTTTACAGCCAAAAGTAGCATCCGCAGATGCTGACACATCAACTTTGTAAAACTTAGCAAACATGTGCACCGAGGCCCAAGTAGCCGCCTTGCACACCTGGGACACCGAAGCTTGGTGTCTGAAAGCTCAGGAAGTACTAACTGCCCTGGTGGAATGAGCCGTGACTGGAAAAGGAGGGACTTTGCCCCGAACAGTATACCAATGAGTCACGGTCTGTCTGATCCAACGGGAAACAGTATCCGACGAGGCCGCCAACCCTTTGCGCGGTCCTTCTGTCAGCACAAACAACGCATCAGACTTCCGAAAAGAAGCTGTAGCCGCCAAATACACCCGCAAAGCCCTCACGACATCCAAAGAATGTAACTCAAATTCCTTGGGATGCGACGGGTGCGGACATAATGAAGGGAGAACAATATCCTCATTAATGGGAAAAGAGGAGACCACCTTCGGTAGAAACGAAGGGGAAGGTCGCAAGACCGCCTTATCCTCATGAAGGACCAAGTAAGGAGACTTACAGGACAACGCTGCCAACTCCAACACCCGCCTAGCGGATGTAATGGCCACCAAGAAAGACACTTTTTGCGACAACAATTGATGACGGCCTATTGAGCCGAAACGCGTCGGTTTCCTCTATCTCCTGCCTTATCTATGAGCTCTTGTTTTTTTTAGAATATGTGAGTATTTTTAATCCTTCATTTATAAATAAACCCTTGTCCAAACGATATCACACGATTGTGGATGTTTTTATCTCTTATCCTGATACACACGTTGCGGATTGGATTGTCCCTGGATGTGAGTCGAGAGAAGTCGGAGACGTGTTCCTCCTCACCAGTACCCACCCAGGCGTAAAGGCATCCCAGTCCCCCAGGATCATCCCCCCTTCGGCACCAGAGGTCCTGCACTGGCATCAGAGGTCCCCCCAGGAATTCTAATATCGATTCCACGGATCCGATGAGCAACTACCTGTTTGGGATTTATAAACACCCGCGTTTATACCACTACCATCTGGTAAGCCTCCATCTATTTATCTGTCGGAAATACTCCAGAGATATGCTGCTATATGGTTGAACTGTTTCTGTCTCCATCATATTTAAAAGACTTTTTTCTGTACCAAATATATCCCCATGGTATAGGCGCTGCATATGAGGTTTTTGCAATATTTGAACAATTTAGATCTGTTGTTTGTGCGTGCTGCCATTTTAATTATTTATTTATTTTTGTACTTATACTCAATGTAAGCAATTTATTTGACATATTTATCATCCTCATTTATTAGTGAGCGCGGGATCTTACAGTTTTTATGCAATTGTAAGGGAATATCCCTGATTTTCCCATATGGCGGTTTCTGCAGTACAGAAATTATCAAATTCAAATCCCACGGCGCCAAAGGCGACCGTATCTGAGGCGCCACATGGCGTACACCCTATACAAATGTACGTATCAACGAATGTGACGCCAAAGGCCGTTGAAAGAGAATCGCCAGAGCCGAAATTTGACCAGGCCTTGCTGCAAGAAGGCCAGCACCCGGGACACAACGTAAGAGCGGGGATTCCAACCCCCCCGCCTCACACCAGGCAATATAGTCCTTCCAGGTGCGATGATAAATCTTGCGCAAAGTACACTTGCGCGCCTTAAGCATGGTAGGGATCACGGAGTCAGAGACAACCCTATCCCTCAACACCTGGGACTCAAAACCCAAGCCGTCAAAGCCAGCGAGGGTAAAGCAGGGTGCAGGATGGGTCCCTGCGACAGCAGATCTTCGCGCAGCAGCAGACACCAGGGAACATCTGTCACCATCCGCACCACGTCAGCGTACCAAGGGCGCCGAGGCCAATCTGGAGCTACCAGGATTGTCGGGATCCCCTCCGCTTCTATCCTGCGCAGTAGTCGCGGTAGAAGCTTGATGGGAGGGAAGGCGTACAGGAGCCGATACCAAGCCCAAGGCGCTACCAACTTGTGAATTAACCTGGATGCCATGAGGTCCACGTCTGGCGTGCCACACTTGTGGCAAATCTGGCGGAACACCTCTGGATGTAGGGACCATTCCCCCGATCCAGCGTCTGGTGACTGAGAAAATCTGCCTGCATCGGGCGCATGAAAAAACCTCTTCTGACCCGAATAAGCAGGACCCTGCTTGCGGCGGAACTCCCGCCGCCTGGACTCTGGGAGAAAAGTACTCTTCCCCCCCGGTGAAATCTTTAATGATCTCATCCAACTGTGCCCCAAAGAGCCGAATGCCCTGAAAGGGAAGATCCGTGAGGCCCTTTTTAGACGCATGGTCACCCGACCAACAGCGTAACCACAGCACCCTTCTGATAATGACTGCAAAAACAGAAATCTTAGACAGCATGGGAAGCAGGTCCAACGCTGCGTCACAGAGATACCGGAGACACTGTATCAGATGGTCCGCCTGCTGTGACGCCTCAAGCGAGCACCCGCAGCTCAACTCATTGTGCAACTCAGTCGCACACTCGGTAAGGGATTGCGCCACCATGGCTGACGCCGGAGCCAGTCTCAAGGCTGACCCCGCCACCAAGAACAGTGCCTTGGATACCGCCTCCCTCTGCCTATTGCCCGGAACCTTAAAAGAGGGAGACCCCTCCAAGGGGATGGTCATTGCCTTATTCAGGCGAGCCACCGGAGGGTCCACTGCGGGGGATGCCCACTTCTTCACAAAACTATCCTCAAAGGGATAGCGCACAGCGAAGCGTTTGGGCAAGGAAAAGGAATTCTGCGGACGCTGCCATTCCTTATAGACCAGCTGGTCAAAGAATTGATAATAGGGATAAGCCCTAGGGGACCGAGATGGCTTAAAAGACCCACAAACATAGGCAGTCTCCTGCGACTCCCCGGCTTGGTCCAGTCGCAAAGACGCACGGATATTGGTGATCAGAGAGGCCACCAGCGCCTTCTCGCGCGCTACCGAGGCCCCCTGGTCCTCATCGCCATCCGAGGGCTCCACTTCACCATCTGAGAGCTCCACGGGGGTCCCCGTGACCACTGAGGCCCCTTCCGGTTCAGAATCCTCCCCTTAGGAAGGAGGGGGGGTGGACGCTTTTTAGGCACCCCCTTAGCACGGCACGGCACCTCCCGGGGAAAAAATTCCCCCAATACGGACCTTAGCTGATCCAGGGGAACCAAAGGGCCCAGCGCAGGTTGCGCTTCCACAACTCCTCCTGGGAAGAACCCGCAGGTTCAGGTTCAGCCGCCATTGCCACCAGAACACTGACAGGTCAAAAGGCCCTGAAACCCCCACAATGCAGCCCCACCACTGCCCCACAAAGCAACCAGGAGACACCCAGGAGGACTGCACCCACCGCTACCAGCACCCCAGGGAGAGCCCAGCTATACTTGCTGTGTATGATTGCCCTTCAAGCGCAGCATCCCAGTAGGAGTGCTTTGACCGCCAGTCAGGAGCCTGCGGCGCCCTGTGCCTTCCACGCTGTCCCAGATGGAAAGAGGAAGAAGCGGCGTCAGCCGCACCTTTTCATCCACAGGCACATCAAACATGGCCGCCGAGTGGCCACAAGAGACCAAAGCCTGTTACACAGGTCGCGACTATGGCAAAATGGCCGCCGGTCCACCACTCGAGGCCAAAATAACCCACAAAATGGCCGTGGCTATGGCAAAATGGCAGCGATCCGCCACAAAATGGCAGTGGATCGCCACATGGCGATCTTTTGAGCGCGGGGTGTGGGGGAAGGGGGGAGGGGGGTGTAGGAGGAGGCGCCACCAATCAAAACAGACAGGGGGACCTGTAGCCCTAGAACCCTCCACCGGCCGGCCTAGTCTGCCAAAATGCCCAGCCCCCCCCTCCGCACCCATGGGGGGGAGAGAGGGGGTCACTCACCAATCCGAAGGGCGTAGCGGGTAGCCACCTGGTTGCAGACCTTCCTCCCATCTGGTGGGGAGGGATGCTGCAGGCCAAGCGCCCCTGGACGCGAGCACAGCCCGGTCACTGGACGCAAGTGGGGGTCACCCACTGGCCTCCCGCACAGAACGGGTACGAAGCGGCGGACCCTGCCAAGGCTAAGGGTAGCTCGCATCAGTCGGCTGTGCTGGGGATATTTCAGGATTCGAGATATCCTCTATGCCCCAGCCGGCTACTTGATAGTAGTCTTCATCAGATAGCTTGAAAAGCCAGAAGAAGAAAAAATCTGGGGAACTGCAGGTCCCAGCAGGGAACCAGGTCTAACTCCTTGCACTAGGCATAAAAAAACTGATATGCTATGCAGAGCAGGGGGGTTATATGCTGGAGTGAGGACGGCCCCCTGGGAGGGGTCAGCTTGCTTTTTTTCTATTTGCCTAGTCTACTCCTAGTAGGATGTGCATAAACCCCACTTGTCAATGAAGGGCTGCGTCTGTCAGTGAAAGTAAGAGAAAAGTGATATCACTGTTCAAACAACTGGTCATTTACTCACATATTAGCCTGTATCTACCACAACCCAAACTGGTAAGGTCTTTGTCTCACCTAGAGCTTGCAACCATGCAAGCATCTGATCTGATCCTCTAGCCATGTTATGTAACAACAAATGGGACCCATGGTGGAAAACAGCATCTTTGGTAAAATATTCTTGATATATTTTCTAGTATTATCTGTATCTGTCATTACTTTTAATAAATGTACTTTTAAGTACTGGTGTGATCTCTTATTGCACATATTGAATAAAAACCCTAAAAGAACTTGACCACTTGCTACCCAGGCCTTCTGACACTTCACTCCTACATGTAAAAATCATCATTTTTTTTTGTTAGAAAATTACTCAGAACCCCAGCGAACCAGCACTGTAAGACCCTCTGCACACAAAGAAAAAAAAGGTGAGCCTTTTTAACTTGGAATGACTGGGCTCCGAACATTTTAGCAAATGTTATTGTGTCAAACATTTACATTTAAACATGAAAAATTGATTTATCACAAGCAAATATATAATAGTCAAATACTGACCCTCTTAAATTGGACCTGAGCTAAAAAAAAAAAATATATATACATATATATATATATATATATACACACAGTATCTCACAAAAGTGAATACACCCCTCACATTTTTGTAAATATTTTAATATTAAATATTTTATTATCTTTTCATGTGAGTGGTGAGTGTACAGCTTGTATAACAATGTAAATTTGCTGCCCCCTCAAAACAACTCAACACACAGCCATTAATATCTAAACTGCTGGCAACAAAAGTGAGTATACCCCTAAGTGAAAATGTATAATTGGGCCCAATTAGCCATTTTACCTCCCCGGTGTCATGTGACACGTTAGTGTTACAAGGTCTCAGGTGTGAATGGGGAGCAGGTGTGTTAAATTTGCAGTTGTCGCTCTCACTCTCTCATACTGGTCACTGGAAGTTCAACATGGCACCACATGGCAAAGAACTCTCTGAGAATCTGAAAAAAAGAATTGTTGCTCTATATAAAGATGGCCTAGGCTATAAGAAGATTGCCAAGACCCTGAAACTGAGCTGCAGCATGTTGGACAAGACCATGCAGCGGTTTAACAGGACAGGTTCCACTCAGAACAGGCCTCGCCATGGTCGACCAAAGAAGATGAGGGCACGTGCTTAGCGTCATATCCAGAGGTTGTCATAGGGAAATAGACGTATGAGTGCTGCCAATATTGCTGCAGAGGTTGAAGGGGTGTGGGGACAGCCTGTCAGTGCTCAGACCATATGCCGCACACTACTTATTTGGTTCAGATGGTGTCAAGCGTGTGTGGCGGCAATCAGGGGAGGAGTACAAAGACAAGTGTGGCTTGCCTACAATCAAGCATGGTGGTGGGAGTGTCATGGTCTGGGGCTGCATGAGTGCTGCCAGCACTGGGGAGAAACAGTTCATTGAGGGAACCATGAATGCTAACATGTACTGTGACATATTGAAGCAAAGCATGATCCCCTCCCTTCAGAGACTGGGCCGCAGGGCAGTATTTCAACATTATAACAACCCCAATTACACCTCCAAGGTGACCACTGCCTTGCTAAAGAAGCTGAGGAGTGGAAGAGGACTCCAGTGGCAACCTGTGAAGCTCTGGTCAACTCAATGCCCAAGGGGGTTAAAGCAGTGCTGGAAAATGATGGTGGCCACACAAAATATTGACACTTTGGGCCCAATTTGGACATTGTCACTTAGGGGTGCACTTACTTTTGTTACCAGCAGTTTAGACATTAATGGCTGTGTGTTGAGTTATTAAGGGGACAGCAAATGTACACTGTTATACAAGCTGTACACTCACTAATTTAAATTGTAGCAAAGTGTCATTTCTTCACAGTTGTCCCATGAAAAGATATAATAAAATATTTACAAAAATGTGATGGGTATATTCACTTTTGTGAGATACTATATATATATATATATATATATATATATATATATATTTATGGTCGTGGCCCTCTGACCGAAGATAGATGTGGATCACATAAACACGCAACAAGACTTACAACATAAATAGACCTGAGGTGTGCCTTGGTCATCTGGTCGGTATGCCAAGAGAAGGGGGC
>BLSH010342600.1:156664-173899 GCA_018402905.1 Glandirana rugosa
GGGCCGCGATAACTAGCATTGTGAGTGCGCGTGCACCGCCGGAGGCGCGCTCACACGCTCACTGTGTTCGGGGGGCAAGGGAGCGGATAGGGCGGACTCGATTGCTGCCGGTTACCTGCGATGCCCCCCCGCAGTGAAAGAACGGAGGTCCGTGTAAGTAAACACGGATCTCCATTCTGTTAGAGGGGGAAGGGCTATGATCACAGGCTTCCTGTATATGGAAGCCGTGATCGCTCCCTTCCCCCAGCCAGGGCAGCCCACATACAGTTAGAACACACCCAGGGAACACAGTTAACCCTTAGAGCACCCCCTCCAGGTTAACCCCTTCACTGCTAATGGCATTTACACAGTAATCAGTGCATTTTTATAGCAAAATGGTCCGACATGTCCATTGCAATATCGCAGTACCGCTAAAAATTGCAGATCGCCGCCATTACTAGTAAAAAATTTAAAAAAATAAAACCGCAGAAATTAATTCTCATCATCCGTAAACATGGCAACTTTTACGCAAACCAATCAATAAACGCAGATTGGGATTTTTTTTTTACCAAAAATATGAGAAAAAATATAAATCGGCCAAATGTTTCAAATGTTTTTTTATATTTTTTTTTTTATTTGTATTTTAGCAAAAAGAAAGACATTTGTTTTTTTTTGCAAAATTGTCACTCTTCTTTTGTTTATAGCGGCGATCAGAAATGATGCAGAGGTGATCAAATAACACCAAAAGAATGCTCTATTTGTGAGAAATAAAGGACACAAATTTTGTTTGGGTACAACGTTGCCGGACCGCGCAATTGTCAGTTAAAGCGACGCAGTGCCGAATCGCAAAACGTGCTCTGGTCCTAAAGTGGGAAATCCTTCCAGGGCTGAAGTGGTTAAGAACGCCACACCATGTTATTCTATGGCCTCATATACACATTGACATTTTTGAGCTGTAGATGGCATCTGCATTCTTAACCACTTGCCGACCGCCTGCTGTAGCGTGACGGCGACAAGGTGGCTCGTTACAGCGAACCGCCATCACAGGACGGCGGCCGCAATAACTAGCATTGTGAGCGCGCCGCCGAAGGCGCGCCCGCGCGCTCACTGTGTTCGGGGGGAGAGCCAGGGAGCAGGTGCGGCGGACACGATCGCCGCCGGCTATCCGCGATGGCCCCCCCGCACTGAAAAGAACGGAGGTCCGTGTAAGTAAACACGGACCTACGTTCTGTGAGAGGGGGAAGGGCTGTGATCACAGCCTTCCTCTACATGGAAGCTGTGATCACTTCCCTTCCCCTGCTAGGGCAGCCCACACACAGTTATAACACGCCCAGGGAACACAGTTAACCCTTAGAGCGCCCCCTGCAGGTTAACCCCTTCACTGCCAATGGCATTTACACAGTAATCAGTGCATTTTTTTAGCACTGATCGCTGAATAGATGCCAATGGTCTCAAAAAAGTGTCAAAATGGTCTGACATGTCCACTGAAATATCGCAGTACCGCTAAAAATCGCAGATCACTGCCATTACTAGTAAAAAAAATAAAATAAAATAAAAACCCCAGAAATGAATTCTCATCATCCGTAAATGCGGCAACTTTTGCGCAAACCAATCAATAAACGCTGATTGCGATTTTTTTTTACCAAAAATATGAGGAAGAATATAAATCGCCCAAAACCGATGAAAAAAATGTTTTTTTATATATTTTTTTTGGATTTGTATTTTATCAAAAAGTAATAAATTTGGGTCTTTTGTAAAATTGTCGCTCTTCTTTTGTTTATAGCGGCGATCAGAAATGACGCAGAGGTGATCAAATACCACCAAAAGAAAGCTCTATTTGTGGGAAAAAAAGGACACAAATTTTGTTTGGGTACAACGTCGCACGACCGCGCAATTCTCAGTTAAAGCGACGCAGCGACGAATCGCAAAAAGTGCTCTGGTCCTAAAGTGTGAAATCCTTCCGGGGCTGAAGTGGTTAAGCTGTAAATCTAATGCAGGATCCGCGCGTTCTGAAGCTGCAGCGTTAGAAAGTTTTTGACGCTGAGCCAGCAAAACGCTCACTAACGCTCAATAACACTCAATAACACGCATTAGCGCCGTAGCGACGTTAACTGGCGTTTTAAGCGTCGACGGTCTATGTTTTAAAGCGCGACTTAGCACTGACCCTCAATAACGCGCATTAACACCAATGCACAATGCAGATGAAATTGCGTCTTTAACGCCGATTTTTTCCTGGCATCGGATCGGACGTTACAACTCGTTTTTTCAAAATGCCCGTGTAGATGAGGCCTAACTGTGGGCAGCCAGCTGTGACTGATTGCAGCTTCTGAGCCGGCTGCCCACTGCACATGTGGGGGCCGTGCTGCGAATGATCCTGGAGCCTTCGGAGACCTGTGATATGCTTCATAAGGCTGCGGGTAGGGAAAGATGGAGAAAGAGAACTGTCGAATCTAGGAGCCTGTGCCCCCCTCCTGGGGGGAGGAAAAGGAGGAAGAGCATAACTTCCCCATTTTGAGTGAAGTTCCACTGTAAGATATCCAAAAATATTCTTTGTAATATTTCTTGGAGTACTAGCTTCTTGTGCCATTAAATTGTGGCTAATTATTTTAGAATAATGATGTAGATGGGATGTAGATGTACGGTGCAGACTTGGAGCAAGATCAATACGTTTCAACACAAAACATTCTCTGTATTTGACTAAGGAGACTGTCTTTTATAAAAAGACAGTTTCTTGTCATTAGCTTTATTAGGACACCAGCTTACTATATAAACATTACAAACAAAGATATAAACCAGGGAAAAAATAATTTGACCTTTCATTAAAAGAGTCCTTGAAAGGGAGCAGAAAGGTGCTCACTGCAAATGACTGTGTATTCAGTGTGTTACTACTTTGACAAATGCCTATACATATAGGCTAGTAGTTAAAGTGGTTGTTAAGCCAACACAATAAAAACATCCCATCCCCTCTGTAACATAACATTATGTGCCCCTGTGCCCATGTTATATAAAAAAAACCTGCTGATCTGTACCTATATCAGAGCGTCTCCGGGCACTCACGTGGCTCCTCGGCTCTCTCCTCTGCCCGGCTGACAGCTATAGTGGGCGGGGCAGAGCACTCTCGCTGACATCAGCCAGGGAGGAGAGAGAGCCAAGGTGTCACGTGTGGGCCAGGAGACACTCTGATATAGGCACAGTTCGGCAGCTTTTTTATTTAACATGGGCACATAACGTTATGTTACAGAGGGGATGAGATGTTTTTATTGTAGTTATAATAGCAGCAGGAGGGGAGGGGGTGGGTACTGACACAGAGCAGACAGGCAGGGGGTGGGGGGAGAGGAGAACAGAGGAAGACAGAGCAGGGCTGCGGATAATGAAAGCACGTAAACTGACCATGGTGTCAAGGCTCAGCAGCCATGATATACCGTGAACAGTTTACAGGTGGGAGGGTATAGCCAGGCAGGATCAGTCAGGTTTTTTAGGTGATAGAAGGGGCGAAATTACATAGCACAAGCACTGTGCTGTTATTAATGCTTTAAGAGAACAGGATCTGTTTTTTTTTTTAGGGTAACAAGCACTTTAAGTGACATGGATGACCTAGTGTGTAGTTCTTGTTTTACCAGGCTAGAATGACAGGGATAGGAGGTATTAGTTGTCTGTCATTTATCTTGTGAGTAGACAAACACTGTTTTTTACAGGCCTGGTGAAGTTATGGCAAAAAGAAGAAAAAAGGGAGTACACCCCTCACATTTTTGTAAATATTTTATTATATCTTTTCATGTGATAATACTGAAGAAATTAAACTTTGCTACAATGTAAAGTAGTGAGTGCACAGCTTGTATAACAGTGTAAATTTGCTGTCCCCTTAAAATAACTCAACACACAGCCATTAATGTCTAAACCGCTGGCAACAAAAGTGAGTACACCCCTAAGTGAAAATGTCCAAATTGGGCCCAAAGTGTCAATATTTTGAGTGGCCACCATTATTTTCCAGCACTGCCTTAACCCTCTTGGGCATGGAGTTCATCAGAGCTTCACAGGTTGCCACTGGAGTTCTCTTCCACTCCTCCATGACGACATCACGGAGAGCTTGCGCTCCTCCACCTTCCGTTTAAGGATGCCCCACAGATGCTCTATAGGGTTTAGGTTTTGAGACATGCTTGGCCAGTTCATTACCTTTACCCTCAGCTTCTTTAGCAAGGCAGTGGTCGCCTAAGAGGTGTGTTTGGGGTCGTTATCATGTTGGAACACTGCTGTCAGGAAACAACCGCTGCCCCTGGAATTCGGGATGGGAGGCCTGTGTGCGGGCACACGTAGCATGTGCACGCGCGCTGGTGTGCACGCATATGTGCCGGCATTGGCTCCCAAATGACCCAATTAAGCGGACAACATCCTACAACCAGTGCTGTACGTTCTACAGCGTTCCGGTACCCGTGACTCCCTGTGATCTGTTCAAGTGAGCTTCCTGCTATCTGTGACCCGGCTATCCTTTGACCTGCTTGTTATCTGCCTGCACCAACCCCGGATTGCCCACGACCACGTCTTTGCCTGACCTTTGTGTACTTCTGCTGCCCGCCTGTTGCCAACCCTGCCTGTACCCGACCATCCACCTGCCTGCTCCTTCTGTACTGCACCGCCAACCTTCTACTCGAGTGCTTCAGCGGACCTTCACATACCACCCGTGACCCAGTCCGACCCTCGTGCCATCCTGCACTCCTGGGCTACCTGTCTGCTCTACCAGGGGCTCCTGATTCAGAATAGTAAGAAAGGTTGCTCACTGCATAAGCCAGACTCTACCATCAGGTACATGACAACTGCCCTGCGGCCCAGTGTCTGAAGGGAGGGAATCAAGCTCTGCTTCAGTATTTCACAGTACATGTTGGCATTCATGGTTCCCTCAATGAACTGTAGCTCCCCAGTGCCAGCAGCACTCATGCAGCCCCAGACCATGACACTCACACCACCATGCTTGACTGTAGGCAAGACACACTTGTCTTTGTACTCCTCACCTGGTTGCCCATACACGGTTGACACCATCTGAACCAAATAAGTTTATCTTGGTCTCCTCAGACCACAGGACATGGTTCCAGTAATCCATGTCCTTAGTCTGCTTGTCTTCAGCAAACTGTTTGTGGACTTTCTTGTGCATCATCTTTAGAGGAGGCTTCCTTCTGGGACAACAGCCATGCAGATCAATTTGATACAGTGGGCGTCGTATGGTCTGAGCACTGACAGGCTGACCCACCCCCCACCCCTTCAACCTCTGCAGCAATGCTGGCAGCACTCATATGTATATTTCCCAAAGGCAACCTCTATATATGACGCTGAGCATGTGTACTCAACTTCTTTGGTCGACCATGGCGAGTGGAACCTGTCCTGTTAAACCACTGAATGGTCTTGGCCACGGTGCTGCAGATCGGTTTCAGGGTCTTGACAATCTTCTTATAGCCTAGACCATCTTTATGTAAAGCAACAATTTTTCAGATCCTCAGAGAGTTCTTTGCCATGAGGTGCCATGGTGAACTTCCAGTGACCAGTATGAGAGCGTTAGAGTGATAACACCAAATTTAACACACCTGCTCCCCATTCACACCTGAGACCTTGTAACATTAACGAGCGAAATGACACCAGGGAGGGAAAATGACTAATTGAGCCCAATTTGGACATTTTTACTTAGGGTTGCACTCACTTATGTTGCCAGCGGTTTAGACATTAATAGCTATGTGTTGAGTTATTTTGAGGGGACAGCAAATGTACTACTTTACATTGTAGCAAAGTGTCATTTCTTCAGTGTTGTCACATGATAAGATATAATAAAATATTTACAAAAGTGTGAGGGGTGTACTCACCGTGTGAGATTATATATATATATATATATACACACAGGCAGTCCCCAAGTTATAAACATCCGACTTACAAACGACTCCTACTTACAAACGGAGGGAGACAACAGGAAGTGAGAGGAAATCTACCCCTAGGAAGGGAAATTCACTCCAGTAAGGTTTATCATGGGAATAGGTGTCTCCACGGAAGTTTTATCACCAATCCCCGTTTCCTCAACAACCCAAAATTTTCAAAATCCAATTGTCATTGGGGCAGAAAGTGAAGTGAAATCTCCTGACCAGGGACACAGACAGCAAAACAAATGTTACAGGGGTGTTAACCCTATGCTATTCAAAAAGCTTGAAAATAGTTATTTTGGCTGGAGCTACACTTAAAAAATGTACCAACTTACTTACAGATTCCACTTCCAAGAACAAACCTACATACCCCATCTTGTTTGTAATGCAGGGACAGCCTATGTATACATGTATATATATATATATATATATATATATATATATATATATATACACACAGTTGTGCTCATCCGTTTACATCCGTTTTACATACCCTGGCAGAATTTATGATTCCTTGCCCATTTTTCAGAGAACATGAATGAGAACACAAACACATTTCTTTCACTCACTGATAATAAATGCCTTCAGCCGCCAGACACTAACCGTCAACTGTGTCTACTCTTCTTAAATCATAATGACAACAGAAGCTACCCAAATGACCCTGATCAAAAGTTTACATACCCTGGTGATTTTGGCCTGATAATATGCACACAAGTTGACACAAAGGGGTTTGAATGGCTATTAACCACTTCAATACAGGACATTTATACCTCCTTCCTGCCCAGACCAATTTTCAGCATTCAGTGCTCTAACATTTTGAATGCCAATTACTCAGTCATGCTACACTCTACCCAAACAACATTTTTATCATTTTTTTCACACAAATAGAGCTTTCTTTTGGTGGTATTTAATAAACTCTGGGTTTTTTATTTTTTTGCGATATAAGTGAAAAAGTTGAGAAAATTTTGAAAAAAAAACCCACTGTTTTTAGTTTCTATGATAAAATGTTGCAAATAAGTCATTTTTGTTCATAAATTTGGGCCAAAACCTATACTGCTACCTATCTTTGGTAAAAATAACCAAAATAAGTGTATATTATTTGGTCTGTGTGAAAGTTATAGAGTCTACAAGCTATGGTGCCAATTATTGAAAATTGATCACACCTGATGCACTGATGGCCTATCTCAATTTTTGAGGCCCTGAAATGTCAGGAAAGTACAAATTACCCCCAAATGACCCCTTTTTGAAAAGTAGACATTCCGAGGTATTTAGTATGAAGCATGGCGACTTTTTTGAAGTTGTACTTTTTTCCCACAATTCTTGGGAAAATTAAGAAATTAATATTTTTTTTTTGCACAAAATTGTCATAACAACAAGTTATTTCTCACACACAGCATATGCATACTTCCAATTACACCCCAAAATACATTCTGCTACTCGCCCCGAGTATGGCGATACCACATGTGTGAGACTTTTTCACAGCCTGGCCACATAGAGAGGTCCAACATGCAGGGAGCACTGTCTTGCATTCTAGGAGCAGAAATTTCACATCTAATTTCCTAACGACCTATTACACTTTTGAAGGCCCTGGAGCACCAAGACAATGGAATTACCCACAAAATTACCCCATTTTGGAAAGCAAACACCCCAATGTATATTCTATGGGGCATTATGAGTCTTTTGAATGGTTCATTTTTTTTTCCAGAAGTCTTCGAGAAACATGGAAACAAAATTAAAACACTTTTATTTTTACACAAAGTGGTCAATTTATAAGATATTTCTAACACATAGCATGTACATAGTAAAAATTACCCCCCAAAATATATTCTGCTACTCATCTCGAGTATAGTGATACCACGTGTGAGACTTTTACACAGCCTGGCCACATAGAGAGGTCCAACATGCAGGGAGCACCGTCAGGCATTCTAGAAGCATAAATTACACATATGATTTCCTAACCACCTATTACAATTTTGAAGGCCCTGCAGCACCAGGACAATAGAATTGCCCTCAAAATGACCCCATTTTGGAAAGCAAACACCCCAGTGTGTATTCTATGAGGCATTATGAGTCTTTTGTACGGTTCATTTTTTAACAAGTCATCGGAAAACGTGGAAAGAAAATGAAAACTTATTTTTTTTTCACAAAGTGGTCAATTTATATGATATTTCGAACACATAGCATGTATATAGCAAAAAATAACCCCCCAAAATATATTCTGCTACTCATCCCGAGTATGGCAATACCACAATACCACATGTGTGAGACTTTTACACAACCTGGCCACATAGAAAGTCCCAACATGCAGAGAGCACCGTCAGGCGTTCTAGGAGCATAAATTACACATAAAATTTCATTCATACCTATCACAATTTTGAAGGCCCTGGAGCACCAGCACAGTGGAATTACCCACAAAATTACCCCATTTTGGAAAGCAAACACCCGAGGTATATTCTATGAGGCATGGGCTGCAGATAGGTTTTCGGGTACTCTGATGGGCTGCAGATAGGTACCCCGGTATTCTAATGGGCTGCAGATAGGTACTCGGGTACTCTGATGGGCTGGAGACAGGTACTCGGGTAATCTGATGGACTGGTGAAAGGAACTTGGGTATGCTGATGGGCTGCAGATAGGTACTCGGTTACTCAGATGGGTTGGTGACAGATACTCGGGTAATCTGATGGGCAGGTGACAGATACTCGGGTACTCTAATGGGCTGGTGACAGGTACTCGGGTACTCTGTTGGGTAGGTGACAGGTACTCGGGTACTTTGATGGGCAGATGACAGGTACGCGGGTACTTTGATGGGCAGGTGACAGGTACTCGGGTACTTTGATGGGCAGGCGACAGGAACTCTGATGGGCTGTGACAGGTGCTTAGATGGGGTGGTGACAGGCACTTTGATGGGGTGGTGACAGGTCCTCTTTATTACTGGGGGGGATCAGTCTGCTTGGTGTGTACACTAAGCGGTAACAAGCTGTTACCGCAATCTCCTTCTCACACACGATCGGTGTGTGAGAGGGAGAACCCGGTAACAGCTTGTTACCGCGGTTTGTTTACATCATGTGACCTGCTGTGATTGGACACAGCCGGTCACGTGGCAAAGAGCCAATTTCATTGGCTCTTTACCCTGATCAGAGCTGGGCTTTGTCCGAGGGACAAGCCTCAACCCCGAACGCCGCTCTGCACGCCCCCGGGGGCTTGCACGTTGATCTCAGTAGTGACCGGCTGTGATTGGACACAGCCCGTCACATGGTAAAGAACTAATTTCATTGGCACTTTACCCTGATTGGGGAGGGGCTATGTCCCGAGGGACATGCCCAATCCCCGATCACCACTCAGGGGGCCCGCAGTAGCAGCGAGAAGCGGCGGACATCATATGACTTCCACCAGGATCGACAGAGGGTCCCTGCCGACGTCATTTTACAATGACTCAGTAGGGAAGCGTTTAAAGGTAACCATCCTCACCTGTGATCCGTATAAAAGGTCAATGTGTTTCTGGACTCCTGACAGACCCTTGCATTTTTCATCCAGTTCTGCAATGACGTTTCTGGATTCTGAGTCATGGGGAAAGCAAAAAAATTGTCAAAGGATCTGCGGGAAAAGGTAGTTGAACGGTATAAAACAGGAAAGGAATATAAAAAGATATGCAAGGAATTGAGAATGCCAATCAGCAGTATTCAAACGCTAATCAAGAAGTGGAAAATGAGAGGTTCTGTTGAAACCAATCCACGGTCGGGTAGACCAAGTAAAGTTTCTGCCACAGCTGCCAGGAAAATAGTTTGGGATGCTTAAAAAAACCCACAAATAACTTCAGGACTCTGAAAACATGTGGTGTGGCTGTTTCAAGATGTACAGTAAGGAGGCACTTGAAGAAAGATGAGCTGCATGGTCGAGTTGCCAGAAGAAAGGCATTACTATGCAAATGCCACAAAATATCCCGGTTACAATACGCCAAAAAGCACAGAGACAAGCCTCAAACCTTCTGGTACAAAGTCATTTGGCGAGATGAGAACAAAATTGAGCTTTTTGGCCACAACCATAAACACTTCATTTGAAGAGGAGTCAACAAGGCCTATGAAACACAGAGCTGGATCGCTGATGTTTTGGGGATGTGTGATCTACAAAGGCACAGGAAATTTGGTCAAAATTGATGGCAAGGTGACTGCAGTATGTTATCAAAAAATACTGGAGGAACATTTGCATTCATCAGCCAGGAAGCTGCGCATGGGATGGGACGTACTTGGACATTCCAACATGACAATGATCCAAAACACAAGGCCAAGTCGACCTGTCATTGGTTATAGCGGAATAAAGTGAAGGTTCTGGAGTGGCCATCTCAGTCTCCTGACCTCAATATCATTGAGCCACTCTGGGGAAATCTCAAACATGCAGTTCATGCAAGACAGCCCAAGAATTTCCAGGAACTGGAGGCTTTTTGCCAAGAGGAATGGGCAGCTTTACCATCTGAGAAGATGAAGAGCCTCATCCACAAATAGCACAAAAGACATCAAGCTGTCATTGATGTTAAAGGGGGCAATGCACGTTATTAAGGACTGGGGTATGTAAACTTTTCTATTGTCATTTTGATTTAAAAAGAGTAAACACAGTTGATTGATAATAAATGGCTTCAGCCAAACACTAACCATGAGCGAAAGAAATGTTTTTGTGTTCTCATTCATATTCTCTAAAAAATGGCCAAGAAATCATAAATTCTGCCAGGGTATGTAAACTTATGAGCACAACTGTATATATATATATATATATATATATATATATGTATGTGAAGTGCAAACTGCTTCTATAAGGTACTAAAAAAGATGTGTGACAGGCATGCTGTCATTGAGCCGTGCAGGCCATCCATAGATTATAATGTAAGATTATTTGTTATGCCATTTTTCCTTTTGGTCACAAGATAGAGATAAGGAGATGCTGACCTTTTCTTCCTGAACATGTGCATCCATGAGGGACAACCACGTAGCCCAGCACCACCCCAGGAGACAGACAGACTGCTGTGGGAGGGAGAGAAGCTGAGAGCCTGGAAAAAAGTGTTGGCTGTGCTACCAGGAGAGAGAGGACGGCTGCCCACAACCAGCACAGTGAATCAGCCCAGCAGTACAGCTTATCAATCAAGTGCAAGGTACATCACAGCAGTTCAGCCCAGTGGGGCAGTTCAGCGCAGCGGTGACACCAATCGCCACCCTGAGATCGCATCATCCATCCCCGCACAAGATTGGCCACTGCCCGGTCCATTCACAGACACAGATGCTCACACCTCTGTAACAGACAGGAGCATGAGCAAGGACCATGGTAACTAGAAGGCCATGATATCCAAAGGACTTATCATCACTAGACCCTGTATGCAGACACCATTTCCAACTCAGCAGTCAGAAGGCACTTGTTTGAAAGCCTCACAACTAACCTGCTGCTCACTTTAAATTACCATTGAAGGTGAGCGATGGGGCGTGACCGGATGGGAGGTGGTTGAGAGTCGGAGCTCCCACGCTGCCCTGAATTGCGTGTCCGACGTCCCTCCTGTATGCCGAGCGGATCGGGGAATATGGTCAGGACACCCCCTTGCTCCCGGCGAAGACTGGCGGCTGCGGAGGTAGATAGCGGGCGCTTCTCGAAGGGCCTGGAGAGCTGGCGAATCTGAGCCAAATGCCCCATTTGAGATCCGGGAAGCACTCGCTGGAGCAGAGAGGGGGGTGCGCTGAAAGCTGAAGTCTTGTGAAGGGCTGAAGATGCAGACCTGCATACGGGACCATTCCCTGGAGCCTCGGAGGGAGGAACAGAGAGGTGGATTCCTGGGGTATTGGTGCACTCATTACTCGGGAGATAACAGGGAAACCCCGGTGGTGGTAAGTGTATCTGGGCAGGGAGTGAATCTATTGCTCCTAGACGAATTGGGGAGGTGAAAAGGAAGTAAGTGAATGCCTTTACTTGCTCAGAAATATTCGTTATCAAAATAGCCCCAGGAATTCAGCTATGTACTCAAGCACAGACTTGATTTGTTTTAATGATTGATTTACCTTGTTGCCCAGCCTTTCCTGGCAAAAGTGGTCAATCACAAGAGGAAGTTACTAAGAGTATACTCTCTCCACACTGGCCTGGAAATGGGACTGTGTCTGTATTTGCTGTAGTCTGCTTCTATTGTGTTTAGCGGCAGTAATTGGTATATGCCGTCAACACTCTCTCCTTCTTCTACCGCCTGTGAGAGAGGGGGTGGAGTAGGAGGTGTGGAACTCAAATAGTCCTCAAATAGTCCTTAAATAGTCCTCCACGTCATACTTGGGCTAATCAGGTATTTATGATCTGGAAATAGGTCTCCTTACCCGTGTACTTTGGCACTGAGCAGGGTGGACTGCCTTTATTTACCTGGACATCTCCTGTGAGAGAGGAGAGGCCCGGGGAGGCAACGTATATGCCTCCTAGAGAGCCCACTATGCATTGGGAGAAAGGAGACTAATTTCAGATAGACTAGGTGGCTATTAGTATACGTTCTGGTCTATCTTTCTGTGTGATATTATTACTTGGGCTTCACCAGGCCGTGATGAGCTAAAACACAGAGCTCTAACCAGGTGGAGTTAATAATTTAATTTTGCACCTTTTTTTCTTTTTTCCCTCTTTTGGGGGGTGATAAGGTATTTTTAGTACCAATATGACAAAAAAGAAGGGGGAAGACCAGGCTCCGCCTACTCAGAAATCTAAAACCAAAGAAAACCTAACAATGGCAGCAAAATTAGAAAAATATGCTCACTCTCCATCTAAGACCCCGACTAAGGGTAATCAACATCCTACAACAAAAAACAATCAGAGTGAAAAACAGCAGAGGAAGAGCCAAGGGCCGGGTCCAACGAGCCTAGAGGTACCCACAACGTTGGGGGACGATGCTGAGGGGGAACATTCATCCTGCTTCCAAACATCAGTTAGTTCAGAGGAAGCAAATAAGAACATTACCACTGAAGCAGAACCATCATTAAAAGAAGTTCTGCAGGTGGTTAATATATGTAGAGCTAAGCTAGCGGAGCTGTTTGTGCAAATGAGGGGAGTTAGAGAAGAGGAAACATTGGTACGGCAGGACCTGCAAAGTATCCAGGAAAGGACGGTTGTGGTGGAGGAAAGATTGAGTCTGATGGAGGATGAACTCAACCCCTTAAAAAAGAAGCTGACAGCACTTCATGAAAAGGTAGAGGCCCAGGCATACAAGCTGGATGACTTGGAGAATAGACTCCGGAGGGAGAATATTAGGGTCATAGATCTCCCGGAATACAGTGAGGGAGCGGACCCTGTGACTTTTATGGAAAATTGGCTTAAGGAAGAATTTGGACCAGTGGCCTCACTATCACCAACTTTTTGTGTCGAGAGGGCGCATAGGGTGCCCTCTAAACCTCCTCCACCGGGGACATTCTCTAGACCAGTATTAGTAAAATTATCTAACTATAGAGACAAAGTTAACATTTTGCAAAAAGCTAGAGAGAAAGGGAACCTGTTCTTTAATAGCACCAGGATATCTATATATCCGGACTTCTCTCTGGAACTCCAGAAAAAGAGAGCCAAATTCCGAGACATTAAACGTACGCTACTCCAACTTAAGATCAAGTATGCGCTATTGTATCCAGCCCGATTGAGAGTTACGGCCTTAGGTCAAACACAATTTTTTGACACCCCAGAAAATGTTACGAAATGGCTGGAGGACAATAAGCAAAAATTAAGTGTAGAATAAGGGTGGGCGGCAGAAGGGAGGGATTTAGGTTTGAAAATGATTTGATAAATAGAACACTTCAATGGGCACGTCACTTGGGGTAGAAGGGGGAGACACATATGAGATGGTTGTAGTGGAAGGTAGGGGGGAGGGGGGAAGGGTAAGAGTATGCGGGAGGTCACAAAATATGCCCCTAGATAGGACCAATTGGGGTCGGGGGGAGGGGGTGGGAGAGGGTGGCTTTTGTTGTAAGTTGTTTGAAAGTGTGAGTGTGAATCAGGATCAATTTGGGCTTAATGAGATCAAAGGCAACACTAACAAAGGGGCACTTAAAATGATATAAGAGAGTGGCAGAGAGAGCACTAAAAATTGGCACAATAGAATAATAGAAATAGCACAGTCAATTTGTGTGGGTAGGAAAATAAGTGAAGAAGGGCGCTATGAATACTAAACACTTGCGTATTGTTTCTTGGAATGTTAGAGGTATGGGGACCCCGGATAAAAGAATGGCAATTTTTGCAAAGATGGGAAGGTTGGGGGCTGGGATAATCTGTTTACAGGAAACCCACCTTGCTAGGGATAATCTCCCAGGCTCAGCTAGAGGTCAATATCAATATCAATTTCACTCAGTTTACTCCTCTTATGCGAGAGGAGTGAGTATATATATAAAGAATGGAGTGGTGGGGTCTATTGTGCAGACCGAGGTAGATGCAGATGGCCGTTATATTTTTTTGCTGGCGAATTATGAAAGTGGATTAGTGGTGCTGGCTAACATATATATTCCCCCCCCCCCCCTTTTTGTATGGAAATTTTATTCAAACTTGTTAAATTTATTATAAATAAACCAAACATACCGGTGATAGTGATGGGAGATTTCAATATGACTCTGGATGGGAGTCGTGACAGGTTCCCACCAGATAATAAGAGGAATAGAGTAATGGAGGAGAGGTTCTTCTCTATTTTGAGAGAGGCGGGTCTATTTGATATCTGGAGATCTAGAAATCCAGTGGACAGGCAGTACTCCTGCTTCTCCAGCTCTTATGCCACCCTTTCTAGGATTGACCTTATGTTGGGGAATCGGGAGGCCTTGGAGCTGGTGGAGAGGATAGAGTACCTACCAAGAAGCCTGTCGGATCACTCTCCTATCTCCCTGGGATAGATTGGGAAATAACCAAGCGGGGGCCAACTGGAGAGTAAACCCAGTATGGTTGAATCTCATAAATAAGCAAGGAGGAGTGATGAAGGCTTTGGAGGAATTTATTCAAATAAATATTGAATCAGCATCTGTAGAGTTGGTATGGGACTCTCTTAAGGCCTATTTAAGAGGCTTACTAATTCAGCAGATTGCCAGGATCAAGAAGGAGAATAGAGAGTGGGAGAAGTCAGTGGTCAGAGACCTTAAAGAAGCCGAAAAGCGGTACATACAGAATCCCACAGTAGAGAACCAAAGAGAACTGAGAGATGGCCAACAGAATTCTAAAAAGCTTGAGATTAGCAAGGCAGAGAACAAACGTTTATTTAACAGACAGAGTGCTTATGTGGAAGGAGAGAGTGTAGGGAAAGCATTAGCCTTCCTAATAAAAACAAATGCATCAATAGGTTCCATTCTAGCTATTAAAAAGGTAGCCGGTAACGTAACCACAAACTCCTCAGAGATATTGGAAATTTTTAGGGTGTATCATGAAGAGCTTTATAACTCAGGAGGGAAGATCGACCAGGAAAAAATGGAGGAATTTTTAGATAATATCCACTTGCCAACACTGTCCGAGGAGGAGAGGAGTCTCTTGGAGGCTCCTCTCACTTTGGAAGAGTTGCAAGATGTAGTAAGGGAAATGGCTAATGAGTAATCCCCAGGCCCGGATGGAATTCCCGTAGAGGTATACAAGCAGTATGGTGAGGTACTTCTGCCGGAGTTGCTAAAGGTAGCTGAAAGGGCACTAGAAACGGGGGAATTCCCCCCATCTATGAGAGAGGCAGATATAGTGCTTGTGTGTAAGGAGGGAAAGGATCCGCTAGAGACAGCCGCATATAGGCCTATATTCTTATTAGGTGTGGATACTAAAATTTTAGCAAAGGCCTTGGCGCCTAGATTGAAGAACATTCTGCAGAGATTGGTGCATCCCGACCAGTGGGGGTTTATTCCTAATCGGTCCACTAGCCAAAACATCAGAAGGGTGTACCTAAATCTGCAGATACAAACTGAGAATATGGGATCAAGAGCAATTCTGAGTTTGGATGCGGCCAAGGCGTTTGATTGTATTGAATGGGGCTATCTCTGGCGGATCCTAGATAAATTTGGGTTTGGTCAAAATTTTTCCAGATGGGTAAAGATTTTATATGCGGCTCCTAGGGCACGAGTTAGGATAAATGGACAGTGTTCGGGGGGCTTCCAATTGAAAAGGGGGACAAGACAGGGTTGTCCCCTGTCCCCCCTTCTCTTCGCTTTGGCGATGGAGCCCCTTGCGGAAGCAATTCGAACTTCAAAATTAATACAGGGCTTTTGTAGATCTATGGGGGAGGAAAAAGTTGCGTTATTCGCCGATGATCCTTGTCCTTTTATTTCTTGGGGATACTCAGAACTCGCTAATATCAGCGATAAACTTGGTTAGGGAGTTTGGCCTGCTCTCGGGGTTAAAAATAAATTGGGATAAATCTGCATTATTGCCACTAGAACCTGGGGGCCCTCCTTTGCCAGGCGAAGCGGCGCAGTTAAAGTTAGTTGATAAAATAAAATATCTGGGTATAGTCATAGCAAGGGATCCTGGCCACTATATACAGGACAATCTAATACCACTATTAAATAAATTTAAAAGTAAATGTGAAATATGGAAACATCTTCCTTTATCAGTGGCGGGTAGATGTGCCCTGATAAAGATGGTCTGGATGCCACAGCTAATGTATGTATTACACAATTCTCCAATTTGGCTGTATAAAAACTGGTTTAAAAAGTTAGATGGGTATTTTAGGGATTTAATATGAAATAAAAAGTCCCCGAGAATTAGCTTAAAAAAACTGCAACTGCGACCAGAGGAGGGGCGAGTGGCTTTACCACATCCTAGAAATTATTACATAGCAGCTCAACTACAGCATTTGGCGGGAAGTGATACAGAAAGTAGTGGAGGTCAATAGCCGTATAATGTTATCATGTTCTCATCATAGTAATCTACTAGAAGAATTGGAGGCAAATTCATTCTACCCGGTAGTTCCCACACTGAAACTAGTTATGAAGCTGTGGGAGACGAGTAAGGCATTATTAGGATACGGGAGCCTCTCAAAATATACCCCTTTATGGAATAATAATAAATTGATAGAGCTTAAAAATCTGGAAAAAATCAAAGAATGGGAGCAGCGGGGAATATTGTGGCTCAGCCAAATATATTTAAATAACACGTTAAAATATTTCGAAGAGCTGAGGGAGGAATTTGACATCCCGAATTGGTCCTTCTATAGATTTTTACAAATCAGACATGCATTGCAGGCCCAGTTCAAGGATAAATCTTTAGAGTGGAGTGAGATACCTATACTCCAGGGGGTAATGGAGTTAACCATTGCAACTTGCCTATGCCTTTTTAACATTGGTATGTCTGCATTGTGATCGCTCCACCCAAAAACAACCATTGCAACTTGCCTATGCCTTTTTAACATTGGTATGTC
>BLSH010342655.1:21763-37328 GCA_018402905.1 Glandirana rugosa
TTGAGAAATAATGGCATTGCAAACAGGTCCTGCATTTCGCTGCAGTTGTGGATTCAAATCACCTAGGGGGTGAATGCAGCGGGTACCTGTTTTAGACAGGTACCTGCTCCCTTTTCTGCTCAGATCGCCTAGGCCAGGGGTCTTCAAACTACGGCCCTCCAGTTATATAGGAACTACATTTCTCATCATGCCTAGTCATGTCTGTGAATGTCAGTGTTTTACAATGCCTCATGGGACGTGTATTTCCTCAACAGCTGGAGGACCATAGTTTGGAGATCCCTGGCCTTGGTGATCTGACCAGAAGTTTTCATCTCCACCTCCTTCGCCACTGTCATCTGGGACACGTCACAGGTCCCAGAAGACTGCGGGACCATTCACAATGTGCAGTGTGGCTGGCTCATGAGCAGTGGGCACGCGGCTGTGAAGCCGCAAGCTGTCACAGCCAGGTGCCCAGAGTTAAAATGCCGGCACAAGGGACAGAAGACAGAGGGAAAGGACGACTCGGGTGAGCACAATGAACTGAATTCTGGCAAAACAAAACAGCAAAATAAATCCTCGCCTCTCCAGCACTAACTAACATAGTTCAGTTCCTAACTGAGGGATGTAGGGCTTCTCCCAGACAACCATAAAACAGAAACAAATGCAAACCTCTTTCTTTCAGTCATAAGCAACAGCTCCATGGATCAGCTCTCTCAGGCTGTCTAAGCTGAGTGTTTCTGGGTTACTGCTCCACTTACATAAGACCCCTTTTAAACTGAGGCAGTTTTCAGGCGTTTTAGCGCTAAAAATAGCACCTGTAAAGTGCCTCAAAACTGTCTCTCGTGCTGCCCGAATGTGAAAGCCCGAATGCTTTCACACTGGGGCGGTGCACTTGAGGAACAGGAAAAAAAGTCCTGCAAGCAGGATCTTTAGGGCGATTTGGGAGTGCTGAATACACGGCTCCTAAACAGCCCTGCCCATTGGAATGAATGGGAAGCGCTTCCGAAGCGCCACAACGCGGGAGCTTTTAACCCCTTCTTAACTCCTTCTTGGGGGTTAAAAGCGCCCCGCTAGTGGCCGAAAAGCGCCACTTACACAGAGCAAAAGCACCGCTAAAACTAGCGGCGCTTAGCCGCTAACGGACCCCCCTCCCCAGTGTGAAAGGGGTCTTACAGGAGTTGATATATGTACTCTGTTGCAGAGCTTTTTTGTGAAGAAAAGCTGGTTCATTATCTGCTTCATATACCTCAAGCCAGCTGCACTGGCGAGTAGAGTATATTATGTTTTGGCACTTTTTTTATTTTCTCTGTATAACAACCATCTACACTGGTTGCACTTTAAGGTTCCACTTACACTTGTGCCACTTGAACATCCAAATCACATGACAAGTTGCAGCACACTCTTTTAATGGCACCCGTTCAAATTGATGGGACTTAAAAAAAAGGTGCATGCGCTACTTTGGTAGGACTTTTGATGCAACTTTGGTTCAGAGAATGTAAAGTCAGATCAAAGTCACACCAAACATTGTATCAAAGTCGCAATGAAAATCGGGCGACTTTGGAGAAGTGCTATTGTGAATGGAGCCTAAACAAAAAACCTAACAAATACTGTATGTTTCTTTTTCTTTTTCAATAAATCTAAGTGAAAGAAAGCTGGTTCAGCTCAAGTGGTGGTGATTATTTAATGTAAACCTGTCACAAGCTTTGCAAATTTAAACTAAATATAAAATGAATGGGCTGCCTTAATGCAACTGATAGGCAGCACTGATGGGCATTGGTAGGCGGCACTGATAGACAGCACTGATGAAGAGGCATTGATGAGCACTGATTGGCAGCACTGGTAGACACTGATTGGCAGCACTGGTGGGCACTGATTGGCAGCACTGAGTAGCACCACTGGTGGGTACTGATAGGCACTGTTGAGACTGCACTGATAATCAGTGACCTGATTATCAGTGTAAATGCCTTGCACAAAAGCCAGTTATTGGCTCTCCTTATCTCTCCACATGCTGTCAGCGTGAGAAAAGGAATGCTCCACCCAAAAGGGGAAGTTCACCTTTAACCACTTCAATACTATGCACTTAGAACACTTTACTACCAGACCAATTTTCAGTTTTCAGTGCTGTTGCTCTTTGAATGACAATTGTGCGGTCGTGCGACGCTGTACCCAAACAGATTTTTTATCATATTGTTCCCACAAATAGAGCTTTCTTTTGGTGGTATTTGATCACCCCTGCGGTTTTTATTTTTTGCGCTACAAAATTTTGAAAAAAAAATTCTCTATTTTAGTCACAAAACTTTGTAAACAAGTACATTTTCTCCATCACTGGTGTGCACTGATGAGGCTACACTGACGGGCACTGATGTGGCAGTACTGATTGGCAGTGATGAGGCGGCACTGATGAGGTGGCACTGATGATGAGCACTGTTAGGCGGCACTGATAAGCAGCACTAACGGGTACTGAGAGGTGGCACTGATATACAGCACTGATGGGCACTGATATGCAGCACTGACGGACACTGCTAAGTGGCACTGATGGGCACTCATAGACAGCACTGATTGGCACTCATAGGCGGCACTGGGCACTGATAGGTGGCACTGATGGGCACTGATAGGTGGGCACTGGTAGGTGGCAATGGTGGGCACTGATATGTGGCGCTGGTATGCATTGATAGGGGCACTGGTGGGCATATACACTGATAGGGGCTCATTCCCTGGTGGTCTAGGGTGGCATCTGAAGGTGGCACTGAGTGCCATCCACACTGGGCACTATGTCACTTACCTGGTGGTCTAGGGGGGTCTCCCTGGTGGTCCAGATCGGCTCCCTGGTGGTCCCTGGTTGGCTCCCGGGTGGTCCTGGGTGGGCACATCCCTGGTGGTCCCTGGGCAGGCTCCCTGGTGGTCTAGGGTGGCAATCCGAGGGAGGGCTGTGCTGATAAATCATCAGCACAAACCCTCCCTGTCAGGGATGCAACCAATCGGCTCTCCGCTCCTCAGGTCTGCAGATAAACGGCTTTCCTGTGTTACACTGTGACCAGACGTGATTGGTCATGGCTGGTCACATGGTAAAGTGCTTCGGATCGAAGCGCTTTACCAAGATTGGTATTGCGGGGGGTCAGACTGACCTCCCACACCACCGATCGCCGTGATGCGTGCTCCCCCGGGCGCGCGGCGGCTTGTTATCCTGAGGACATCATATGACGTCCAGTCAGGATAACTAAGCCACTTCCCAGCCGTCATTTTGCATACGGCGGTCAGTTAAGGCCTCCTCCTCTTCCCCAAATGGCACATTTTTTTGGGGGGGGGGGGGGAGCGGGTACCTGGTTTAGACAGGTACCCACTCCCTTTTCTGCTCGGATCGCCTAGGCCAGGGGTCTTCAAACCACGGCCCTCCAGTTATATAGGAACTACATTTCCCATCATGCCTAGTCATGTCTGTGAATGTCAGATTTTTACAATACCTCATGGGACGTGTATTTCTTCAACAGCTGGAGGACCATAGTTTGGAGATCCCTGGCCTAGGTGATCTGACCAGAAGTTTTCATCTCAACCTCCTTCGCCACTGTCATGTGGGACACGTCACAGGTCCCAGAAGACTGCGGGACCATTCACAATGCGCAGTGTGGCTGGCTCATGCGCAGTGGGTACCCGGTTGTGAAGTCGCAAGCCAGGTGCCCACAGTTAAGATGCTGGCACAAGGGACAGAAGACCGAGGGAAAGGACGACTCGGGTGAGCACATCGCTGAATTCTGGTACAGTTGCTGACTTTTAATAAACACAAAAATGGCTGGAGCTCCCACTGACAACTGACGACTCATCGGTTGTTATGAATGTGGCGGCCACCCGTTGTGTTTGGTTTTAAAGGGATGAGGTGGCAACCCTACACCCGCTCCTTAACAACCATGACAGTTACTGGTTGTTAAGGACGCCAGCGGCGGCCGCTACTTAACAAAGCTGAATTTACTACTGGTAATAAATACGTCGGCTACCACCAGGCCTTAAATTACTGCATGTTTTCACCACTAAAATATCGCATGACTTCATAAAATAACTCATGCGGTATTTTAGTAGCGTTTTTTAATGAATGCCGAAAAACTTTTTGAAAAATGCTGTGCCGTATCTTACTGCATACTTGGATGCTGTAAAATAACACTTTGTGAATGGAGCCCAGTTGCCCATTTGGATGGTGGTCATTCAGTCTCCTGATAAATCACCAACCTTGTAAAATATACTCACCAATCTGAGATCCTTCGCCACTTCCTTGCATGCTTAATCTAAGGAAACCTGTAACTGAGGCAGTGGGCTCTGATGCCATCCAGCAGGGGTGTGCACAAAGGGCATAGACTCCTGCAGCTTCAAAGCCTCAAAGTTCAGGTGCAGTTCAAGCATATTTTTAAAGATATTTGTATTCCTTTTTTTTTTTAAAATGCAAGATACTATACATAAACACATGTACAAAAAAAAATGAAGCACAATAAACTATTCTCTTGTCATTCGTTGTCATATGTTTTAAAGAAGTACAGTATTGTTGGTGTCACAAGTCTCCCCTGCCATTTTGTCATAAGAATGCATAGCCACAGTGACCTTTCCCCCCCTCCTTCCTTCACTTTATACACCAAATGTTAACTGATGCCACACCTTATCGATCCATTGATCAGACACACAGACCTTTCCATTACCCAATCCACAATTTAAGTCTTGAAACTCTAATAAAACTGTCACCTTCGCAAGCTGAGCAATCCAGAGAACTAACAGAGAATGGTTGTAAATAGCTCAGTTGGAAGCAATGGCCAATACACATCTCTACAGACAGGTTAGCAGTTACAACTCTGAAACTTCAGCAGGTTCCATAATTCATGAAATAATAATAGCACAGATAGGATATAGACATATTTACCTCCCTCCGTTAATTTATAGTGTTTTGAGCCCAACCACAGCTGCCCTAGGAATACTGAGAGCAGAACCAGCCCAATTCAGCTCTTAGGCTAACTTGGCATCCCAAATCTGTCAAGTATTATATTCATTTCAAAGCTACATTCATCTGGATAATAATCTGCATGTTAGTAGGCTGTACTAGAGATATGAGTATATATAGAAAACAGTCTCTGGGACATAATCATAACCATAGTGACATCATTCCTTGTGACAGCAATAAAAGTGATCAGGATTTTTTCTTTTAATGGACAGTGTAAAAATAAAAAAATAGAATAGAATAAATAAGTAAAAACTAAATTTTAAAGCACCCCATCCCTCCGTGCTCGTGCGCCAAAGCAAACGCATGCGTAAGTCGTGCCAGCAAATGTAAACAGTGTTCAAATCACACATGTGAGGTATCGCCGCGATCGTTAGAGTGAGAGCAATAATTCTAGTGCAAGACCTCCTCTGTAAATTGATAACCGATAAAAAGTAGTTTTATGGAGATTTTTTAAGTACCATAGTTTGTTGCCATTCCACAAGCGTGTGCAATTTTAAAGTGTGACATGTTAGATATCTATTTACGCGACGTAGCAACATCTTTCACATTATACAAAAAATTGCGCTAACTTTACTGTTTTTTTTTTAATTCATTGAAGTGTATTTTTAAAAAAAAAAAAATTGTGTTTGAAAGGCAACAACTGCCAATTTATTCTCTAGGGACTCTGCTAAATATATATATAATGTTTGAGGAATCTTAAGGCCCGTACACACGATGCGAAAATCAGACTGGAATTTTCGTTCGACAGCCTGTCATCCGAAATTCTTACCATTAGTACGCTCCTTTCGACAGTCGATTTGCTTTTTTCATCAGACATAAGCTGGATGTGCAGACTAGTACATTTTTGTCTGTCGACAACGCCACGTCTGATTTTCGGATCGTGTGTACAGAAATCCCACACACAAAAGTCCAAAGTACAAACACGCATGTTCGGAAACCAGGAACAACCCGGAAGTGTTCGGACTTGTAAACTGGCATATGTAATTCACATTTAACATTCGTGAAGCGGCAATTGGGATTACAAAATGCAGCGCACATTATCATCTTTTTAACGTATTTTTAATAGCGAAATTAGCGGAAGGGGCCCAAAGGGGGAAGCACCAAAAATGAACTTCATCCTTATAAGCTCGTACTACGTCACTACGTTCGCCTTTGTCGACAGACACTTTTGACAAAAATCAGAAGCGTGGTCGTACGACAATCGAACTGCGATGCTTAAATAATTTTCTAGCACAATATACTGACTTTAACTTGTAAGCAACAAGTGTCAGAAACAGGCCTGGTCATGAAATGGTTAATGAAGGTTAAAACTACTTACAAGAAGGCAGGAGTAAAATCGCATATAAAACAATCAATCACATGTAGACATCCTATAAGGTGTAATAAAGTCACCGCTGTGGCTCCTACCGACTAGTTTTGTTCAAAAGAACATTATCAAGGGATAAAGGAGTATACTGGGATAAAGTGCTTTACTTGATTGTTTAATTGTTATGAACTTATGCACTGTATATTGATATTGCAACATGTTTTTCAGTAAGGGCCGGTTCACACTGTAGCGAGGCGGAGTGGCGCGATGCGGCGATCCAGGCGATCTCAAAGCGGCTTGCTAGGAGACTTCTATCATAGAAGTCAATGCAAGCCGCCTGAGATCGCCCTAAAAATAGTGCAGGGACCATTTTTCTAATGCGGAGCGAAGCGATTCGCTCCAATTAGAACGGTCCCATTTGCACAGCATTGAGGCGAATTGTCAGGCGACTCAAGATGTGAACGAGCCGCGAAGTCGCGCCGCTCCACCCCGCTGCAGTGTGAACCGGCCCTAATATTAATATGTATAATGTACATGTGGACATTTCGAGAGGGCAGCTGTCACTGAGAAATTATTATTTTTTACTATTTGGTGACACTTTTTTGCACATTTTATTTTTTGGTTACGTTTTTAAATAACCATTTGGAATTCATTATTTTAGTCCAAAGATCTTACACAGGTCCCATGGATTCTAGTTTAGCGAGTCCTACAACATAGTGTCTAGCAGCCTTGGTTAGTAGCCTGTTGCCATAACATTTTTCCCAGTGTACTGTTATAAATAGCAGCATCCTTCTTATCTGACTACTTCAGATATCCAGAGGCTCCTTCTGACATTCTTCAGGAATATTTAACCTCACACTTGTAGATAAAAGAAAGATTAAAAAAAAAATTCTCAGCATATTCTTTCAATTCTTGGTCCAAAAAGTTTACATATAGAGTAAAATAGTACCAAATTTGACATTATTTAACAGGTGTCATCTAATACTACACGTACTAGGTCTAATGCTGCCCATACATGGGTCCAATTCCTACAGAACTTTCCTTCAAAAATCGTAACTAAGAATTTTCATTCAAATTCCGCACCATTAGTGGGCCGCAGCAATGGCCAACTTATGTGTGGCCATTGAATTTGAATGATTGGGCATGTTGGAAATTTTTTGAAAAAAAAAAACTAATTTCTAATCAATGATGGGAGAATTTTGCTATAAATATAATCGAAAAACAAATGCGCATGAGCTGTGACCTGGAAAGAAAAGAAGATTCCTGGCTACGAAAATTCTTTCCTGGGGCTAACCATGTCAGCCTATGAATGGGTCAGCTCCACCCCTCTGACCCCACAGGACAACCCCCTGCTCAAATAAAAGGAGGGCTTCCCCCATACCCCAGCGTTCCTTTTTTGTCCTCGCTCCAGGATAGCTCTCCTGCTGCTGAAAGAATGGGAAAAGAGGGAATAATGAAGATCCCTACCTGGAGGACTCTTGGTCGGCAGTAAATCCTCTGCTGATCCGTGATTGCCAGGCAGATGTATGTGGCCTAAATGGTGCAATTGAAGGTCCATGGTGAGCGGCAGAATGACTGGGGGGTAGGTCATTCTGCCTGATTTTACCTTTTTTATTTTGTCTTACTTCATTCTGTGATGTTTCTCTGGTTTGTACAGATCCCCATATGGCAGCTAAGATGTCTTGAGCTTCACAGCAGCTTGCTGTGGAGTGTAGGTATCGGCCTGGCTGCATGTTGGCTATTGTGGCTGGGGACTGGCTGTGCGCTGTGCAGTTCTTGTTCGGCTTCCCTTAGGTTTACCAAAACCATGTAGTGTGAGATCAAAACCTACTTAATTTGTGTGCGATCAAGCACACCCTTGCACTGCATGGTGGAAGGTGGATCTGGGAGAGGTTGTGTAGTGTATGGCCAGCCTCACTCTACTTTGAAAAAATAAAAAACAAAGAAATGAGATCTGTTCTGGCTGAGTAAGCTGTGTACATTGCAGAATATTATTGTGATCCTGCCTTTTGTTTCTGTATTGAACAAGGTTTTTTTTAATTTTTTTATCCTTGTCCTGCTTGTGGCTTAGCTGAGTTTGTAACCGGTTCTGGACGGGCTCACGTACTTTCACTGCTGCAGAGTGGCAGCGTACCGCGAATCACCGTATATAAATGGCGATTTGTGCATGTGCGGCTAGCGGGCGGGAGCGCGTCGGCAGCGGTGCGATCTCGTGCCCGCCGTACACTTTATGAGTGTGCCCGCGGGTCAGGTGGACTCGATGTTCGCCGGCGACCCGCAATCACCTGGTACACAAGAAAAGCGGGGAACCGCGGATGTAAACACGGTGGTTCCCCGCTATGTAAGGTGAAATGACAGGGATCTACTGATCCCTGCCATCGGGATCAGTTAAATCTGTTATGCCCCTGGCAGCCCAGCCCCCACACAGTTAGAACACACATAGGGAACACAGTTAACCCCTTGATTGTCCCCTGCAGGTTAACCCCTTCCCTGCCAGTGACATTTATACAGTAATCTGTGTTTTTTTTTTAGATCTGATCGCTGTATAAATGTCAGTGGTCCCAAAAAAGTGCCAAAAATGTCTGACATGTCCGCTGCAATATCGCAGTCCCACTAAAAATCGCAGATCACCGCCATAACTAGTAAAAAAAAAAATTTTTTAAAAATAGTAAAAATGCCATAAATGAATTCTCAGGGTTTGTAATCGCGGCAACTTAGTGCAAACCAATCAATAAACGCCGATCACGATTTTTTTTTTACCACAAATATGTAGAACAGCCTTTCTCAACCTTTTTAACACAGAGGAACCCTTGAAATAAGTTTCCAATCTCAGGGAACCCCTGCTAAAAATGACTATATCTACAACTCATGATACATTAGTGTGATGGTCTGTGGGAAAAATGCTCCTTACACTTATGGTCATTGGGAAGAATTACCCCCTTACAGATAGCTAAATAGATCAATGATGCCATTGGGAATTTATCTGAGAGGTAGAAATGTCTCATTGCTCAAGGAACCCCTAGCAACCTCTGGAGGAACCCTAGGGTTCCACGGAACCCTGGTTGAGAAACCCTGTAGAAGAATACTAATCATAAAGTGCCTGTGCGTCAATATGAAATGGACATCCCATATATCAAAACATATACAAATCAATGTGCAAACAGTGCAAGAGTAGCCGAAAGAATACAAGTTCATCAAAGATGCATAAATATCAATTCTTCTTGATAAAAATGTCACCGTTCATCAAAGGACAACAATTCATCAAAGGGCTCTTCTTATTATATGTGTATATAAAGTGCCAAGTGCTCAGTATATTCCTGTGCAGTCCGTGCTCCCCTCCTGCAATCCCCTGCACTCACCAGAAAGATGGGACTTCCATTACAGAAGTCTTGTGTGCCTTGGATGGTAGCTGGGACTAGTAGTTCCTATATATAATAAGAAGAGCCCTATGATCAATTGTTGTCCTTTGATGAACGGTGACATTTTTATCAAGAAGAATTGATATTTGTGCATCTTTGATGAACTTGTATTCTTTCGGATACTCTTGCACTGTTTGCACATGGTTTATTTACTGATTTGTATATGTTTTGATATATGGGATGTCCATTTCATATTGACGTACAGGCACTTTATGATTGGTAGGATGTTTAGCACAGCACTTTAAAGAAGTAGCGCTCATACCACTTGCACTTAAAGGCACAAGACACCTAATAGAGTAGTAACTTAGTTTTGATTAAATGTATATATTTATTTATTTAACCGGTCATGTATTAATTTAACATTTTGTACTAATTAACACATCTTCACAACGCACACATCCACTAGCGTAGGGATATTTTTCCTAGTGGGACCTTACTTATTCCATATCTGCCAAAACTGATGAATAAATTTGTTTATATATATATATATATATATATATATATATATATATATATTTTTTTTATTTTTATTTTTTTTGGACATGTAGCAAGAAGTAAAAAATATTGTTTTGTTTTTTTCAAAATTGACGCTCTTTTTTTGTTTATATCGCAAAAAATAAAAACCGCAGAGGTGATCAAATGCCACCAACAGAAAGCTCTATTTATGGGAAAAAACAGACATCAATTTTGTTTGGGTACAATGTCACACAACCACGCAATTGTCAGTTTAAGCGATGCAGTGTTGAATCGCAAAAAGTGCTCTGGTCATTAACCACCTCCCACCCGGCCTTGTCATTCAAACTGCAACAGCGCTGAAAGCTGAAAATTGGTCCGGGAAGGAAGGGGGTTTAAGTGCCCAGTATTGAAGTGGTTAAGTGGGAAAATCTTCCGGGGCTTGAAGTGGTTAACCACTTCAGCCCCGGAAGGATCCATGTGCAAACAGTGCTCAGAATCCAGGAAGTGTTCGGTCGTGTAAACCTGCGTCCGTAATTCACATTCACCTGAACTTCCTCTTTATACGCTCGTAACACGTCACTACGTTCAGGTTTGTTGAACGATAATTTGACTACCGTCAGTACGCTAGACAAAATCACAGATAGCCGATTTTGAAAAAAGTTGGACGTGCGGTTGTACAACAATCGCATCGTGTGTACAAGGCTTAAGACTGTGCATGGTTACCTTCTTGTCTTTCTTACTGCCAGTTTGCTACAAAACCATTTGCTTATATTGCTAAGCCATGAGTATTAACTTTTCCTGGTAGCCAGTCATTGCTAAGGAGGTAAGGGGCACCATTCAGGTAAAAGTTTTTTTCTTTCAGATGTATGAGAAATGAACTATGGGCTTTTACCATTTAGTCCCTCCTGTTGGCAGGCATCGAGCACTGCCTTAAAGTGGTCCTGTGCCACTCATGCCTTGAGAGGCAAAACCCTGTATGTGTCTTGACGACACCTATAGGGTTTTCACATGAATTTAACATGTGGGCAATACACTCTTGGGCTGCATTTCCACTAGTGTTACTCCAAAATCGCATCAAAGTAGTGCAGGCATCTTTTCAAAGTCGCTGATTTTCAAAGTTGCATAGATGGGACGGGTGCTATTGAGATCAATGGGCTGTGACTTGTCATGCCACTTTGTGTCCAGGGTCGCATGACAAGTTGCACTAGTGGAGACGAAGTCTAAAGGGGTGGTTTTCACGCACAGTGTGGGACAATCAACTTTCTCCAGATTCTTACAAGAGAGGATAAACATGAATGTGATGGTCTGAATCCTATTGGTACAAGCAGACAAGGATAAGGATGGCAACACTTAACAGGCTGTTGCATTTGTTTAAGCACATGGTCAATACACTCTAAAGGAGTGTTTCCACTGGCTCTGTGAAGGGGCACCTGAATATTCTCCAAGCCTTTCCAGGCAAACAATCCTATTCAGACTCTTCCTAAGAGAGGTTAAGGAGGAGCATGACTGCAAGAATACTGCTTTGTTCAAGCAACCAAGGATAAAAGATGACGGCAGCTAAGAGGTTGTGACGTTTGTTAAGCATGTGGTCAATACAGTCTAAAGGAATTTTTCCTCTGACCCAGTAAGAGGTTGCCTATTCTGACAATGTGACAGGGGCTCAAGGGCTTCCCAGGCAAACAATCCGCTTCAGTCTCATCTAACAGAAGATACGAATGAACATGACTGTACGAATTCCTGCTGCTTCAGGCAGCCAAAGACAAAGATGTCAACACTGAACAGGTTATCACATTCATTAAACATGTGGGCAATACACTCTAAAGTAATGGTTTCCACTCATTCTGTGGGCATATCAACTCTTTCCAGACTATTCCAAGAGAAAATGCAGATGGAATAGGACTGTGTGAATCCTGTTTGCTCAAGCAGCCAAAGACAAGATGACGACGCCTAACAGGTTGTCACATTCAGTAAACATGTCAATACACTTTAAAGGAGTTGTTTCCACTCAAACTGTGATGAGACCAGGTCCAGGAAATTGGCACGTCTCCTACCTAGCCTGAATAAACTTTGGGCTGTCCATCCTGGGCTTCTGAATCATCGGGTGAGGGCCCTGGAGATGCTACAGAGCTTTGTTGGTTGATCATCTTCAGCAAGAGCCAGCTAGTTCCCTCACAGAGGTTATACTATCTGGGTGTCTCAATTGACAGTAGTGGACAACAGGACAGGTTTGCAGGATAACTGAAATACATCACAGGTGATATAATTTTCCGCTCAGTGATTGCAGTATTCTAGTCTGCATCTCCCCAAGATAATACTTAAAATTGGGCCTGTTGGTGGGTCCTGAGGACAGGAGTTGAGAACCACTTCCGTAGACAAAGGGCTTAGCTATAGTTCTGTCCAGCTGTCGACTGTTTCAGGTCTAACTGTTCTTGCATATAAGATCAGTTTGGTGGCACGTTTTATGCAAGCAACCTTATAGCTAAATAAACAACCAGTCGGGTCTCAGAAAAATCCAAGCTTTCTCAGCCAAGTCTCCATATTGTGAGCTGTTTAAAGACACAGTGGTTCTTAATCCAGTTCCATCTTCTCTTCGAAAGTTTGGACTTTTTCATATACGTTGGAAAGTGGTGCAATCTTTATCTGCAGTATTGGGACAGGAAGATTGGTCAAGGGTAGATATAATTTTTAGGTAATTTTTTCCACTTATCTGCAGAGAACGCAGAAGTTCAGGCTGGCGGATAACTAGGGTCAGAGGGGTGGAGCTGACCCATTCGTAGGCTGACATGATGAGCTCCCAGGAAAGGAAAATTACGGTAAGTATGGTAACAATTTTCCCTATTTCTGTAGCAACATGAGGTGAAATTGAAGGTTAGGTTGCTTGAATTTCGAAATCAATGGTGGCACCATCAGTTTACATGTATGGCCTGCATAACATTAACCTCCCTGGTGATCTGATTATGTCAATATTTTGAATGTCAAAGCGGTACATTGTTTTGCATGGAAATTTGTTGTTTTATATTGTAGGCCTGTAATTCTTAGGAATAACTCACTTAAATCTGTCCAAACAAGAGTCTAGTAGACATCCCGGGTATGATAAAGTTTGAAACACAAAATCATAAATTATAACATAATAATTTATAAAAAATAATAATAAATGAAATTCAATAATGTAATCAAACCAAAAACACTGAAATTTGTACAAACGAATCACTATCGATAAATTCTGATGCCGGTGTTCCATCAGATTAGATGACCCGTCATATCTTGTAATGGAAGTGACATTCCGTCGCCATGGGCACCCGCAGGTAGGGGCGGGGGGGGCAAGTGCCCCCCCTGGAATCAGGGATCAGATTGGGGGCTCGCCACTAGGTCCTTATCCTAGCGCCGATGGCCGGCCCTGCTCACACCTGTACACAGTTTAGCAGGGCTGGTGACAGCTGGTGCGAGGAGCGGGACAGTGAAGGCCTTAAGGGGTGGGCAGGATGACATCACCCGGTCTACATAGTGTGAGTAAGCGGCCCAGGAGACGGAGGCTGCAGGAAAGGAGAGCAGCAAGATACCAGGAACAGTGGGTACAGCGCCCCCGGCACCTCCCAGAGCCTGGATCCCCTGGACTCCTTAAACCTCCTCACTGCTCCCAGGCCCGGAGGACAGACTGGCCAGGGGTTCAGAGAACAAGGATGGGCAGGAAATGCAAGCAGCCAGGGACTGCTCCATGTCACATCATAGATCCGATGGAAGGAACAGAGCACCTCTTGTCCTCACCCGGAATGAAAACGGGTCTTGCCAGGTGCTGGCCATCATGGTCATCCTACTGGCATGCAAGGTACTGGTACAGGCGGTCCCTGGGTTACAAACAAGATAGGGACTGTAGGTTTGTTCACAAGTTGAATTTGTTTGTAAGTCAGAACAAGTACATTTTTTAAGTGTAGCTCCAGCCAAAAAAAAACTATTTTTAAGCTTTTTGGATAGCATAGGGAAGGGGTAACACCCCTGTAATGTTTGTTTTGCTGTCTTTGTTTCTGTTCAGAAGATGTCACCTCACTTCCTGTTCCAATAATAATTGGATTTTGAAAATTTTGGGTTGTTGTGGAAACAAACCTTGGTGATAAAGCATCAGTGGAGACCCCTTTTTCCCATAATAACTCTTACAGGAGTGAATTTCCCTTCCTAGGGGGAGATTTCCTGTCACTTCCTGTTGTCTCCCTCCATTTGTAAGTAGGAGTCATTTGTAAGTCAGATGTTTGTAACTAGGGGACCGCCTGTACTGAGAATTACACACACAACTGGGACATAGGGGCACTAGAGTGACTGCAGACAGGGCTAGGGGTCTCTCTCTCTGACCATCCTCTCTCCCCCCCCCATCACCCCTCTCTGTCACCCCCTCTCTCTCTGTCACCCCCCACATGTATGCAGTCTCTTGTGCCATGTCCGCAGTCTCTAATCGTCTCTTGTGCCATGTTCGCAGTCTCTGATCATCTTTTGTGCCATGTCCGCAGTCTCTGACAGTCTCTTGTGCCATGTATGCAGTCTCTTGGGCCATGTATGCAGTCTCTGATCGTCTCTTGTGCCATGTCCACAGTCTCTTACAGTCTCTTGAGCCATGTATGCAGTCTCTGATCATCTCTTGTGCCATGTATGCAGTCTCTGGGGCCGTGTATGCAGGCTCTTATAGTCTCTTGTGCCATGTCCACAGTCTCTTGTGCCATGTATGCAGTCTCTGACCATCTCCTGTACCATGTCTGCAGTCTCTGACCATCTTCTGTACCATGTCCACAGTCTCTGACCGTCTCCTGTACCATGTCCGCAGTCTCTGACCGTCTCCTGTACTACGTCCGCAGTCTGTGACCATCTCCTGTACTACATCTGCAGTCTCTGACATTGTCGAAAAGGAGCAGAGCCTGGGTGACCTTAAAATGATGCCCCCCCCCCCCGAAAAAAGTTCTGTGGATGCCCATGGTCGCCACCATCTTGCTACACCCTGCACTTGTCCACAGTAAGGCTGCATTCACACCTGAGCGACACGTTTTCAGGCATACTTGAAGCATTTTGTAGCACGACATTGAGCGTTTGCAAATGCTAATATGAGTGTTTGACACTTGTCCATTGATTCCATATCAATAGAAAAGTGTCAGAAATGCCGGAATATGCTTGATTTGCGCGACAAAAATACCCCCGGGAGTAGTTTGAGCTTCAGGTGTTTTCAGGCTTTTGGCTTCAGGAGTTTTTGAGTGGAGATGTGAACCATCTCCATAGAGAAACATTGATTTTTTTTCCCCTCCAGCGTTTTGTAGCTTCATGCTTCAGGCATATTTGAGCTACAAATGCTCAGGTGTGAATATAGCCTAAGGATACAGTGAGAAGGCGGCATTCGGACATCTTTTTACACCCACCTGAATTTTGCATTTCACACTTATTTATGTAAACTGA
>BLSH010342707.1:0-11881 GCA_018402905.1 Glandirana rugosa
GTGATCATATCCCCCCTTATGTATTTATACATGGTGATCATATCCCCCTTATGTATTTATACATGGTGATCATATCCCCCTTATGTATTTATACATGGTGATCATATCCCCTTATCTTTTCATGTGGCAACACTGAAGAAATGACACTTTGCTACAATGTAAAGTAGTGAGTGTACAGCTTGTATAACAGTGTAAATTTGCTGTCCCCTCAAAATGACTCAACACACAGCCATTAATGTCTAAACCGCTGGCAACAAAAGTGAGTACACCTCTAAGTGAAAATGTCCAAATTGGAACAATTTTCCCTCCCCGGTGTCATGTGACTCGTTAGTGTTACAAGGTCTCAGGTGTGAATGGGGAGCAGGTGTGTTAAATTTGGTGTTATTGCTCTCACTCTCTCATACTGGTCACTGGAAGTTCAACATGGCACCTCATGGCTAAGAACTCTCTGAGGATCTGAAAAAAAGGATTGTTACTCTACATAAAGATGGCCTAGGCTATAAGAAGATTGCTAAGACCCTGAAACTGAGCTGCAGCACGGTGGCCAAGACCATACAGTGGTGTATAGGGACAGGTTCCACTCAGAACAGCGCCTCACCATGGTCAACCAAAGAAGTTGAGTGCCGTGCTCAGCGTCATATCCAGAGGTTGTCTATGGGAAATAGACGTATGAGTGCTGCCAGCATTGCTGCAGAGGTTGAAGGGGTGGGGGGTCAGCCTGTCAGTGCTCAGACCATACGCCGCACACTGCATCAAATTGGTCTGCATGGCTGTCATCCCAGAAGGAAGCCTCTTCTAAAGATGATGCACAAGAAAACCTGCAAACAGTTTGCTGAAGACAAGCAGACTAACGACACGGATTACTGGAACCATGCCCTGTGGTCTGATGAGACCAAGATAAACTTATTTGGTTTAGATGGTGTCAAGCGCGTGTGGTAGCAACCAGGTGAGAAGTACAAAGACAAGTGTGTCCTGCCTACAGTCAAGCATGGTGGTGGGGGTGTCATGGTTTGGGGCTGCATGAGTGCTGCCGGAACTGGGGAGCTACAGTTCATTGAGGGAACCATGAATGCCAACATGTACTGTGACATACTGAAGCAGAGCTTCCCCCTCCCTTCAGAGACTGGGCCGCAGGGCAGTATTCCAACATGATAACGACCCCAAACACACCTCCAAGATGACCACTGCCTTGCTAAAGAAGCTGAGGGTAAAGGTGATGGACTGGCCAAGCATGTCTCTAGACCTAAACCCTATTGAGCATCTGTGGGGCTCTTCAAACGGAAGGTGGAGGAGCGCATAGGTCTCTAACATCCACCAGCTCTGTGTTGTCATCATGGAGGAGGGGAAGAGGACTCCAGTGGCAACCTGTGAAGCTCTGGTGAACTCCATGCCCAAGAGGGTTAAGGCAGTGATGAAAAATAATGGTGGCCACACAAAATATTGACATTTTGGGCCCAATTTGGACATTTTCACTTAGGGGTGTACTCACTTTTGTTGCCAGCGGTTTAGACATTAATGGCTGTGTGTTGAGTTATTTGGAGGGGACAGTAAATTTACACTGTTATACAAGCTGTACACTCACTACTTTACATTGTAGCAAAGTGTCAGCTCTTCAGTGTTGTCACATGAAAAGATAGAAGAAATGGGAGGGGTGTACTTACTTTTGTCAGATACGGTATGCTCCTAGAACACCTGACGGTGCTCCCTGCATGTTGGGCCTCTGTGTGTGGCCAGGCTGTGTAAAAGTCCCACACATGTGGTATCGCCATACTCAGGAGGAGTAGCAGACTATAGTTTGTGGTGTAACTATAAGTTTACCGATGCCATGTGTGAGAAATAACTTTTAAAATAACAAAAAAAAATAAAAATTCTTCATTTTCCAAACTATTGTGAGCAAAAAATTTTAACTTCAAAAAACTTACTATGCCTCTTACTAAATACCTTGGACTGTCATCTTTACAAAAGGTTGTAATTTGGGGGGTATTTGTGCTGTCCTGACAATTTAGGGCCTCAAGAAATGAGATCGGCCGTCAGTACATCAGGATTGATCAATTTTCACTGATAGGTCGCCTAGCTTGTAGGCTCTGCAATATCCAAACAAACCTATTATCATCCACTTACCGGGATATTTGTTACCAAAGACATGGAGCAGAATACATTCTGGCCTAAATTTATGACGACATTTGATTTTATTGCATTTCTTTTAAGACAGAAAGTAGAAAATATTGTTTTTTTTTCATTTATATCGCAAAAAATAAAATCCCCAGTAGTGATTAAATACCACCGAAAGAAAGCTCTATTTGTGTGAACAAAATGATAAAAATGTCATTTGGGTACAATGTAGTATGACTGAGTAATTGTCATTCAAAGTGCGAGAGCATTGAAAGCTGAAAATTGGTTTGGGAAGGAAGGGGGTGAAAATGCCCAGTATTAAATGCGAAATTTATCACTAACAGCCATACTTTCAAGGACATACCTAAAACTAACTAGTTATTCATTAGTTAGTTACTATTTCTAATGTTCTTTCTTATTTTCGAATTTCCAAATTTCGGATTCCCAGCTTCTCTGATTGCCGAATTTCCGCAATTTGGATTTTTGGATTTGCCGGTTTTCGGATTACCAAATTGGAAAAAATGAAAATTCTGAAAAATTCGACATTCGGATTCGTCCGAATTGCTGAATTTAGAAAAATTTGTTAAAAAACGAATTGGGAAGGAATTGCACGAGCCTACACCCCCACTGGAGTGGTAGTAACCTAAAAAGGAGTATTTCAAGGAGTGAAACACAGTGGATTTTTGACATTAAATGTAATTGACCATGGGGACTTAATGTGGAGTGGGATATTAACGCATTTATTAATAATAGCTGACTTGGGATATCTACTGTTATAGTGCCATTGAGGCTCTTATATAATCCACATAGGAGCCATTGGTAAGGTTGCTAACTTTGATGTCATCTTATCACTTATAGTTGTCATTTGTGTGTATTTTGTATCTCTTGCTCCTCCTTAGACTGTACAGTATTTCCTGAAATCAGAATAATGGGACTGTTTATTCACCATCATTAATGGATATTTACATTTTAACAATTTGTTTAGCTAATGGTTAATCCTTTTTATGATATTTTTATTATTTTTATATATGGGTGTTAATATTTGTATGTTTATCCTTCTTCATCAGTTCTACTTGAGATGTATGAATTTTGCGCACAGCGGAACCACGCACACCAGTGTTTTCTCATAGAAGTTTTTAGTTTTTTTCATTTTTATAAAAAAATGTTTTTCTTTCCATTTGAATGTGGATTTACAGTGCGAGGAGATTAAGGCCGCACCTGACACTGCTTTTATTTCAGTTTTTAATTTTTTGGTCAGTGAAGGCAGTTTGATGTCAAAGTGTTCCATTACATTTATGTGGCTATATTTTGAATATTTTAATATTTCTCTTTAACCACTTGCCGACCGACGACCGTGTCTGACAGTGACAAAGTGGCTCGTTATCGCAAACCGCCGTCTGCGATAACTAGTGCTGTGAGTGCGCGCACGCCGCCGGAGGCACGCTCACTGTGTTCAGGGGGGGCCAGGGAGCGGGTAGGGCAGACTCGATCGCCGCCGGCTACCCGCGATGGCCCCCCCGCAGCGAGAGAATGGAGGTCCGTGTATAGTTACATAGTCAGTCAGGTTGAAAAAAGACACAAGTCCATCCAACCAAAAAAAAAAAAAGATATATAACCAAATAATCTCATATACAATCCTTCACCCACAGTTTATCCAGAGGAAGGCAAAAATCCCCAGGAAAGTCAATGATCCAATTTGCTATAAAGGGGGAAAAATTCCTTCCTGATCCCCCGAGAGGCATTTGGATTCACTCTGGATCAACCTTACCTAAAAATGTTAGTACATAGTTCCATAGTTATGTAAACATGGATCTCCGTTCTCATAGAGGGGGAAGGGCTGTGATCACAGGTTATGGAAGCCGTGATCACTCCCCTTTCCCCAGCCAGGGCAGCCGCCATACAGTTAGAACACACTGAGGGAACACAGTTAACCCTTAAAGCGCCCTCTCCAGGTTAACCCCTTCACTGCTAATGGCATTTACACAGTAATCAGTGCATTTTCATAGCACTGATTGCTGTATAAATGCCAATGTCCTAAAAAAGTGTCAAAATGGTCCGACATGTCCGCTGCAATATCGCAGTACCGCTAAAAATCGCAGATTGCAGCCATAACTAGTAAAAAATAAATAAATAAATAAAAACCCCAGAAATGAATTCTCATCATCCGTAAACGCGGCAACTTTTGCGTAAACCAATCAATAAACGCCGATTGCGATTTTTTTTTTAACAAAAATATGAGGAAGAATGTAAATCGGCCAAAACCGATGGAAAAAAATGTTTTTTTATAATTTTTTTTTGGATTTGTATTTTAGCAAAAAGTAAGAAATTCGTTTTTTTTTTTTTTTGGAAACATTGTCGCTTTTCTTTTGTTTATAGCGGCGATCGAAAATGACGCAGAGGGGATCAAATACCACCAAAAGAAAGCTCTATTTGTGGGAAAAAAAGGACGCAAATTCCGTTTGGGTACAACGTCGCACAACCGCGCAATTGTCAGTTAAAGCGACGCAGCGCCGAATCGCAAAAAGGGTCCTAAAGGGGGATATCCACCCGGGGCTGAAGGGGTTAAATTATGACATTTCTGACATTATTTTATATATTAACTGCTTTGTTTTTATACATTTGGAACATTTTTGACCCATTGTAGTCAGTAAATAGCAGGAGGTGCCTTTTCCCTCACTGGGGGCTCCTATGCAAATTATGACTTCTTGTGTCTCTCATTAAAGTGGTAATAAAACCCTGAAAATCGAACTCCAAATCTGCAATACGCAGCTTCCTGTTGTTCTTTACAATCTTTGCACCCCATACATTATGCAAAATAAAACCTTCTTACTTGGCCAAATAAACGTTTTCTGAATGCTCCAGCTAGCATGTTGCCGCCGCCATTATAAGTCCTGTCTTCCGTGTCCCAACGGTAAAATATTTTCGCCCTCGCTATGTCTTTATTGCCATAATCCCGCGCATGCGCATCCGTATTCGGCTCCGCTCCCCGTCCCCTCAACCCCTGCGACGTAGCAAGTCACATGGGGTTAAGGCTCAGCATGTGAATGGGGAAGAGGAGTGTCGCGGGATTGGCTGACGTCGACCTAATGAAATGACGCAGCCCCAAGATATACGCAACATTTTTCCGGGACGCGATAAGCTTGCCGGAAAAATTGGAGTAAATGCGCATGCGTTGATGACGTAATTGATACGAAAAATACAGATTACAGAGAAAGCAAGCAGGTTAGCCTGCATTCACATAGGGGGCGACCCGACTTCAGCGCGACTTCAAGGACCTCAGGCGACTTTTGCCAGGTGAGAAGGGAGGGAGGGAGCTGCCTAAAAATAAATTCTATTCTTTTACGGCCCCATTCACTGTAGCTCCGACTCGAGTTGCCTCAAGTCGCCCCAAGACGCTTGACATCTGAAATCCCATTGAAATGAATGGGAGCCGTCTTAATGTACGCTACTAAGTCGCTCCGAGTTTGGAAAAAAAGTTCCTGCGCGACTCAAGGCGAATTCTATCCGACTTGTGCCCATAGAAATCAATGGAAGTCGCCTCCAAGTCGGATCCCCCATCTTAATGCAAGCGACTTTACAGTAAAAAGAATAGAATTTATGTTTGGGGCAAGCCCCTCCCTCCCTTCTCTGATTGGCCACAGGCAAAGTCGCCTGGCATAGGTCGCGCTGCAATTGCCTAGCAAAGTTGCTCCAAGTCAGATCGCCCCCTGTGTGAATGGGACCTTAACTGTAAAGTCGCTTCCATGTAGATGGGGATCCGACTTGGAGGCGACTTCTATTGAGTCCTATGGGCCCAAGTCGGATAGAAGTCGCCTAGAAGTAGTACAGGAAACTTTTCAGAAGTCGCCTTGAAGTCGTGTACATTAAGACGGCTCCCATTCATTTTAATGGGATTTCAAATGTCAAGCGACTTGGGGCGACTCAAGACGGATCGCAAGTCGCGAGGGCACACACACAGAGCACACATAGGCTAAATTGATTCATTTAAATGTAGCTCGTTAGACTGAGTTTACTACCGCTTTAAAGGAAATGGGATTAACGCAGCAAGTTAGCCTCCATTATTCAGGCAAAACGCGTTGGCCAAGGAGTTAGCAGTGTGGTGTTTCAGAGCAGGCGGTCGCTATTGTGCCATTTTATCTGCAATTTTTTCTCAGTGCGACTTTTTATAAAATGTTTATTTGTTCAAAAAGTTAATGCACTGTGAGTTTTTGTTTTCTACCCCCCCTCAACGTGCTTATTTTTGAGCACTTCAAGTCGGTGTCTTAGGTCAGTGTTCCTCCAGGCTCACCAACAGGTCATGTTTTCAGGATTTCCATTATTTTGCACAGGTGATTTGATCTGTTTCACTGCCTTCGTAATCACCACAGCCGATTCATCTGAGGGAAATCCTGAAAACACGACCTGTTGGTGGGCCTTGAGGACTGGAGTTGAGGAACGCTGCCTTAGGTGATCCCAGCGACTGTTCAAAACCCTGGTGGGGAGACCTACAAGGATCCTGTTGGGATTTCTTCAGCAGCAGGGGGAGTCGGTGTTCCAGCAGGTGATCATTAACAGCGGAGTTCCCCCACACGCTCATATAGATCAGGGGTAGGCAACCAGTAGCCCTCCAGCTGTTGTAAAACTACATTTCCCATGAGGCATTGCAAGGCTGGCAGTTACAATTAGATGCATGATGGGACTTGTAGTTCTGCAACAGCTGGAGGTTGCCTACCCCTGATATAGATCCTTTTAGGTAAGCTGCCATCTATTTATTGCTTTGCCTGGTGAGGAAACATGTTGGCATTTGTTTGCACTCCTAATCTGACAGCTGACTTTACACTTTTCATTGTCTGCTGTACTAATAAATGCAGGGGTCTCATCTCAGCGATTGCTTTGAACCCCCCGACAAAGAAAACTTAGGGGGTTTTTGTAAATTGTTGGACGTTTGTAACAAGGATCAATAGACGTCCTCCCCTTTGGCTCGTGCTGGGCACGCTCCCATCGGCGTGAGCATGCCCGCAGGTTGGGCATACCCGATGTCCGCGATCTCCTCACAGAGAGAAGGAACAGGGAACTGCCAATGTAAACACAGCAGTTCCCCGTTCTGTGAGGGGGAGGTGCCAGATCTCCTGATCCCTGTCACTGGCATCAGTTAGATCTGTCATGCCCCTGCCCCCCCCCCACAGTTAGAACACATTTAACCCCTTCACTGCCCCCTTAGTGTTAACCCCTCCCCTGCCAATGACATTTATACAGTAATCAGTGGACATTTTCAGCTCTGATCGCTGTATAAATGTCATTGGTCCCAAAAAAAAAAGTGTCAAAAACGTCTGACATGTCCGCCGCAATGTCGCAGTCCCAATAAAAAAAAAATTGCAGATCGCCGCCATTACCAGTAAAAAAAAAAATAAAAAAATAAACCAATTCCCATCAATTGTAGGCGCTATAACTTTTGCGCAACCCAATCAATATACGCCGATTGCGATTATTTTTTAACAAAAATATGTAGAAGAATAAATATCGGCCTAAATTGATGAATAAATTTGTTTTTTTATTTTTGGATTTTTATTGTAGCAAAAAAAAAATAGTTCTTTTTTCAAAATCGTCGCTCTTTATTCATTCATAGCGCAAAAAATAAAAACCGCAGAGGGGATCAAATACCACCAAAAGAAAGCTCTGTTTGTGTGAAAAAAAGGACGCCAATTTTGTTTGGGTACAACGACCGCACGACCACGCAATTGTCATTCAAAGAGCGACAGCACTGAAAAGTGAAAATTGGTCCGGGCAGGAGGGGGTGGGGGGTTTAAGTGCCTGGTAAGGAAGGGGTTCATTAAAATTCCCCTTGATTGCAGCGCCATCTAGTGACCACCATGGAGCATTTTTCTTGAAATACTTCAATCAGGATAAATACCGCAATACCGCATTATGGCCACTAGATGGAAATGACGATGATAGGAAATCAGTGTATGAAAAAAAACTACCGGTGTTCATTTCAGCTGGGCAAACGCTGCTTATTTTAGACCTCTAAGTCTCCACACCACAAAATGTGCTCAGCCAATGAGAGGTAAGGACTCCATTTTTATTTTTCTCTTGGTATCAATGGCCAACACGGTACAACACTTCATCCATGTCTTTGGTGATCTCTGATCTTCTTATGAACGGTTTCTTACATGATGAAGATCAGCCATGGAGTATATCTGAGGTGTATATCAGGGGGTGCTTCTTCCCCACATGAGAGCTGTGATGTCCAGCAACATTCATATAGAAGACCTTTCCCGCACTCAAGGCACTAATACACCTCAAGGGTTGTGTGGGACCCCTGATGTACAGGAAGGCATGACTTCAGTGAGGAACAATTCCCTCACTCAGCACAGGTATACGGCTTCTCCCCCATGTGAGATCTCTGATGTGTGGAAAGACTACGCTTCAGTGAAAAACATTTCCCACACAAAGGACAGGAATATGGCTTCTCCCTCATGTGCAATCTCTGATGTGCGTTAAGATAGGACTTCTGTGAAAAACATTTCCCACACACAGGACAGGAATATGGCTTCTCCCCCATGTGAGATCTCTGATGCGAGTAAAGATTGGACTTCACTGAAAAACATTTCCCACACTCAGGACAGGAATACGGCTTCTCCCCTGTGTGAGATCTTTTATGCACATTAAGATTGTATTTAAAATGGAAACATTTCCCACACTCAGGACAGGAATACGGCTTCTCCCCTGTGTGAGATCTTTCATGCACATTAAGATCAAATTTTGAACAGAAACTCTTCCCACACTCTGCACAGGAAAGTGGCTTCCCCCCCGTGTGAGATCTCTGATGTCTGGAAAGACTGGACTTCCGTGAAAAACATTTCCCACACTCAGGACAGGAAAGTGGCTTCTCCCCCGTGTGAGATCTTTGATGCTGATTAAGATGGGATTTAAAACGGAAACCCTTCCCGCACTCAGTACAGGAAAACCTCTTATCTGTTGGAAGGACGGCACTGTCCCTCACAGTCTGAGGTTCCTCAGGATAAGAGGAATACGATGGTCCATCTACACTGTGTGGTGCCGGAGGAACATTTGAGGTAGCCGTGTTTTCTCCTGGACTATACTGTGTGATGTCCTCATCTTCTACTTTACAGTCTGGAGACAAAGTGAGACGATCCTCTGAGGTTTTCCTCATCTCCCGTCCATCTACTAAAATAGAAATAAAAAGATTATTACTAGACATCAGCTGATTGGTTCCCCTAAACCAGGACTCCAGGACAAGATTATGACTAAGCGGGTATAACTCCCATGAAACGTGTCAATCTACCTTGCCTTGATGTACTTCTTATGGACTGTTGAATAAGTAACCTGTATGACGTTTTACTGAATAAACATAATACGTTTGGAAGTTCCTGTAGTGCTGTCAAAACCTTCATTGATGTATTGTTTGCTGTCGGCTCACGGACTGGACGTGCACACAGCCTTCCACATATTGATGTCTCACCTGGAGCTGTTTTTCCTTTGAATGTCTCACAGGACTCCGCCCACATCAGGCAGCTTTGTCTCTGAGGATCTTACAATTCCCCCCTCAAGGTAACGAGTAAATGGCTCCTCTGATCTCCTACAGTTCATTTCTTTATTCATGGACCTTAGTCAGAGAGTGAGGAAACAACGAGAACTATCTTTTATAGGAGTGACAGTGATGAGGGGATTATAGGACGAGGGTCCCCACCCCCTCTATCACTCATTGCCATCTTCCCAACACAAGAAGTCCTGCACTTCCTTATTTAGTCCATGATTTAGTCATGAATAACAGCGGGGCTGAGCCCCACCAGAGGTCAGGGAGTGAGGATGGGGGGAGAACAACCAAAATGAAGACTGGACTGATCCTGAAGACCACCATCATTGGGTTATTGACTCCTCCCTGATTATCACTTTCTGTTTAAAGTTTGAGGAAGTTATCACATTATTATCAACATGTAAAAGTCTGTGCTCCAATCAAATCATCAGATATAAAATGTCCAGCTGGTAGGAAATGGGGGTAACAAAAGAGAATACATATTATGTTTATATATAGCAATGAGTAGAGGGGAGAGAGCAGAAGTCAGGACTATGTAATGTACAACATGGAGTATATAGTGCATGGGTCAGGAGTATGTAATGTACAACATAGAGTATATAGTGCAGGGGTCAGGAGTATGTAATGTACAACATAGAGTATATAGTAAAATAATAATAAAATCTGCACACCAAAGCTCAAAATCTTGGTATTAAAAGCAACTTGTTGATAAAGAAATGACAAAGCTCCTCTGTGTGCACAGCGCCCTTACCGGCTGGCGTAAGATCCCCTGTATAAGAGCGGTCTAACACGCTTATTACTATGCTGTCCCATCCGTTATTCCACACAGGTCCACCCAGTCTCCAGTCACCAGCAAGTCTGCATCATAACAGCAAGTCATGGAAATATATAAAATGTGTGCGGAGCTACGGACACACGAGGACCACGCTAGCACAGAGAAGGATGATTATCCCAGAGAAATACAGGAATACAGGATGGGGGACACAGCTCAGGAAAGTGACCAGGGGATTACAGGCTGATATCACCCAGTCCCCGCCCTACTCTGGACCAATCAGTGAGCAGTATGGGTGGAGGAATGTATTTAGTGTTAATGACCCACCTGTGCTGATCTCTGTAGGAGGGTCCTCCTCTATAAATGTCCCCGTTATTCCATCCTCCTCCATAGACTGCTGATCATCCCTCACACACCTCTCTTCTTCTTCTGCTTTAACCTCAAATTCTATATCGATTGGATCTCCACTCTAAATCAAGAAAATGAGAGAGAATATCATCTGTAAGATTCTGTTATTCTGACATCACATAAGAAATCCACACATTGGAGGTAATTTACTAACACCGGAGAGTGCAAAATCTGGTGCATCTCTGCATAGAAACCAATCAGCTTCCAGGTTTTATTGCCAAAGCTTCATTGAACAATCTGAAGTTAGAAGCCGATTGGTTGCTCTGTGTTTTATAACCTCCATCCCACCAACCTTGTAAAAGTGAGGGATGGTGTGACCTTCCTGTGTGGAATCCCGGGAATACAGAGGACGGGGACATCTCTCTGGTGGGTTCCTGGTATTAGGTGGCTCCATCATATCCTTGTGTCCTTCTGAAAACTCCTCCATCACTCCATACTCCTCATCCTCCTCTTTAATTTCAGCTGTAGAATCTCTCAGGTTTCCACTCTGAATATAGAATAAAAATGACATCAATGGTAACAATGCAGATAATGTACAGATCCTAATGATACTATCAGTGATTGTTCCTCATCTACCTGAAGATGGTGAGGGATGGTGAGACCTTCCTGTGTGGAATCCCGGGAATACAGAGGACGGGGACATCTCTCTGGTGGGTTCCCATTACTGGATCCATCTGTAGGAAACACAACACTGACTGAATACATTGTTTCTATGTGTTTATCAGATGATGGGGGGTCTAGATGGACCCTCTGTACTGCTCTCTCCTTTACAATAAAGTCTCCTCTTACCCGGTGATGTGAGGGGCGGCTGATTGTCCATCATGAGGTCCTTGTAGAGATCCTTGTGTCCTTCTAAATACTCCCCCTCTTCCATGGAGAAATAGACAGGGACATCCTGACACCTTATAGGAACCTGACACACACAATGATACAGTCACCATCCAGACACATCCCTTGTCTGTTACTGGATAATGTCCCAGAATTCCCAGCACCGCTCACCTCTCCTGTCAGCAGCTCCATCATCTTCTTGGTGACTTCTAGAATCTTCTGCA
>BLSH010342707.1:58640-75651 GCA_018402905.1 Glandirana rugosa
GGACAAGGACTGTCTAGATAAGAGTACTGGGTCTTTGGGTCACCTAGCAGATGACCTTTCGCCACCGGGGGAGAGGTGATGAGGAGGAAACTGGTCGTCTTCAGAGTTTGATCGAAAAGGTACTCTGACATTGGATAGTCTCAGACCTTTCCGTAATGTATTTGAGGAGAACCCTGCCCCCTGGCCCAGCCCTCCCCTGGCCATCGATAGCACAAATTTGCGGTGCATGAGCTCCCTTATTCTTCAAAGCCTGCGAAAGGACCTAGGAATTTGTGGCATCAAAGAGAAGGATCATTATTGGTTGTAATCCTCCTTGAACACCGTTAGAGGGGGGAAATCTCAGAAGTCATCCTGCCCTGGTAGAGGGAGCAGAGAATGAAATATCTTGAAGCCCCCTTAAGAGGAGTTTATGTAATGCCTTTCCAGACTCTGATAGGTTACAGTCTCATGGAAAAGCTAGTTTGAGACTTCTGCTGGTCAAAGGAGGAGTAGTGGAGAGGGGGCCACCGCTTTCCAGTAGACGATCCACTGGGTTTCTGGGTCATGAGAATAGATCTGTCAGGAACAGGTGTGACCAGAGATGTGTGGACTGCCACAGAGAATACCAGGCACAAGTAAAGTGTAGAATAATACAATTTATATAAAAATAAATAACATAAATGTAAACTCACCTCCAGTATACCAACACTGTGTAAATTAAATCAGAGAACCAAATAAATAGTGACTCACAATGAACAACTGCCCAAACCAAGTATATACAGAAAACAGTGAAGTGTAATGGTAACAGAGCCAGGGTCATACAGAAGAGATCAAGCAGAGGGAAGAGGGAACAAGAAAGGACAGGGCCTCCTACTCCACCTCCACATTCCATTTATTTTCCTGACCAATTGGATTTCTACCTTTACTATTTTATTCATTTCTTTCTGCACTCTTGTTATAATTAAAATTGTAATAAAAAAAGTATATTGAACAAAAAAAAAATGTGTGTCAGTGCAATGATAACAATTTATAAGGCCTCATTTACACTGCTGCTGGTAAACGGACGTTTAGAGGCATTTGGGCGTTTTTTTCAGCTGCCCCTAAACTTTCCTCTATGTTATCTTATCAGTACATTTACACAGGGTCGTTTAAGGTCGTTTCCAGGCAGTTGATTTTAAAGGCTTTTTTTGGAACGCAAAAAAATGGGTTCAGAGGCATTTGAAACGCCAAACAGCTTGTAAATGCAGCGAAACACGGTATTTTGTTAAATTTTGTTAAAAATGCTCCTAGACGCGAATGTGGCAAAACGCTGCCAAACGCGGCATGCAAAGCGCGGGAAAACGGACATTTTAGACGCCAGCTTCTAGCTGTCAAAGAAAATCGTTCAAAGGAGGTTGAAATAGCGTTCCGTGTAAATGGAGTATAAGGCTGACCACAGGTCAGCCTGCATTTGTAGGAGGGGTCTGGATCACATATAACCCAGCCTCCTCCTACTGGCTTTCTATGCATTTCCTGGGAAAGTTTCCTGTGTTAGGAATTTCATCACTTACGGTTCTGGTTTCGTTCCAGCATACCCACAAATGGCAGGGTGCCCGCCGGGTGGCTGATCGGATCGCTCAGGGGATTGCTGGGGCTGGGTAAGTCGGGCTGGGCACCCGCTTTTCTGCCTAAGAAACTTCTATCATTTCAGGTAATTTCGGCCCCGCCTGGACCGGTATTTCCACCCAATTGCATTTTTTAGTGTAATTTTGGCCGCAGGGAGGCTGCATTGCGGCGGTACGGAAAGAGTCACTCAGCGGCAGCAGACAGGGGCAGGGGGTCTGTGCGGCGGTAGGATGGTGCATGGTAGCCCCTAGGCACAGGCTCACTTCATTAGAGCTGCAGCAGGGTTGTCATTGGGGGGAAGTACGCGGTTATGTGTCAGGTCATCATGGCAACTCTCCTGCTCTGGCAGTTGGCCCTTTGCACCTCAATTCACCTTGTATTTTGTAGCAGGGAAGTCCTTAGATAACGCGGCTCCCTCCTCACATAGCCCTCTCCTCTGCTGAGAGGGTCCAGTTGTTGGCGATGCTGGCTCAGCTCCTACGTGGAAGGCAGTATTTTGGAATGTCACTGGAGGGGCAGTTCAGAGTCTGCTGAGGCGGCATATACCGCATTTAGGGTGATGGCGCCCAGCAGTCTGGGGGGTTTTCTGTCATCACAAGCAAGGTTACAGAGCTACAATACGCTTTACCTGCTGTGAACCTTTCGGCACAACCACCAGGGATCAGTCTCGCGGGTCGGCCAGGGCACACGCCCCTGTGAGGCTCAACTTGCAAGCTCCTCCACTATCATATATTTCACCTGGGGGGAGGGGTCAATTTAAAACAAAAAAAAAACAACAACAAAGGGGTCATTTCAAATGGGTCAGGAGCCAGTTCACATCAGTCCACGTGCATTTCTTTGGCATTCTCTGCCCACATTTTGGGGCCAAGGTGGAGTAATGTATGAAATTGTAGCAATCAGCATTTCAGTACCCATTCTACATGTTCACCATTTCATAAGGGTAGGGTTGTAGTCAGCTCAATGGGGCACTAGGTGACTCACCACGACGGGTGTACACATTCATCTCAGTCAAACATGGCTTGTAGGGTAGTTGCTTTCTGGGCTTGGCAATTTCCACGGCTCTCCTTCCGCCCTTTTCAGGGCCACAGAGGAAGGAGCAGCTTGTCATTTCAATAAATAATAAAATATTTATATAATTCCAGGGTCAGGCATTAGGTTGTAGCTTCTTTGTTTTGTTCCCTTTCTTAGTTTCCAGTTTCCGAGCTCAGGTGAACTACTGCAGCCAGCACATTCAGTAGACAGATTGGTGAGTTTTATTCAGGGCAGACAGGTGGGTTATGTGCTGGGGGCAGGTAGCTTATTTTTCATGTCCCCTTTCCTTAGTCATTGTTTGACCAGGATGGAAGAGAGGGCTTGCTGTGATTATCATTTCGGTAAGTATGAGTCTCGGTTCATTTCTATCACATACATAGTTAGGTTGAGCTTACATTGGCGTTCCACCGATTTGTTTTCACTACCTGTCACATCTACAGGTATCACAGATGGTGTGGAGCGTTTGTTAATTGGCTTGTATGGTGGCAAGTCTGTACATCTGTATCACATATGTCATACGCATCTCATTTCTTGTACCACATACAAGTGCCTGTCACGTCTTCAGGTACTCATAGGTCTGAGTGAGCATTTTTAATTGCCTGTGTACGCCCAGGTGGCTCGACCCAACCTTTCCATGGTGAGCACGCCTTTCACATGGTTATATCAAGGGCAGGGCACTCCAGTCAACTAACAGTTAATACATCATTTCATTGATCTTAGCTAGCATGCTCATGTACATTTTACTTGATTACGTAGGTCATGGCGCAGGCCGAGGATATAAGAGAGTACCCATCCAACCCCCCCGTTGCCAGCTAGGAGCTCTGAACATAGGGGCTCTCCTTTGAGATCCTTGACTAGTCCTAAATTGATGGCTGAGCTACAACTGAGGGGCATCTCGTATCCAGCGTCGGCAAGAAAAGCGGAATTATTCAGACTTTTGTTTCCGAGAGCCTCAGGGTCAGATGCCAAACAAGTGACCCTTCACTCAGTAGCATCCTCTTTATCTCAGATACATGCTACCCTGAGTTCTTTGGTGCGGGCAAGAGTTAAGAGCCAGGGTGGAAGTATGTGAAAGACATCCGAATGCTGCGCCTGAAGTGACGGCCACGTCGGGGCTTTCTGGAGTCCCAGGTATTCCAGTGGTGCCAAGTAATTTTCTGGCTACAACAGGTACCAATATGGGTTCTCCTTCTGTCACTTCGGCACATTTCATTCCGGCGACTATCAGGAAGGACATACTGGAAGGGAAGGATGTCAATCTAGCCTCCATGTTGATTGCAGCGCATGACGCGACTGATAACCGGTCTTATGCTTGTGGGGACATGTCAGTAGTGGTAAAAGCCAGGGACCATAGGCTCAGCCGCAAACTGTCCTTCCTGGAATTTGTGATGGCCTATAGCATATACAGGGACTTGATTTTTTCAGTTCAACCAGGGAGGAGGGAGGAATTGGATTTATATCTATATGCTGTGGTGGAGCTGGGCCATAAGTATGGAGGAGCTATCTTTTATGATTACCACCGCTCCTTTTCAGCTAAGGCAGCCACCATTTTTGTCAACACCAGGTGACCATTTTTTGGGGTAACATTGATACAGAACTTTTTTTTCAGGCATTTTACTGGACTCAGAGCCCCAGTCTGTGCGAATTGCCAATCCTCCTCACACACAACTTTTTGGTGTCCCAATTTAGAACCCACTATTCTACCCAGATTCCTAAACAGGGCCCTAGCGGTTCTGCGGTCACCAACAGCTCCACCCAGATCGATAAATTGAGACGGCCAATTCATTATCTGGGCAAGGCCCAGATTTGTAATAACTACAACCAGGGGTCCTGTAACTATAATCAGTGTAGACTACTGCGCATCTGCATTAATTGTTTCAGGGCTCACCCCAAGTCTGCGTGCTCTCTAAATCAATCCACTAGGTCTTGACTAAGCCGGGTGAATGTTCCCTTGCTATGGGCCTGGTTGGGTGAGCACCCATCTTCCACGGTCAGCGATTTTTTTGGTCAAAGGTTTTTCTTCTGACTTTCACACCAGTTTTGTTGCCCTTCCGCAAGCGGTTTTCGAATGCACTAACCTACAATCTGCAAGTAGTAACATGGAGGGAGTGGATGCACTGTTATAATCGGAAATCGACAAAGTATTTGTGATAGGCCCATTTCCAGAACCACTGTTTGACAGCTGGAGTGTCAGTCCAATTGGGATAGCCAAAGGCAAATTTAATAATAAACATTGTTTGGTTTACAACTTGTCAGCTCCTCATTCTTCACAGGTGCCCAGCTTAAATTCCCTGAGCCCATCAGAGGAGTTTTCACTTAAATATGCGTCTGTGTATCAGGCGATTCAGTGTGTTATCAGATTGGGGGTTGGGGCCTGGCTTCCCAAAGCCAACATTTCAGATGCGTTGAAATTATTGCCTATCCAGCCCACATTTTAGCAATGGCATGACAAGAGCAGTCCCTGGCTGTTCAATACATTTGCTCAGGAGTTTAATTGGATTCTCGTGCACAGGGAAGGTTGCCAGAAAGTCATCCATTACTTAGATGACTTTCTGTTGATCGAAGGTGCCGATGATGCCCCCTCCAATCTAAGAAAACTGGTCTCAGTTTTTGCAGCTCTTAATGTGCCTTTGGCAGATAAGAAGGTCGAGGGTCCAGTTAAGGCGCTGGTATTCCTGGGTATCAGGCTGGATTCACAGTCAATGCAGGCCAGTTTACCTGCAGACAAGTTAGCTAGCATCAAAGAGCATATCCATGCGTGTATGGTTTTCAGGCATGTACCAAGTTAGAGTTACAATCTCTCTTGGGTACGTTAAACCTTGTGATGAGGATAATTCCTCATGGAAGGACGTTTGTTTCCAGGATGTTTGTTTCCAGGCTTTTGGCATTACTGCCCATGGCTACGGATTCTGACTCTCGTATCAAATTAGATGCTGCACCTTTGGCAGTTCCTGCAACATTGGAACAGCGTTTTAAATGTTCATTCCGGCAGCATTCGAGTCATCCCCCAGGGTAGTATCCAATGCAGCAGCCTCCAGGGGTTTCGCAGCTATATTTGGAAATCACTGGTTGGCGGGTCCATGGCCTGAGGAGGTGAGGTCGGATCCTGGTTTTCACAGGACGTCAGCCTTATTTGAGATCTATCCAATAGTGGCTGCCACTCAGGTTTGGAGCCATTTGTGGGTAGGACAAACAGTTAATTTCTTCACAGATAATGCAGCAGCCATGGAGATCATCAACAAGGAAATTTCTAAATCTTTAGTAATTATGTCCTTCCTGCGCAGGTTGACTTGGCTCTCACTTCAAGGGAATTTACACATCAATTGTGTTCTTGTTAAAGGCATAGAGAACATTGCTGCTGACGTGTTATCATGCTTTAACTATTCATTCATTATTTTTTCAACAGGTCCTGGAGGCAGACGACTGTGCCACCCCTTGTCCGGGTTACCCTCTTCTCAGGATGGATAGAGCCTTTTTCAGGCCAGGGCTAGGATGCTCATCACAAATTCTCTCTCAGCCAACACTAGGAAGGCATATAATACGGCTTGGCAAGATTTCCAGTCTTTTGTAGTGCCGTTTCCACAATCAGACCGGTTCAGTATTCAGTATATTCTAGCGTTTATTACTTTGTGGCACTTTAAGTTAAAGCTATCTTTCTCTACCATCAGAACCTAGCAGGAATTCAACATTTCAGGTCAATGCAGCACCTGAACAAACCTTCCCTGTTTTCAGCGCATCCCATTAGGGCCATTCTAAAAGGGATTCAGAAAAGCAACCCGCCAGCTACAGTCAGCAGACTCCCGGTTTCAGGGCAACTGTTTCGCAGTATGTCAGACATACTCTCCACAGCACCGTTCAGGTTGCAAGCTAGCTTGGTTATCAAAGCTGCCATGTATCTAGCGTTCTACGGGTTCTTAAGGCTAAGCAAGTTTTCTGTATCAGGCCCGCAGTCCCGTCTTGTGTTGATCAAGCACCGGGTCATTTCAGGCTTCACTTAGGGGTATGTAAGACACGACAAATGGGTACTGGTATAGATATTAGATACTTTGAGACAAACATGGCCTGGTGTCCAGTCAAGGTGTTGGATGCCCTAATGTCACAGCAGAAGGGGGAATCCAGGGATGGCCCGTTTCTACTGTTTTCCAGATCTCCCCTCACGATGGCACAGTTTGTGAAACATCCGCATTCTGCGGTCAAGAATGGGTGTGAACAGAATACTCATGTCACTCCTTTAGGATTGGCGTGGCCTCGGCTCGGAGTCCCGGCACATATTATCAGGAAACTAGGCAGGTAGAAGTCGTCTTGCTATGCCAGATGTATACCTGAACCTTTTGTTGAAATGTCGAGGGCATTTGCTCGGTTGGCAGTTTAAAAATTTGTGTCATGTCAAAAATGGAAAATTGTATCAAATACTTATCGTAATTTTCCTTTCCCGACGCCAAACCATGGCAGCATACTAGTGATAGAGGTCCACCTCTTAACCACTCCCTCAGGACCAGTGAATAGCATTAAAAAAAAGGCATGGTTAGCCCCCCCATTCTTTGTAACAAGCCACATACCGGAACGTACATAGGTGGGGTCATATGCTGCCATGGTTTGGCGTCAGGAAAGGAAAATTACGGTAAGTATTTGATACAATTTTCCATTTTCCTGACGCCAACATGGCAGCATACTAGTGATAAATAACTAGCTGACAGGGTGGGTGCTGCTCAACAAAAGACAAATTTATTTTAAATTATAAACGGAAGCCTGGATTGCCCCTCTCCCAAAATCTACGGAAGATAGGGCGCCCGGGTCAATTCTGTAATGTTTCAAAAAGGTGCTTTGCGAGGACCAGGATGCTGCTCTACAGATGGTTTCCATGGACACGTTTGAGAGCGCTGCCCAAGAAGCTGCCACTGCTCTGGTGGAATGTGCAGTCACCACTTCCGGAAGATTACAACCCCTCGATCGGTACGCTCTGCGTATGAGTTTCACAATCCATCCAGCTAAAGTTCTTGTGGTGGCCTCCTTCCCCCGGTATTTTCCAGCTGGGACTATAAAGAGTTTATCTGAGGCCCTAAATGGTGCGGTAACCGCTAGGTACTTCCTCAGAGCCCTGGCAACATCTAGTTTGTGCAAGTTTTCTGAGAGTTCTTCCTGGAAGCTGGGCAAGGCCCAAACGCCAGACTGATGGAAGTGTGTCGCTACTTTTGGGATAAAGTGGTTGACCGGTCTTAATTCAACTCGATCGGGGAAGAATCTTACATGTTGCTCCGAGGCTCCCAGGGCTTGAAGCTCTGACACTCTCTGTCCAGAAGTAATCGCTGTTAAAAACACTGCTTTATATGTTATGTCCCAAAGGGAACAGTCCTCTGTTGGAGCGAAAGGATGGTCCGACAAAAAGACTAGGAGAACCGACAGGTCCCATTGGGGAAAAACTCTTTTGGCCGGTGGACGAATTTTGAAGACCGCTTTTAAGAACTGTCTGATTAACGGTTCCTCAGCCCACCTGATTTTGGTTATCGCTGATATGGCCGACACTTGCCCCTTCAGTGAGCTAAGGCTAAGACCCATGTCCAGGCCTGACTGGAGAAAGTCTAGCACCGCTGAAGGCGGTGGAGCTGCAGGATCTAGGTCCCTTTCCTCTAACAGCCTAGCAAACTTATCTCAGATCTTGGCGTAGACTTTGTTCGTGGTGGGTTTTCTGGCTCTCATCAGGGTGGAAATGACTTCAGAGGAGCATCCTAGGCTCTCCAGCCTCCCCCTCTCAACAGCCATACCCGAAGTTCCAGCCTGCGTATGTTCGGGTGCAGGAACTTACCCTGTACCAGTAGATGTGAGAATACTGGCAGGGGGATCGGCCACTGCTGGCTGAGGTGTATCGCCAAAGGGAACCAAGGCCTCCGTGGCCAAAATGGAATGATGGCTATCACTGTCACCTGCTCCCTCATTAGCCTCAGGAGGAACCTCATAATCAAAGATGTTGGAGGAAAGGCGTAAGCTAGGTCGCAGTTCCATGGTGCCACCAGCACATCTGTTCCCTTCGTCTGGGGATGCGGAAATCTGGACAGGAACCTCTTGAGCTTGCTGTTGTCATGGGAAGCAAAGAGGTCAATTTGGCGTAGGCCCCACTTGTGGACTAGCTGAGCAAACACTCTGGGGTGCAATGCCCATTCTGTATGATTCGGGAACTGTCGTGACAGGAGATCTGCCTGTACATTCAACTTCCCAGGGAGGTAGATTGCTCTCAGAGAGTGTAGGTGAATTTCCGCCCAAGCCATTATGGGTTCCACTTCCGCCATCAGCGTGCTGCTGTGAGTTCCCCCTTGATGTTGAATATAGGCCACTGCTGCCCTGTTGGTCCATCTGTAAAGTCACTGGGCAATTCCTGATCTTGTGGTGAAGCGCCCGAAGGGCCAGGAAGGTTGCCCGCAACTCCAGCACATTGGAGATCATTCCTTTGGCGGGAAATGTCCATCTGCCCTGGACCGCCTGACCTTCGCAGTGTGCTCCCCAGCCTCTTTCGCTTGCATTGGTTGTAACAATAGCCCAGCTCAACGGACCTAGGGGCTGTGATTTTTTTAGCGACTCCTTTCTCAACCACCATTGTAGGCTCTTTTTCAGCGAAGGACACTGTTATCAACTGTGCAAAACTTTGCTTCCTCCATTGTGCTAGGAAACCTAATTGAAACTGTCGGAGATGCCAGTGGGACCATGGGATCATTGGAATGCATGATGACATGGTGCCCAACAGGCTGAGGCACTGAGAGGCCGATAGATGGTTGGTAGTTGCTGCTGCAAGGATTTTGACTCTGATCAACATCGCCTTTTCTGTTGGAACAGATATAGATGCTTTCCTTGTATCGAAGAGTGCTCCCAGGTAGACCAGTTGTTGGGTCGGGGTAAGCTGGCTCTTTTTGTAGTTGATGATCCACCCATACTTCCGTAATGTGTGGATAAGGATCTCCCTGTGTGACAGCAGCTCCTGTCGGTCTCTGCCTAGCAGCAGGATATCATCCAGGCAGTGGTGGACTCGGATTCCTTGTATCCTGAGTGGGGCTAGAATGGAAATGAGGACTTTAGTGAACGTCCTCGGAGACGTGCACAGGCCAAATGGTAGGCTGGTAAACTGCAAATACATCTGGCCTATCGCAAATCTGAGGTACTTCTGGAAGGCGGGCAAGATTGGAATGTGGAGGTACGCGTCTTGTAAATCTAGAGGGAGCATCCAATCGCCCGGTTGTATGGTTTGAATGATGGTATTGATGGACTCCATCTTGAATTTTTCTAGGAAAATGAAATGATTCAAACCCTTCAAGTCGATGACTGGGCGCCACCCCCCGTCTTTCTTGCGGACCATGAATAGGGTTGAGTAGTACCCTAAATATTTTACCGAGGCGGGGACCTGAGTCACCGCTTGCTGTACTTGGAGAGACTGAACATATTGTAGTAGGATCTGCAATTTCTGTTGTGACTCTGTGATCTCGGTGGGAACGAAATGAGCTGGAGGAGGGGTGCTTAGAAACTTCCAGGAATGACCTTGGGTGACCGTGGTTTTTACCCACGAGTCTGCACAGTCCTTTGCCCAGACGTGCGCAAAGTGCGCCAGCCTGGCTCCCACTGGGAGCATCTGGGACTGCGTACCGTCAAAAAGACTTGCTCAGGTCTTGCGGGGCACTTGTCGCCTTTTGCTTGTGAGACCTAAGGAAGGTTGCTTGTGCCCCTTTCCAGCCCCCCTGGGCCCTAGGCTGCCGTGAAAATCTCGAGTCTCTTGATCTCGAGGAATGGAATCCACTGGAGAAAGGCCTAGATCTCCGCTTCTTATTTTGTGGGAGTAACCCTGACTTTCCTCCTGACACCCTCGAGATGGCTGTGTCCATCCTGGAACCAAACAGGAACTTGCCGTTGAAAGGTATTTTACACCAAGACTGCTTGGAGGAAGGATCCGCTGACCATGGTTTTAACAACATGTGCAACATGGCTCTTGCAGAGCATTTTACTGTGTCTATTGCTGCTTCGCCAATAAAATCAGCCGACATCTTCAGTTCATCCAGAGCACGAATAATATTTTCCCTTGGCACCCCCTTGTTTACTGCTGACTCGATATTTTGAGTCCAGACTTTCAGGGCAGTTGCCACTAATGTGAGGGCTACCGCTGGACGGCAGGCTGCCCGGCTGCCTGATAGGCCTTTTTTTAGATCTAAGTCTATTTTCCTATCCATGACGTCCTTAAAAGAGGCTGAGTCCTCCATGGGGAGAGTCACTTTTTTTGCCAGGAGAACAACTGCCGCGTCGACCGTAGGCGGTTCATCAAGTGATGTCCCCTCTGTTTCCTGTAGGGGGTATAACTTCTGCATCCGGTTGAAAGAAAACCTCTTTTCTGTCGTTTGCCACACCTGCTTTAAGAGGTCTCTGATCTCATCCATGAATGGAAAATGGGCTTGGCGCTTCTGTAGAAAAGGGAAGTAGGACTTAGTCTTCTTTGGGAGCATGCCCGAATGAAACGTTCTACCTGCGAGAGACCGAACCCTAGCTGCTCCAGTTCTTCCTCCGATGAGGAGGAACTATCCTTCTCCGAAGGCTGAGCAGACTGTAAGGATACCCCACTGGGCAGTATCCCACTGCTTGTTAAAGCCCCAAGATGGTCTTCCACTAGGACCCCCTGAGCAGGAGCCTGGGTCATTGGGACCAGCAAAGTGAATTCAGACAGGGACTCTTGCACTGCCTTCTTTAGCAGTGATGACACTTGTGCAGTCTCCTGTTCTCTGTCTGCTGCAAATTCTTCAAGGCAGCTTTTACACACCAACTTGTTGGACAGGGGGACTGCACCACAGGCCCAGCATGATTTCCTGCCTGGACGCTTGCGTTGCTCCGAAGACGAGGAGGCGTGACGTCTCTTCTCAGATTTTTTCTTAGAGTGGGCATGACGTCCGGAGCTATGGCCCCTTGAAGAGTGCCTATCCTCTCTTGATCTTGACCTCCGAGAGCGTGAGCGTGCGGGGCTGAAACAAGTCAAAGCAAACCGCATAAGAGGGCACTCTTTTAGATTTCCTGCAAACTTACCAACTGATGGTCCCCCTACCTTAAATGTTGAGGGTCTTGCATAGGTGGTGACTGACTCATGATAGCAGAGACACAGGGACGGCCAGCAGAAAATAGAAATAGCTACAAAGATAGATGATAGAGACAGGCAACTGAGATCCTCTTAGTGAGAACTGCCCCAATACCCACCAGCCCCTCCTCTCACCCTTACTACTATTAACACATACATATACATATATATATACACACATACATACACATACACATACACATAATTTTTCCTCTTCTTTTTTTTTGTTAAACAATAAAAAGTCCTACCAACAGAGGGCTCCACTGAACACTGCCAGAAAGACTCTGCACAGAAAGCACACTGAGTCGGGAGGCTGTACATTGCCTGCCCTACTCTTGGTCCCTGACCCTTTTTAAATGCTCCTGGGGACAGGGAACTCCACCCTCAGGCTTCCCCCCTTGTTGTGGACAAAATCGCGAATTTTGCCACTTTCCAAGATGGCGCCCAGAGCCTCCATCGGCCAATGCACATGTGCAAACCGGCGCGACCTGATGACATCATCAGCACGCCCCAGGCCGGTAAATACAGCATCTGCCGGCCGCCCCACGCCTATAGGAGGGCCAGGACGCTAGCTGTATGGAGCAACACGCTCCCCCCAGGATCCTAGGATCACAACAGAGAAAGGAAATAAAAGACAGAGCAGGACCAGCTGGCAAGGTAAAGACACAGCCTAAGGGAAAAAACGAAATGTTAGCAAACTGCCCCCCCCCCCAATGCCACAAACTTAGTCAGGCTATAAAGGCAGATTTCGTTCCTAAAGAGGAAACATTGCGGAGGCCCATTAAGACCCACAGAAGAGGGCTCCCAGGCTAATTAGCGCATTTTAGCGGCCCCAGCCCTGGGACCTCGCACTGGGAGAGGCTTTGAACCCAGGCGGCTACTGCACAGAGGCAGAGATGGGGACATCAAACTGCTTACTTCATCACTGGTGGAGGTATGAGGAAAAAAAAGAATGGGGGGGGCTAACCATGCCTTTTTTTTATGCTATTCACTGGTCCTGAGGGAGTGGTTAAGAGGCAGAGCTCTATCACTAGTATGCTGCCATGTTGGCATCAGGAAAATTGCTATATTTCTTGCATTCTATCTGTTTCATTTTTGCCCCCTTTAGGCATATTGACCTTGTGACCACGGCACACCCCAGGTCACTGTTCATTCACAACATCACCCTTTCTCCCAGACAATTTAAAGATTCCGAGTACAAATTACGGTCAGCCTGCATTTGTAGGAGGAGCCTGGATCACATATAACCCAGCCTTCTGGGCATTTCCTGGGAAAATTTTTCCGCCTCCTCTTTTCTCATGGTAAACTCTTTGCCATCATTATTTTGGGTATGCCCACTTTAGGCATACTGACCTTGTGACCACGGCACACCCCAGATCACTGTTCATTCACAACATCACCCTTTCTCCCAGACAACTCAAAGATTCCGAGTACAAATATATATACTGTAGAGAATGCATATAGAATTTGTATCTATCTATCTATGTTAACAAAATATATGTATTATATATATAATCCATATAGATATATCTATCTATATATACAGTATATATCTATATATGTATGTTCCAAAAACATAAAAACATTACTAGCATTATAAAAAGAAAAGGTAATAAGAAACAACATAAAAACCCAGCAAGGACAATTTATTATAGGAATTAAAGAGTCAATCACAAAATTACAATGTATGTTTTTGTGGAAGTAACAGTTATACAATGAGAATCAATGGTTGACACTTTATGGCATTTCTATATAAATAGCACATAGTTTGCTAGCTCTTCCATATTCCCGGTCGGGACCGTTTGTTTGGCATTCCCACATTTCGGAAATCACTATAGCATGGGGCTAAAATGTAATGAGAGTAGAATTGGGACTCAATGTCAGTCTGGGCATGCTCAGTTGTGTCAGTACAGACTTCTAATAATGGGGGATTTATCTCTTCTCAGACCTCCAAGCATATTTCTGCTTTCACAGCAACATTTCAATACATTTAAAAGCAGATAATCTCCAAACAATATATCACATGTTTAGGAACCATTTAATCTATGAGCTTGAGCGCTAAACATTATTTCCATGTGCGATTCCCATTCTTCTACCACGACTACTGATTTAGTCAGTCACTGATTTATGTGACTTATAGTGAATTTGATTTTGCCACCATGTATTCACCATATGCTATAGTAAATACCTTCTTCAACTAGATTTAGCCATTGTCTATGGATTTTAGTGACTTGTGACCATTTGTTCACCCATTTGCCGACAAGGTGCTATAGTGAATTGGGCCTTAAAGAGGTTGTAAACCTAAAAAAAAACCCTACAAAAGAAAGGCATAATGAGCTAGTATGCATCGCATGCTAGCTTATTATGAAATACTTACCTTAGAACGATGCCATGGATCAGCTGACACGGGCGGCATGTCTCCTGGAGTTATTCCCAGGTTTGTGGGCTCCAGCACTGTGATTGGCCGGAACTGCGATGACTTCACTCCCGCTGGTCACGGCTCGGATCCTGAAGAAATGGCACCAGCGGGCCGTTTCTTCAGTGCGCATGTGCCGATGATGTCGGCATCAGTGCATATACTGAATATCTCTTAAACTGTGCAAGTTTAGGAGATATTCATGGTACCTACAGGAAAGCCTTATCATAGGTGTTACCTGTAGGTACAAGTGGTGTAACAGAGTTTACAACCACTTTAAGTGACACCTCCTGGGGACCAGTGACATTATTACAATGATCAGTGCTAAAAAAAATGAACTGACACTGTATAAATGACACTGGCAGAGAAGGGGTTGACATCAAGGGGTTAAATGTGTTCCCTAAGAGTGCTTTCTAACTGTGTGGGGGATGGATTCACTGCAGTAATAGAGAGATATGTATTCCTGATTAGCAGGAAGCACAGTTCTCTCTGTTCCTCTCTGACAGAACGACGATCTGCTTTGTTTATATCAGCAGACCGCCATTCTGTCATTCCCCGGATCGATTGCTGGGCCACGGCAGACCTGCTGATTGGCTCCCCCTGTGGCCAATGTGTGAGAGTGGTTATTGCATGGAACGATGTACAGGTATGTCATTTCGCGCAACAGAGCTGACCTGCCGCAGTATACATACTGTGGTTGGTCGGCAAGTGGTTATAAAATAAAAAAAATAGTGCCCCCCGATGTAAATCCATCATCAATCACGCTGCCCACTGCACCCAAACAAACAAACAAAAAAAATTCTCCCCATGAAGCCTGGCCGCCTAATGCAGGCTCTGCCATTTGACAGTCCTTACATAGGTCAGGCCAGGCCACCTGGCGACATCACCTGGTGCACCGCCCCCCACTGTGACGTAACAAACCAGTGCATGCTGGGTCAGTGATGTCACAAGGGGGTGGTACCAGCAGGTGACACCGCCCCATCCCATCACCTATATAAGAAATGTCAAACAGCGGAGCCTGGAGTAGGCGGCCAGCCTGAGTGGATGACAAGAGCATTTTTTTACCTTTTTTGGGTCTGCTGGTGGTGGTGGTGGTGGTGGTGGCGCCGCCGTGATTGACGATGGATTTACATCGGGGGACATTGTCTTATTATTTTTTTAATAAAGGAATTGTCAAAAATTGATTCTGTGTTTTTATTACTTTTTGACATTTTTATGAATGGGTAGGGGTTCTTTGTACCTGTTAAATGGGGCTTCCAGACTCCGATAAGCCCCTGCCCATATACCCAAACAACCAACTGCCAGGTTTGTGGGGAAGAGACCCTTGCCCCAATCAACAGCAGAATGTTCTATGCATGCTACAGATGTGCCACATTACAGGCAAACTATGGGGACTGCCCAGGCACTATATTTAAAGGAATGTTTCATTTTTTGTTGCAGTTTAAGTATCATTACAATTTGTTTTGCATTGATACATGTCCCCCGTGACCATACCCCTTTTATGGCCAATTACTTGCATATAAGCCTTCAAAATGGGGACTTTTGATTTTCCCTGTTCGGCTCCCATAGGCTTTAGAACTATTCAGCAGGGGGGTGTTTAGCCCATCTCTAATGTTCTGGCCCAAAATCTGCATTTAACCACGAGAAAAATAGCTCTGGCAGTGAAAGGGTTACTGTGAGCTAGATGGGATCACTGTGCTGTGGTAACAAGCTAAACATTAGAGCTCCCCCTAGCTTCAGCCTGGTAATAACATTGCTAGGAGGTCTATTCATTTATCTGCTACATACTTCCCATCTTTATATAAAAGTCTCCTGACATTTAGGGGTCTATTCATATAAAAATGCATGTCTATTCCTTCTGTGTAAATGGGGGGTAAAAATGATAGTTATTAGGCTGTTTGCTGAGCTAGTTGAATATTTTCCATTGATTTAAAATGCAAAATATTGCATTTGGACACTAGATGGTGCTAATTTCTTAGCACCATCAAAAGGCCAAATTAGGTATTTTTGGTTTTAAAATAATGGTTGGTTTAATCCTGTGGTTTTATGTAACGTATGTCCTTCAATGTCTACTGTACTCATAAATACATGAGTATGATCTCAGCTATATGTATGAACCCCCCGTAACATAGGAAACTAAGGGGTCTATGCAAAGTAATATGTTGGGTGAGGGTGACAAGAATGTGTCCAGCCTTGGCAAATTCTGACTGCATTTGAATAAACACAGTGACTTATCAGCACTAACTAGTGGCCATAATTTGGTATTAGTTCCAAAATACCTCAATCAGGAAAGTTAATGCCACATTATGACCACTAGATGGACCCAATGTTCATAGGAAATCACTGTATGAAATAACATAAGACCACCATGTGACATGGATGAATGAATGATTGTCATATATGTTTATCTATTTTATAAAAACTAAACATGTAAGTGAAGTGATAACTACTGAGCCAACCCCTTTATCAAACCACACATAATATCTCCCTTCAAAGTGAAAACAGAAATGATTTACACAAAATCAAACAGTATAAATATTTTCCATCCAATATCCTCTACCCAGACAAGATATGTAGAAATATAAAGACAAGCGGTGTTCCCTCTCGTGCCGCACTCCGCCAAGCCACCCAAACCCACACAGGAGCAAAGGAAAGAAGTTCTCACCTAGTTTATCTGCGAGTTCTCCTTCCCTCCTGTTGGGGGATGGGAGAAGGATGGACTGAAGACAGAGAGACGCTTTGGGGTCACCACTGGTAAGTAGAGCCATGAAATGAAGGACATCACCTTCAGAATGTCTGTCTTGTCTGTGTAAAGTTTACTGATAAAGATTTATCGCATCTCACAGCTTCTAGCTCTGTAACCCGCTATATCTTTATCAGTAAAC
>BLSH010342773.1:20457-41007 GCA_018402905.1 Glandirana rugosa
TTTATATTGACCTATCCCCCCCCCCCCCCCCCATACACACACACACACACTCCCACATCCACTGGAGCAGGTATGTGTGGATATGGCCCTGTCCCCATCAATTGTTAAATGGTTTGTCTCAACCCTCTAACTGGTACATCTGTAGGGCAGCTTGTTCTGTTACGGAGATACATAGATAGTCTGCTTGAAAAACAGACACAAGTCTATCTAGTTCAACCAATAAATTGGGAAAAAAAAGAAAAAGGAATAAACACAATCCTATACCCACAGTTGATCCAGAGGAAGGTATAAAAACCAGCAAAGTATGATCCAATTTGCTTCAGCAGGGTTAAAAATGCCTTCCTGATCCCCCAAGAGGCAATCAGATATTGCCTAGATGAACTTTACCTATTACCTATAATTGTTAATATCCAGTTATATTTATATTTTGTACATTTAAGAAATAATCCAGGACTTTTTTAAAGCAATCTACTGAGCTGGCCAGAACCACATCTGGAGGGACTCTATTCCACATTTTCACAGCTCTTACTGTGAATAAACCTTTACATACCGTATATACGCAAGTATAATCCGACCCGAATATAAGCCGAGGCACCTAATTTTACCACAAAAAACTGGGAAAATGTATTGACTCGAGTAGAAGCCTAGGGTGGGAGATGCAGCAGCCATAACACAGGGACAGGGAGCCATTACACAGGTATTGTAGCCAGAACACAGGTATTGTAGCCAGAAAACAGGGACTCAGCCATTACACAGGTATTGTAGCCAGAACACAGGTAGTGTAGCCACTACACAGGGATTCAGCCAGAACACAGGTATTGTAGCCAGAACACAGGTATTGTAGCCCCTAGACAGGGATTCAGCCAGAACACAGGTATTGTAGCCAGAACACAGGGACTCAGCCACTACACAGGGATTTCCTAATTGGTCTGAAAAGACCAGCTCTTTTTCAACATGGACTCAAACTTGTGTGCAGTTTCCTCTGGACAATTGTATATGCAGGGCCGGCTATTGTTAAGCAGAGTAAGGTCAGAGCAGTCAGATAGATCTATGTGAGGTATACACTAAATGCACTAGAACAGTCATTGAGAATTACTGCTGGGCTGTGGCTGTGTCCACTGCCCTCAGTAATTCAATATAACCACATTGATTGTATGCCGTCTCCCCTGAAACTATTATGTATAACGGGCCAGCTGCCGTGGAGCAGAGTGGACACAGTAGAGTCAAAACTTAATGCAGAGATGGACACCAGACAAGCTGGAATAGACACTCAAACTCACTGTTTGGACATAGCTCTGTCCTATACCTTCAGGGCTGAGAAGGTACAGCTGCCTCTGGTGTATATCAGAGTCCCGGGTCAATAAGGTACTCACATGTCCGCCATAGAGAGAGAGAGCTGTCAGATTTTCACTGAGTTCGGAGGTGGGTGGGACTGAACAGCTAACACCCGCCCAGCCCCTGTCCTATTGGCTGGCGTTTGATAGCTGTTCCGTCCAGCCCACCTCCCGACACCAACTTGACTATCTGACAGCTCTCTCTGCATTCCAGCGTATTTAGGTCACGGTTTCATGCACAGAGTGGCTCATAGAAGCAGTGTGCTCTGTGCAATGTGATTTGGCTCATCTTTTCAGACCACCCACAGAGGCTGACTCGAGTATAAGCCAAGGGGGGCCTTTTTCAGCACAAAAAATGTGCTGAAAAACTCGGCTTATACTCGAGTATATACAGTATTTGGAAATTAAAGTAATTGTAAAGTTTTAATTTTTTTTCCTATAAAAATAACAAACATGTTATACATACCTCCTCTGTGCAGTGGATTTGAACAGAGCAGACAGGATCCTCCTCTTCTCGGGTCTCTCTTTGGCTCTCCTGGCCCCTCCCTCCTGTTGGGTGCCCCCACAGCAAGCAACTTGCTTTGGGGGCACCCGAGCCAAGTCACAGCTCCCTGTGTCCATTCAGGGGTGTTGGGGTTTGGAAACGAGCTGGCTAAGGTTTTGAGATTTTGTTCATTGGTTTTAAGAGATAGATATCCCTAAAACAATTTTAATGATTTTTGTACTAATAAAATTACCTTTATAACCTATGTTTGTGTTGTAATGATCATTCTGAAAGGAGGTTTCTACACCTAAAGTCCCAACCCTTTTTTTTTTCTTCTACTATATGTATTTATGCATGTTGATCATATCTGGTCTTAATCTCCTTTTCTTGAGAAAGAATAAATTCAGTTCCTCTAATCTTTCCTCATAGCTGAGCTTCTCCATGCCTCTTATCAGTTTGGTTGCTCTTCTCTGCACTTTCTACAGTTTCCTGATATCCTTTTTGTGAATTGGTGCCGAAAACTGAACTGCATATTCCAGATGAGGTCTTATAAATGAATTAGTACATTGATCTCTCTATCTCTCTCTCTCTCTCTCTCTCTCTCCCTCTCTTTCTCTGGAGTCTATACCTCTTATATATATATATATACATATATATATATATATACACCCAGATTCTTCTCCACTATTGATTCCCCCAGTTGTACTCTCCCTAGTATGTATAATACATACATATTCTTAGCCCCAAGTGTATAACTTTACATTTATCAACACTAATCCTCATTTGCCCCATAGTTGCCTAATTAAACAGTGCATTGAGGTCAGCTTGTAAGTTGGTGACCTCTTATAAGGATGTTATTCTACTACGTAGCTTGGTGTCATCTGCGAAGACTGAAATGGTACTTTTAATCCCAAACCCTATATCATTTATGAATACTTCTCTCTGAATATGGACTTTTAGCCAGATTTCTACCCATTCACAGACTGAACCAAATATCAAAAAGAGGGGCAGCAGCAATACAGCAACAGAACCTACCGCTGACAGACAAAAAAAAGAAAGTAGTCCTAAAAAAGACTTTAGGAAACCACAGCGAATGCAGGTGGGCTTACACTCCACTCTCCATATCCACACAAACTGCAATTCTCTGCAAAGTAGAAAATATACAGCACAGAAAATAGTGTTGTTCATTGCACTACTATTAGAAAGCACAAAGCTGTAGTAGCACAGTACACTAATCAACACCTGAGGTCAGGTGCAAGACTTTGGCTACTGATGGTTCTGGCAGTGCATTACGTAACGCTTGCCCAAGCAATTCCCACCAAACATCCCAAAAGTTTGAGATGTAGCCAAACAACTGAACAGCGAATCTTTGGGCCAAACACTCAGCTCATCCTTACTGATTATGGACACTCTAGTTTTTCTATGCCTTCCTAGTCTGAGGCGCCTAGAATTGTACTCTGCATACCATGCAAGTATGCAGGGTTATACAATGAGGCTAACCAATGTTGAAATCTATAAAAATTTATTTTAATAAATACTCGTCTGTGATGTTAGTTATGGCAAAAATTAGGCACTTAATAGTTTTTGCCCACAATGTATGCAGTATTTTTTTTTTTTTTTGTGGCTTAACAGCTAAGCATCAGCATTTTAGTTCTGATTTAAATAGAGACATTTATTCTTGCAATGCATTATCTCCAGGGAATTATTTTGTGACAAGAACAACAGTTAAATTCTGTATCCCATCTGAGCATCCTCAGGCCATGTTGTCTCTATTCCAAATAGCTGGAAGTTTTTTTTCCTTAGACTTGCTTATAAATAAGTTAATTGCTTTGATCTGGAAAGTGCCAAACCATGTTGCACTATATCTTTGGGGACTACTTTAGTAAGTAAAAGGCTGCCCTAGAGTCACTTCTGTTTGCACCTATGAACGAGATGTTACATATCATCTGCAGTAAATAAATTGTTGGGCAGCAGTAAGGTTTTTTTGTCTGTATTACACATTTTGTTCTCTTTTGTTTAAAAGTAGATAAAATGTATCACACATTTACTAAAGACTTTATGGACACCTATAAAAGACCCAGGAAAAAAACACAGTTTAAAAGTGTGTGTTAAATTAAAGGCCAAGTATCCACAAATTTAATATTTTAGAAAGCAGCATGGTAAGTGGTTTATTAAGATATATACCTGATGTGTAGTTTGAATTCCCACCCTGAACCTCTCTCTTTCTGCTATGTCAGTTGCTATTTCTTTTTGCTTTAGGCTAAACAACTAGTTATCCTTCCCAGGGCCAGATTAAGAGCATCATGGGCCTGATGCTGAAGATTTTGGTGGGGCCTTTTTATGGAAATAACATGAAAAAGCGAACTTTTTTTGTTAAACAAATGAAATATGCTGTCACAATTTACATATCAATCATGTGTACACTGTATACAGAGCAGGGCAGGGCAGTATTAGTGACTCACTCACACCACTGGGCTGGGCCTATCTTAAGGAAGGGGCCTGGAGCTGCAGCTCCAATAGCCCCTATGTTAATCTGGTCCTGATCCTTCTCTTAGTAATTTTGTGTACAGGAGTTAGCTCAGATAAAGCAGAAGCCTATGTATAAAACTTCTCAGCCATGCATTTACTGTGTAGCATGATTGCTCCTAGGTTAGTACATCATTGCCAGATTTTTTTTTTCTTTCCGTCATATAAAGTGATACTAAATACACACTGTTTAATTTACATTATCTCTTCTCTTTATGTATATGGATGATGACACTGTATTTATTTTAATTTTAAAAAAATCAAAGTACAGACTTCACATGACCCAGCTCTTTACCAGCTCATCAGTGGTAGAAGCTTCTAGTCCTTTGCTGATGGCCACATGTTCAAAAAGAAAATATAAAGATGGAGCAGAGACAAGCACAATAAACATGTGGGTGTAGCGATAAATGGATTCCAAAGTTCCACCAAGGTGCTCCCCTCCACCAAGTGTTACAAGTGCCTGCTCACATCAATGTTAGACCCCTGGGTTAACAGTGGGCCAAACACGCTGTAAAGAATAGATCTCACTAGGGCAAACTGCTGCTAATCTCCACTTAAAATATATTGCACTCACATGTCAATGTAAACAATCCAGCATTAAAAGATCCAACCGAGCGTGGAGCTACGGTCTCCGTGAGCGGCGCAAGGTGACGTATGTCCAATCTCCTCCCCCGTACGCGTTACGTCAATACGCAACTTCTTCAACGGGATGGGGCCTAAACAACATCACCCATAGCCTTAAATAGTCGTGATGCGTCCATAGTAAACAAATGAGGCCAGTCAACGAGGACATCTGCTGGCAGCAGTCTCCACCACATTCAGCAGAATGCCCTAATAAATCATGACTGCCATCTAGTGTAAAAACTCTAAAAAGACATGGATCAAAATTTGGCTCACAGTCTCCATATGGAAACATACAAAACTGTAGTCACATAAATATTAATAAAAACATCCAGACTACCGCCACTCTGCACCGCCCACTTACATCTTAAGAGGCACAATCCACAAAAATAACAGCAGAACCAATAAAAAAAAACTTTTACATAAACTATTTTTATTAAACAAAATACAAAAAAAACAAAAAAATAAATAAATAAAAAAATATAAATAAGGTACCCCCAAAAAAGAACAAAAAGGAAGGAAAAGAAAAAAATCGCCTGTCTCATATAAAACAATTCAAATCAAATTCAATATTTAGGCCCTGGGAGGTCATCACTTCGGCCTCATAGATCCAAAATGACTCTCTTTTACTCAATTGCCGAATATAGTGACCCCCTCTCCAGTGTGGCTGAACTTTTTCAATCCCCCAAAAAAAGAGGTCCCTGGGGTCCCTGTTGTGAAAGAGACGAAAGTGTTTGGAAACACTATGGGTTCTTACCCCTTTTTTATGTCACTAATGTGTTCCTGAACTCGCACTCCCAGCTCTCGTGAGGTCCTGCCAATATACTGGAGCCCACACTTGCACTCCAGCATATAGACCACTCCCCGGGTCTTACAAGTAATCAGGTCTTTGATTTGATACTCTCTGTGCGTAGCTGTAGCAACAAATTTCTTGCATTTCTTAAGATTACATTTGGCCTGCTTACATGCACTACATCGGCCACAAGCATAAAAGCCCGATAAAAATGTAAACAAAGAGTTATTCTTCTGTAGGGGAGGATCGATAACCCCCGGAGCCAATCTATCTCGAAGGGTGGGTGCCCGACGGTAAACAAACCATGGTCCAGAGGGAAGGACAGGTCCCAACACCCGATCTCTTAACAAGATATTCCAATGCCTCCTTACTATATTTTCAATTTTTATATGCTGGATATTATAATCAAATATTAGCAGAAAGTCATATTTGTGTTGTTGTTGCGTGGTGGTATTTGAATCACTAACCAATACACTTCTATCTCGGGCCCGTACCTCATTCACTTCTAATCTTAATTTATCATGACAATAGTCTTTCTCTGCAAAGCGATCAGACAACATATGGGATTGTGAAAGATAGTCAGACTCAGATGAACAATTCCTTCTGAGCCTGATAAATTGTCCTCTGGGGATGTTGCACAACCGAGTTTTATGGTGGCAACTCTCTAGGGGAATGTACCCATTTCTGTCTGAAGGCTTGAAATGACTATGGGTAGGCAAACAACCCCCTTCCTTGTATATCTCCAAATATTAGAACACTATAGATTCTTCGCTGACATTCCAAGTCAAAGAGATGTTCTTGTCATTGGAGTTTAATTTATCAATGAAGGTCTGGAGGCTACTTCTGTCACCTTCCCATATCATGATAAGATCATCGATATATATCTGCGGTAACACAGGAGCTGCTCAGGGCGATCCCGGAATACCGCATCCTCCTCTGGCAGAACATCTCTTTGATAAATTAAACTCCAATGACAAGAACATCTCTTTGACTTGCAATGTCAACGAAGAATCTATAGTGTTCTTATATTTTGAGATATACAAGGAAGGGGGTTGTTTTTTGGGGGTACCTTATTTATATTTTTTTATTTTTTTTATTTTTTATATTTTTGTTTTTTTGTATTTTGTTTAATAAAAATATATATATTTTTTTATTGGTTCTGCTGTTATTTTTGTGGATTGTGCCTCTTAAGATGTAAGTGAGCGGTGCAGAGTGACGGTAGTCTGGACGTTTTTATTAATATTTATGTGACTACAGTTTTGTATGTTTCCATATGGAGACTGTGAGCCACATTTTGGTCCATGTCTTTTTAGAGTTTTTACACTAGATGGCAGTCATGATTTATTAGGGTATTTTGCTGAATGTGGTGGAGACTGCTGTTTGTGGCCCTCGCCAGCAGATGTCTTCGTGGACTGGCCTCATTTGTTTATTATGGACGCATCGCGTCTATTTAAGGCTATGGGGGACATTGTTTAGGCCCCGCCCTGCTGAAGAAGTGGCGTATTGACCTAACGCGTTCGGGGGAGGAGACTGTATGTACGTCACCCTGCGCCGCTCATGGAGACAGTAGCTCCACGCTTGGTTGGAACTTTTAATGCTGGATTGTTTACGTTGATCATTACCGATTTTATACGGAGGGCTCTTAGATGCTAATTATCTTTTACATATTGGTTGGCTTCCTGATTACTTGGGAGTGCTCTGATCCTGGGGACTCTTGGAGAGGAGTGGAGATCAGAAGCAGTTTGCCCTAGTGAGACCTATTCTTTACAGCGTGTTTGACCCACTGTTAACCCAGGGGTGAACGGGAGCACCTTGGTGGAACTTTGTAATCCATTCATCGCTACACCCACATGGTTATTGTGCATGTCTCTGCTCCATCTTTATATTATTCATGTGGATTTGGACTGCCTACTGTTTATGATCCAATAGCGCTGCACTTTTTTATTTTATTTATGTATATTTTGGAGTTTGTGAATTGTCCTTAGTGTTCAGCTGGCTTGTTAAGTGCTGTTTCTCATATTGCACTGACTGTTTCTTACCTTTATCAAAAAGAAAATAGCCTTTGGAATACATGTGGAAAGTACATAATTAATATCAAATAAATGATTTAAATCACCATTCAACCATCATATAAAATATGTATTAACAATTAAAATCTGTAGTATTTTTGTGCAAAAACGTGGTATGGGCTATCTAGGGGGAGGTTCTTCCAATCACAGCCTGTTTCATGCCCCTCTAGCCTGTGTTGTTTGTATGTGCTAAAAAATACAGGGAGGTGATGTCTCCTTTAACCAACATGTAATATTCCACCCTTCGATTGTGTAGAGCTGTTTAATGAACATGAAAGGGAGGAAGAGGGCTGCCATTTATCCTGAGAGTGCATGCCCACATGTGTGACTCTAAGAAAAGGGAGGACATGAACAACTTAGAAGGGAACTGAAACTGGAGCTTGCTCAGTAGATGTGGCAATGACTGGTCTACACAATCTCAGGCTGCAGTTGGAACATAAAAGGGATGGGGCAGTGAATTTCCGGATCAACCAGTTTTTTTGCAGAATACAGAAAAAAATGAATTGAGTGAGAATGGGCAGCATGTAGTGACAAATTTTAATGATGTGAGTTTATTGACACTTTATGAACGTGTGATGGGCAGCATGAAACTAACACTTGTGTGATCGTAGCCTCACTTATTGATGTTAGAGTGCACGGCATCTATGGTATGTTCAACAAGAAATGTGTTTACCAGACATATCTGTGCTCTCTATCCAATAATGGTATCATATATACTGTACACAGAAATTATATACTGTAGAATACTATATACTGTACACAGGTATGGTATGATATACAGCATGAATACACAGGCATGGTATGATATGTGTAGTAATGAAATCCTATAAGGCGCATATGTGCAGGATGCTGGAAATCCAGCAAGAGAAGGCAATCTGCCTTTTCTACAAACAGCGCTCAATCCTGAACTCCACCAAGATGAAACAGACCATGCCCGGCCTTATTGTCCAAAAAATGTACTGTTTATTGAGATTAAGAACTTACATGAGGTTTGCACAGTCAATATGTAATCCCACAGTCCGCCAGGGCTTGTTAAAACCTTACACCGGTTGTGGGTGGTCCTGGATAGAAGGGTCCCATGGGCAGCTCTGCTAAGGATGAATTGGAGCAGACAACTAGGCTGGATGCTGGTGCCAAGAAGTTCAGCAACTAAGCCTGAGGGATGGAGAAGCTCCAAAATTAAATCAGAAGATGTGGGGTGAATACTGTATTTGGTATAGTAAAAATGCATGTAGCAAATATGGTTCACATAAACAATCCATTGCATAAGTTCCTAGTATTTATAGATTTTTTTAAGAACTATCACCAAAAACAGTTTGGTATGCTTTCATTTAATATCTTCTCTAACAAAATCAGGGGCCTTCCAGAAACAAGTGTATTTGCTGTCACAGACTTTTGTGAAATTGGAGGCTAGAGCTGACAGTTTCTCTGTGCTTTGCAAGATGATGACAGATGACATGTTAACATTTAGCCAAGGGCATTAGCCAAATCCATATTGCAATTAAAATGTGCATGTCAAGGCAGTTTGAAATTAGCTGCCTATCCCCTTCAATAACAGAATTAGCCTGTAGAAACATGGCACCTAAATACATCTTGGTCCCCCAAAAGATATTGCAGAAGGATATTTCAATTTCTAATATTTCATGGTAAAACTCCATGACCCTGCCAGCATTAAGAGTTGAGTGGGGGACATTATTACATACATGGAGTCCTTCTCTCCTTTGTTAAATCATTGGGATAAATAATGGGAAACGTATGATAATAATAATGGTATTAATGGTGACAGTTAACTTCCACCACCCCACACAGGAACCTCCTGTTCCTGAGCACCAGCAACTTTACAGATAGGAGGCAACTGCAAATGATCACTTTGCAGGTGGCACAATGCCTTCTGAATCTGGCCATGGCAGATTACATCTGAGTTCTTGCTCCTGCTTTTCTTCTGGAGAGCAAAACTCTGGAGTTAACAGCCCAGTTCTCCTGACTAGATAACTCCCATGAGGCTTTTACTGTATCCCTAGGTATTAGAAAACCTGAATAAACACAATAGCATAGACATATAGCTAACACTTTTCCTGAGCCTACCTAAAAGAAGAATTTTTCAATTTCACAATTGATACCAATATTTGCATTTGTTGTGTGATGTACCTAAGTATGTTTGTTTTGTTTGAAGAAGCTTGGATATGTGTGCTTTAATGCAGTTGCTATTTTAAGCATGCCCTCATCTCTGACTAAAGGAATATGGGACCTGCTCCTTAATTATCTTCCTACTTTAAGACTTTGTTCACCTCTAAGTAGCAGAATCACAGGCAGAATTGCACAATTCTAGCCATGATTTCAGAATTGCGGCAAAACACGCAATGCACTTGTGGTGCTATTATTTCTTAATAGTACAGAAAACTGCTATTTTGCCACAATTGTAGCACAACAAAGGAATGAAAATTGCAGCAAAACACGATAAATGTGTATAGGGCAGCCCATTCATGTAAATGGTTTGCCCTATGCGTGACACGTAGAATCGCGTGTAAATTACACCAAAAATTACAAGTGGGAAAGCATGTTCCTGCTATGTGAAGTGTGAACGGGACCTCATATATTTCTTCAACAATCTGGCAGAAGTTGGTACATCTCTCGGTCCAGCCAAAGTCGGAGGTGATTTCTTTGCTCCTCCAAAGCCGTAAATGTGCATGGATCATTCTATTTTCTCCAAAGCTGTAAATGTGCATGTATCATTTTATTGAGTAATTTATAAGGTTTCTGTATTTTATTATATTTTATTTTCATGTTTGTTTGAATTCTCATCAAATATATTTTTTGTAATATCGCTGTATTTTTGCACGTAATGCATTGTTCTACATTTTTCAAATGATAAAATATATATGCTGATCCTTGACTTCTTCCATATCTCCCAGACTGCCTCACCAGTAAGGCTAGGTTCACACTAGTCCAAGAATCGGACCGACATTAGGAGCACAAGTCGCATTACATCACAAAATCATTGATTCCCTATGAGAGCCGTCTTAACTGGTCCGACACAAGTTGGACCGACTTTGAAAACGGTTCCTGTACTACTTTTGTCCAACTTTGATCCTACTTCAGCCCATTGAATATCATTGAAGTCAGATCAAAGTCGAATCATTGTCTTACCTGATCCGACTTTGGCATGCGACTTATTCTCTGAGTATCTTGAAGGGGAACTTGAAGGGGCACCCCCAAAATCCAGACCCTTATCTGAGCCCCGGGAAAGAGGGTGGGGATGATCGAGCGCCCCCCTCCTGGACCATACAGGCTGCATGCCCTCAACATGGGGAGTATGGGTGCTTTGGGGCAGGGGGGCTCTGTGCCCCCCACCCCAAAGCATCTTTTCCCCATGTTGATTAAGACAAGGGCCTCTTCCTGACAACACGCTTCCTGATGACACGCTGACAGGGCATGATGGGATGTCATAAGGGGGCAAGGCCTCTGGATGACGTCAGCGGGTGGCCCCGCTCCATGTCAATATAAGTCAATGCACAGCGCAGAAACAGCATTCGTGTGGGATATCGCAGCGAGTCAACATGGGAAGAAGAACAGAGGAAGAACAGAAGGAGAAGGCAGCGAAGAAGACCAGAAAAAAGAGCAGAAGACAGCACAGAGAGAAGAACTGGCAAAAGAGCACAAGAAAGAAGACCCCTCAGAATAAAGAAGACCCCGCAAAAGAGCAGAAGAAAGAAGACTCTGGAGAGGGGAGAAGAAATCAGAGGGAGAAGACGCCGGAACTGATTTGATAAAATACTTTAAAAACCTGTGTAGTGTGTTTATTTTTAATACCTGTTTTTTAGGTAAATGGGTAGGGGTACAATGTACCCCATACTCATTCACAAAGGGTGGGGGACTAGGATCTGGGAGCCCCCTTCTGAAAGGGGGCTTCCAGATTCCAATAAGCCCCCTGCCGCGGACTCTGACAGCCTCATCAACATGGGGACAAGGTGCTTTGCGGTGGGGGGAGCTCGCTCGTCCCCACCCCCTTTCCTGCCCTGCCAGGCTGCATGCTCGGATAAGGGTATGGAATGGATTTTGGGGGGACCCCATGCCTTTTTTTTGGCATGGGGGTTACCCTTAAAATCCATAGCAAACCAAAGGGTCTGGTATGGATTTTGGGGGCCCTACAATGTTTTTTGGCGTGGTTGTTCACCTTAAAATTCTTAACAGTCCGAAGGGCCTGGTATGCTCTTGGGGGGGGGACCCCATGCCCCTTCAAGATCCCCAGAGCACAAGGTGCCTGGTATTGTTGGTATCAAAGTCAGATTCCGTTCACAGAAGTCGGACCGATGTAGGTCCAATGTAGGACCATTGTAGGATACAAGTGACAGAGCAAAGTAGGATCAAAGTCGGACCATTTTCATGTTGGTTAGTGTGAACCTAGCCTAAGAGACTTGACAATTATAGCTTAGCAAAAAAGTGACAATTATTGGAGCTTGGCAATAACGTCAAAGCTGTTTTAAATGTGGCAGGCAAACCTTTCATTGACAAACAGTAAGTCACCTTGCACACAATCTACCATGAGGAAAATGTTGTTAAAGCCTTTAAAAAAGTAGATGGCCATATTTAAGGAACATTTTCCAATACAAAAAGTACCTAATACCCTCAACATTTATTTATTTATTTTTGTCCCACATCCAACCATAGCCAGAGCAGACATATACATAACTCTTGTAATCTTGAGTGATTCACTGGAAGCAGGGTGCCTCAATTTGGGATCAGGTTTAGAGTCAAGTAGCTGAAACAGCAGAAAGGTCTGTGGTTATAAACAGGTTGGACTTCTAAAACAAGTTGTAATGAATGGGGGCCCCTTCTGCACCCTATCTCTATGCAGGGTCTGGTCTGGGGGCCCCTCCTGCACTATGTTTCTATGCAGAATTCAATATGTGGGGCCCCTCCTGCTCCAACGTGTCCACACACATTTTGATCTGTGCAGAAGAGTGAGGCTGGGAGTGCTGAGTGTGCTGGCCCAGGGCCCCTCTCCTCATGCTGCCTGTATTGATTGTGCAAAGTGGCCAGGCCATTCACTCTTCAGTGCACATCAAATGCAGCATCAGTACCCATCGATGAAGCCTTACCAGTGCCCATCAATGCAGCCTTACCAGTGCCCATCAATGCAGCCTTACCAGTGCCCATCAATGTGGCCTGACCAGTGCCCATCAAATGCAGCCTGACCAGTGCCCAGCAATGCAGCCCTACCAGTGCCCATCAATGCAGTCTTTCCAGTGCCCATCAATGCAGCCTCATCAGTGCCCAGCAATGCAGCCTTACTAGTGCCCATTGATGCAGCCTGATCAGTACCCAACAAAATGCAGTCTCATCAGTGCCCATCAATGCAGCCTCATCAGTACCCAGCAATGCAGCCTCACCTGTGCCCAGCAAAGCAGCTTCACCAGTGCCTGACAAAACAGCCTCAACATTGCCCAGCTTTGCAGCCTCACAAGTGCCCAGCATTGCAGCATTGCATTACCAGTGCAATGCTGCCTTACCAGTGCCCATCAATATGGCCTTACCAGTAAGCATCAATGTGGCCTGACCAGAGCCCATCAAATGCAGCCTGACCAGTGCCCATCGAATGCAGCCTTACCAGTGCCCAGCAATGCAGCCTTACTAGTGCCCATCAATGCAGCTTTACCAATGCCCAACAATGCAGCCTTACCAGTGCCCATCAATGCAGCCTGATCAGTGCCCATCAACTGATCAGGCTGCATTGATGGGCACTGGTAAGGCTGCATTGATGGGCACTGGTAAGGCTGCATTGATGGGCACTGCTAAGGCTTCATTGATGGGCACTGATGCTGCATTTGATGTGCCGTGAAAAGTGAAGGGCCTGGGGCCTGTGCCCCACTTTGCACAATCAATACAGGCAGCATGAGGAGAGGGGCCCTGGGCCAGCACACTCAGCACTCCCAGCCTCACTCTTCTGCACAGACTAATGCAGCCTTACCAGTGTCCATCAATGCAGCCTGATCAGTGCCCATCAATGCAGCCTTAGCATTGCCCATCAAATGCAGCCTCATCAGTGCCCATCAATGCAGCCTTACCAGTGCCCAGCAATGCAGCCTCACCTGTGCCCTGCAATGCAGCTTGATCAGTGCCCGAAAAAGCAGCCTCAACATTGCCCAGCATTGCAGCCTCACCAGTGCCCAGCATAGCAGCCTTACCAGTGCAATGCGGCCTTACCAGTGCCCATCAATACGGTCTTACCGGTGCCCGTCAATGTGGCCTGACCAGTTCCCATTAAAAGCAGCCTGACGAGTACCCATCAAATGCAGCCTCACCAGTGCCCAGCAATGTAGAATTACCAGTGCCCAGCAATGCAGCCTTAACAGTTCCCAGCAATGCACCCTGATCAGTGCCCAGCAATGCAGCCTTACCAGTGCCCATCAATGCAGCTTTACCAGTGCCCAGCAATGCAGCCTCATCAGTGCTCAGCAACGCAGCCTTTCCAGTGCCCAGCAATGCAGCATTACCAGTGCCCAGTAATGCAGCCTTACAAGTGCCCAGCAATGTAGCCTGATCAGTGCTCAGCAATGCAGCCTTACCAGTGCCCAGCAATGCAGCCTTACCAGTGCCCAGCAATGCAGCATTACTAGTGCCCAGCAATACAGCCTCATCAGTGTCTTGATTTTGGATTTGAAATATCCCAGCATCCCGTCCTCCCCTCCCTCGGTCCTTCTCCAGCAGCCTCTGTAACAAGATCCCGCCTCCTAGACCGGCTCCTATAATACACGTCACACTGATTCAATTTGCCAGGATTGTATCAGTGTTCCGTCTATCACTGGAGGCGGAACTTTGTTACAGTGGCCGCTGGAGGAGAAGGACCAAGGGAGGGGAGGATGGGCATGCCAACAGACTGCCCCATTGGACAGCAAGGGTCCCCATCAGAGTTCCCCCATCAGAATGTCCTCATCAGAGAGCCCCCATTGAAGTTCCCCCATCAGAGAGCCCCCATCAGAGAGCCCCCATCAGTTTCCTCATCAGAGTTACATAGTTACATAGTTAGGTGGAAAAAAGACACAAGTCCATCTAGTTAAAAAAAAAATAGAAAAATTATATGTAACCATACAATCCCATATACAATCCTTCACCCACAGTTCATCCAGAGAAAGGTAAAAAACCCCAGCAAAGCATGATCCAATTTGCTATAGCAGGGTAAAAAAATCCTTCCTGATCCCCCGAGAGGCAATCAGATTCACCCTGGATCAACTTTACCTAAAAAATGTTTGTACCCAATTATATTATTTACATTAACCACTTGCCAACCGCGCTGTAGACGAAAGACGTCTACAGCGCGGTCTGATTATTCTGGGAGGGCGTCCATGGACGTCCTCCTGGAATCGCGCTCCCGCGTGCCCCCTGGGACGTGCACCCGGGAATGTCCGTGACTGTTGGGTCTCCCAGACGTGTCACGGATCGGGGTAAAGGGCCAATGGATGGTGTGATCTGGTAAACAAACCGGAGCATGTACGGTTCGGCTCCTCCTCTCTCCTTGCACAGATCGCGCAGTGTGTGAGGATAGGAGGGGAGGAGGGAGCGGGTGCAGCAGCTCATCTTGGCTCATTATTTCTGGCTCATCCATTCATCCATGCATCCCTGGCTCATTATTCCTGGCTCATCCATTCATCCATGCATCCCTAGCTCATTATCCCTGGCTCATCCATCCATCCATGCATCCCTGGCTCATTATCCCTGGCTCATTCATCCATCCATGCATCCCTGGCTCATTATCCCTGGCTCATCCATTCACCCATGCATCCCTGGCTCATTATCCCTGGCTCATCCATGCGTGCATCCTTGTCTCATCCATCCGTGCATTCCTGGCCCATCCATCCATGCATCCCTGTCTCATCCATCCATGCATCCCTGGCCCATCCATCTGTGCATCCCTGGCTCATCATCTGTGCATTCCTGGTTCATTCATCCGTGCATCCCTGTCTCATCCATCCGTGCATCCCTGGCTCATCCATCCATGCATCCATGGCTCATCCATCTGTGGCATCCATGGCTCATCCATCCCCCTGTCCCTGGCTCATCCATCCACCCATCCCTGGCTCACCCATCCCTGGCTCACCCAGTTCCTGGCTCACCCAGTTCCTGGTTCACCCATCCCTAGCTCACCCCTCCCTGGCTCACCCAATCCATGGCTCACCCAACCCCTGGCTCACCCGTCCCTGGCTCACCCAGTTCCTGGTTCACCCATCCCTGGCTCACCCAGTCCCTGGCACACCCATCCATGGCTCACCCGTCCCTGGCTCACCCAGTTCCTGGATCCACATCCATGCTCCATCCCTAGCTCATCCATCCACATCCATGTTCCATTTCTGGCTCATCCGTCCACATCCAACCATCCCTGGCTCACCCATCCACATCCATGCTCCATCCCAGGCTCACCCATCCACATCCATGCCCCATCCCTGGCTCATCCATCCACATCTATGTTCTATCCCTGGCTCATCTGTCCACATCCATGCTCCAAGTATGTTTTCATTTTCTTTCCACATTTTCCCAAAACTTGTGGAAAAATATGACATGTTCATAAAACGCATTATGCCTCCTAGAATATATGTTGGGGTGTTTACTTTCCAAAATGGGGTAATTTTTGGGGTGTTTCTATTGTCCTGGTGCTACAGGGACTTCAAAAGTGTGATAGGCAGTCAAGAAATTTTATGCGTAGTTTATGCACCTAGAACACCTGACGGTGCTCCCTGCATGTTGGACCTCTGTATGTGGCCAGGCTGTGGAAAAGTCTCACACATGTGGTATCGCCATACTCGAGAGGAGTAGCAGAATGTGTTTTGGGGTATAATTTGTGGTATGCATATGCTGTGTGTGAGAAATAACCTGTTATTATGACAATTTTATCAGAAAACTCACCATGCCTCTTACTAAGTACCTTGGACTGTCTACTTTCAAAAAAGGGGTAATTTTGGGGGGTATTTGTACTTTCCTGCCTTGTTAGGGTGTCAAGAAATAAGATAGGCCCTCAGTATGTCAGGTATGATCAATTCTCAGTGAATGGCACCATAGCTTGTAGACTCTATAACTTTCACAAAGACCAAATAATATACACTAATTTAGGTTATTTGTACCAACAATAAGTATCAATATAAATTTTGTCCAAAATATATGAAGAAAAATTACTAATTTGCTAAATTTTATAACAGAAACAAAGAAAATGTGTTTTTTTACAACATTTTCGGTCTTTTTTCATTTATAGCACAAAAAATAAAAAACCCAGTGGTGATTAAATACCACCAAAAGAAAGCTCTATTTGTGTGAAGAAAAGGACAAAAATTTCATATAGGTACAGTGTAGTATGACTGAGTAATTGTCATTCAAAATGTGAGAGCACCGAAAGCTGAAAATTGGTCTGGTTAGGAAGGGGGTTTAAGTGCCCAGTGGTCAAGTGGTTAAGGAAAGAATCAAGGCCTTTTTTTAAAGCAATCTACCATGCTGGCCAAAACCACCTCTAGAGGGAGTCTATTCCACATTTTCACAGCTCTAACTGTAAAGAAACCTTTCTGTATTTGGAGATGAAATCTTTTTTTGCTATAGACGTAAAGAGTGCCCCCTTGTCCTTTGTGATGACCTTAAAGTAAATAACTCAACACCAAGTTCACTATATGGACCACTTATGTATTTGCACATGTTGATCATATCCCCCCTTAACCTCCTCAAGAGAGAATAAATTCAGTTCCTCTAATCTTTCTTCATAGCTGAGCTTCTCCATGCCTCTTATTAGTTTGGTTGCCCTTCTCTGCACTTTCTCCAGTTCCCCGATATCCTTTTTGAGAACTGGTGCCCAAAACTGAACTGCATATTCCAGATGAGGTCTTACTAATGATTTGTACAGGGGCAAAAATATGTCTCTATCTCTGGAGTCCATACCTCTCTTAATACAAAAAAGGATTTTGCTTGCTTTGGAAACCGCAGCTTGGCATTTCATGTCACTATTAAGCTTATGATCTACCAAAACTCCTAGATCCCTCTCCATTATGGATTGCCCCAGTTGTACTCCCCTAGTATGTAAGATGCAATCATATTCTTAGCCCCCAAATGCATAACTTTACATCTATCAATATTAACCAGTTAGCAACCAGCCCATTAACAAAATACGTCTACAGGGTGGTTGTTTAACTCTGGGAGGATGTACATTGACATCCTCCCAGAATCGCGCTTCCTGTGCCGCACACTGGTACATCTATGACCGCCAGGTCCAAGGGACCCGGCACATCACGGATCGTGGTGAATGGCCGCTGTGAGCGGCCTTTCACCACGTGATCGCTCTGTCAAATGACGGAGCGGTCACATGTAAACAAGCCGGCGCTTCCGCCGGCTTTTCTCTCTCCTCTCCGCACCGATCGGTACAGTGTGAAAGGAGAGGGGGGAGAGAGGATGTGTGCAGCACTGTGGGCTATGTGTAACAGGGGACAGGCTGCACCCCCCACCATCCATCCACACCCACCACCCACCCAGCCTTCCTCACACCAGCCATCCTCACCCCATCCAGCCATCCTCACCCCATCCTTCCACCACCCACCCAGCCATCCTCACCACATCCATGCTCAGCCACCCATCCATCCATCCATGCTCAACCACCCAGCCATCCTCACCCCATCCATGCTCATCCATCTATGCTCAGCCACCCATCCATCCATGCTCAGCCATCCTCACCCAGCCGTGCTCAGTCATCCCCATCCGTGCTCATCCATCCCCATCTGTGCTCATCCATCCTCATTCGTGCTCAGTCATCCCATCCGTGCTCATCCATCCCCATCCATGCTCATACATCCCCATCCGTGCTCATCCATCCCCATCCATGCTCATCCATCCCCATCCATTCTCATCCATCCTCATTCATGCTCAGTCATCCCATCCGTGCTCATCCATCCCCATCCATGCTCAGGCATCCCCATCCGTGTTCATCCATCCACATCTGTGCTCAGTCATTCCCATCCATGCTCAGTCATTCCCATCTGTGCTCATCTATCCCCATCCATGGCTCATTTGTGCCTCATTCATGCTCATCCATACCGCATCAGTTCCCATCCGTGACACATCTGTGCCACTACAGTGCCCATCCATGCCACTACAGTGCCCATCTGTGCTACTACACTGCCCATCTGTGCTACTACACTGCCCATCCATGCCACTGCAGTGCCCATCCATGCCACTACACTGCCCATCCATGCCACTACACTGCTCATCCGTGCCACTACACTGCCTATCTGTGCCACTACAGTGCCTATCCATGCTACCACAGTGCCTCACAATAGCGTAAAAGGTAGTCAAATTAGATTTGAAATGTATGCCCCAGAACACCTGACGGTGCTCCCTGTATGTTGGGCCTCTGTATGTGGTCAGGCTGTGTAAAAGTGTCACACATGTGGTATCGCCATACTCGGGAGGAATAGCAGAATATTTTGTGGGGTGTCATTTTGCTATGTACATGCTGTGTGTTAGAAATATTGTATAAATGGACAACTTTGTGTAAAAAAAAAAAAAAAAGCGTTTTCATTTTCTTTCTACATTTTCCAAAAACTTGTGGAAAAAATGACATGTTCAAAAAACTCATTATGCCTCCTAGAATATACGTTGGGGTGTTTACTTTTCAAAATGGGGTCATTTTTTGGGCGTTTCCATTGTCCTGGTGCTCCAGGACCTTCAAAATTGCAATAGGAAGACAAGAAATTATATGTGTAATTTATGCTCCTAGATCGCCTGATGGTGCATCCTGCAGGTTGGGCTTCTGTATGTGGCCAGGCTGTGTAAAAGTCTCACACAGGTGGTATCACCATACTTAGGAGGAGTAGTAGAATGTGTTTTGGGTTATAATTTGTGGTATGCATATGCTGGGTGTGAGAAATAACCTGTTAACATATGACAATTTTGTGGGAAAAAAAAGAAAAAAAAATCTTAATATTGCAAAGAATTGTGGGAAAAAATTACAACTTCAAAAAATTCACCATGCCTCTTACTAAATACCTTGGAATGTCTACTTTCCAAAAAGGGGTCATTTGAGGGGTATTTGTACTTTCCTGGCTTGTTAGGGTCTCAAGAAATGAGATAGGCCGTCAGTACATCAGGTGTGATCAATATTCAGTGATTGGCACCATAGCTTATAGACTCTATAACTTACACAAGGACCAAATAATATACACTAATTTGTTTTTTTTACCAAAGATATGTAGCAGTATACATTTTGGCCAAAATTTATGAAGAAAAATAACTAATCTCAAACCATGCAGAGCTTATTACTAGTGTTGAGCGAACCCGGACTGTAACGTTCGGGTCCGTACCGAACTTTAGGGTGTCCGTGGCACGGACCCGGACCCGGACATTTCAAAAATCGTTCGGGTTCGGTCCGGGGTTCTGCTATTTTACTCCACGTGTTGAGAAGCTGCAGGGCAGCCAATCAACAAGCGTTTCACTGGTTTGCCCTTAGAAGCCATCACAGCCATGCCTACTAATGGCATGGCTGTGATTGGCCGGTGCATCATGTGACCCAGCCTCTTTATAAGCTGGAGTCACAGTGCTGCAGTCACATGCTCCTTGGGTTAGTATAGGGAAAGGTAGCTGACGGCGTGAGGGACAGATTTTAGCCATTTTAAGACCTGATCCTGCATCCTGAGATAGATTACTTTACTACTGCTGTCTGTGCTGTTGCTCTGAGGACAGATAGCAGAAATTAGAGATTTC
>BLSH010342773.1:46794-61954 GCA_018402905.1 Glandirana rugosa
GAGACTGGGATTTTAAGATAGAAGAGTTGGATAAATGTTCCAGCAGTTAAGATCTATTCCGGCACAGGTCAACCAGGACATCTCACGACTATTCTAGTCTCAAAACCAATCTATAACTTCAGAAAATCGGTCAAAAGATAGGTAAATGTTTAACTAGAAAGGTTCGGACATCTGAAATGGAATGTGTAATCGGCACACACCCCTTACCACAGTTTGCGAAAACGTTTTAGGTTCATATGGTGCAGGTGTCGGTGGGGAGACAGATTCCAAAATGAATGGAGGAGTATTCTTTAGTCCAAACAAACTGTTGAAGACAGAAAGTACTTAAGAGTTTAATAAAAGACCACATAGATGAGTTCTTGTTGGATAAAAAGATTTTAAGCAACAGACAGCATGGATTCATGAAAGACAGAAGTTGTCAAACAAACCTGATTTCTTATGAGGAGGTAAGTAAAACCTTAGACAGAGGGGTGGCTGTGGACGTGGTATACTTGGATTTTGCAAAAGCGTTTGACACCATTCCCCACACACGGCTAATGTGTAAGGTAAAGTCTACAGGCTTGGAAAGATCAATTTGTAAATGGATAGAAAACTGGCTAAAAGACTTCAATATCTAACCAAAACTCTGATCTTATCAGCACTCTACAGGACCAACTGGACACGGCCTTATCTAGAATTGACGACCTTGTAAATAGGTTGAGAAGATAGAATTTTAGGGTCAGAGGTCTACCTGAAGTGATCAGACATCACTGACGCGATTCAGGACTTAATCACCAACCTTCTGCCTGACACCCCAAAACACCGTTTGGAACTGGATAGGGCCCACAGAGCTCTAGGTCCACCCAGGAAGGATGGCTCTCTTGACATTATAGTCAAGCCTCACTTCTATGCTATCAAGGAGGGGGCATGAGACATGCTAGAACATCTTGGATCCTCTGCAAAGGTCATCCAGTGCAAATCTTTGCTGACTTGGCCCCCTCCACGATTCAAAGACAGAGAGCCCTAAAACCTCTGCTAACGGTGTTGACACAGAAGGAGATTACATATAAATGGTCTTTCCCATTCGCTGTCAAGTTTACCTTCAAAGGCAGGGACTATGCCTTTTCCTCTCTCCAGGAGGGAGAGAGGCTGCTACTGCATCTGAAACTAATCTCTCAGGAATCTGACATGGACGCATCCAACAACGTTCCACCAAGAGACAGTCTCCCACCAGCACTGGAACCCCATTGTGGACAAAGGCCAAGCCGAAACGAGCCAAAGACAATGGCCCACCCTGACGCTGCCATCCCAGCTAAAGATGGTTTTTCTATGGTTTGACTTTACGGGTCTTTTCATGTCCCCCTTTCAATGAGTGCTCCATGTGAACCTCTGATCCCTGGTTCCTCTGAAACTGTGAGGAGAACTTAAGTTATAGTCGTTTGGTTTATTGTTGAGAGCAAGCTAGCTTTTCATGTCCTGAATTTAGAGTGCCAGACCTCGCACATTCCCTGCTGACCTATTCCTAGTCAGCCGTGAACTCAGTTGCCTAGCTTCTCTTTTCTGGGTTTTTCTCATGGTTGCTGACCCCTAAGTGGTTTCAAAAAATCTAAGACTATGTGTCAAATACCCGAATCTCTCCATATTAGGATATGCAATCCAATGTGTTTAAATATTTCAATATTTCATTGTCGGTCCCCTCTCTGGGGGGGAGTACCTCCCCCTCTCTTCGTGGGGGGGAGGGGCCCTCCCAATTTGGGTCTGGCTCTGGGGAGCACGTATTTGCCCCTTAGACCCAGGATGGCTTAGGTTTGTGGTCAGCTTTGATGTTTCTTAAAAATGTCAGTTAAAAGGGCTCCTTGGAGGGGGTGGTTCCCCTGCACCTCTGCCTATCCCCCGGACCTCTCCGAGTAAGCTGGGGAATAGGACATCTGGCTGTGTGGCCAGACATTTAACTGGTTACTAGGGGGTGACCAAGAGGTTTTTCCTTTCTCCCCCCTCGGTCACATGACCCTCTTCTGGAGAGAGCAGCCCTTATCAGGGCTGCAAAGTAGCAGAGCTATCTTCACAATTTTCACTCTCTTTCTTTTTCAACTTCCCCCCAATCTATTCATGTTCCTCCTAACCTCTTACCTTTCTTTCAGAATATTCACCAATTGGGTTGCCTTCTACAGGACAAGCACAGGATCCCAGGCCGCCCAGCTTGCCCAGGCTGTCAGTGAAATTGCACGATGGACCCCAGGGAGGGTGAGTGACCATAGATGCATCATCCCCTTCTGCAGTAGGACTAATGGCTGACCACACACACAAGTCCCCCTGAAGGTCGCTATTCACAATGTGCAGGGTTTCAACCACCCATAAAGAGTAGAAAAATCTGTGACCATTATAAATCCCTAAAGTTAGATGTCCTCCTGCTTCAAGAAATGCACTTCTCAGTCTAATACAACCCAAAATTTCTACACTCGTATTTCCTGCAATTTTATCTCGCCAACGCGGCGAACAAGACCAAAGGTGTGGCTATTCTACTTTCTAAAACCTGTAACTTTACATGGTTGTGAGACATTAGAGATCCGGAGGGCAGATATATCATGGTCAAGGGGAGCATAGATGGTCAAATCTTTTCTCTAATTTCGTATTACGCCCCCAACAAGGGTCAGCTTCAGTTTTTTCAAAAACTATTGGACTCTCTCTCTCCCCTCCTGGAAGGCACAATAATTTTTGGAGGTGACTCGAATGCCGCCTTCGATCAGAGTCTCGATAAGACTAGGTCTCCAGGTGGCCAACTCCTCCGTCCAACTAGAGTTAGTCTCCGCATTGCAAAACTTCACTCATATAACCTAGTAGATGTATGGAGGGAAATGCATCCCTCGAAGAGAGATTTTACTCACTTTTACAGTCCCCACAACTCTTACTCCAGGATCGATCACATACTAACCCCTTCATATGTCTTACCCAACACATTCGATTCCCACATCCACGATACAGTCCTCTCGAACCATGCTATAGTCTCCCTCTCTGTTCGTACCCAGGCCAAGGCTTTCCATACACCGCACTGGAGACTTAATGAATCTCTATTGGCGGACCCAATACACGTGGTAGAACTAGATAAAAACCTGCAGGAATATTTCTCATTCAATAATGTGGGGGACACTTTGGTAGAATCAATATGGGCAGCCCATAAGGCCTTTATAAGAGGAAAGTTTATACAAATGGCCTCTAAGATCAAAAAAGAGAGAAGAGCTTCCCTTAGGAAATTAGAGGAATCCTTCATAGCAATTAGAGCTGAGCACAAAGCAAACCTCTCTCAACAATTATTAGAAACAACCACCCTGGATGGGACTTTCAATTGGGAACATCAACTAATTCAGAAAGAGAGAGTATATTAAAATTAACAATGTTTATTAATATAGTTTAAAAAAACATATCACAAAATTAGAGCCAGAAATGGATACAATACAAGAATAGCAAGAGGGAACAAGCCAGATGAAAACCTGGATTGCACCCACTGCCTAATCAGACAAAAAATGATGACAGTGACATAAAAAGACCACTGGACTGGACTCTCAACAATTATTGGATAGATTAGACAAGGTCAAGATAGAGCTCAATCTTGCCCTTACTACAAAAGCAGAGAAAAACATCAGATGGAGTAGAAACAAATATTACACACAGGGGAATAGTATGAGTTCACTTCTGGCAAGAAAACCAACCCCGTGTGTCAGACACTCTACCATGCCAAAGATTAGGGTGGCTGGCAATCCCCCCTCGGCTAATCCTGAAAAAGTCTTAGGCGCCTTCCAAAATTACTACGAGAAACTATACAGCCCCTTGCCTATAGAGAATATGGAGGGAATTGTAGGATTCCTTGATGACACTCTAACACCCCGTCTCTCGGACGCTCATAGAGACCTCATGTAAACAGCAATCTCCGAAGAGGAGATCCTGGAGGTTATTAAGGGGTTAAAGTGGGGCCTCCACCCCGGGACAGGATGGTTTCTCGGTCCCCTACTATAAGGCCTTCGCTAACACCTTAGTGCTATATATGGCAAGATTCTTCAACGCCAAGATGAAGGGGTAACAAATGGAGACTCATATAAACACGGCATTCATTACAGTGATCCCCAAGCCCGAGAAGAATCCAGAGGAAGTAGATAATTACCACCCAATTTCCCTCATCAATAATGACTTAAAAATCCTCACTAAGCTGTTGGCAAACCATCTAGCCTCTTTTATAGAAAGGTATATCCACAAAGACCAAGTGGGTTTTATACCCGGCTGACAAGGTCCTGACCAAATCAGACGGGCAATTAATTTAGTCTCTATACCCCAATCAAACTGGTCTGGAGGGCCTAAACAGAGAGGAATGCTACTTTCTTTGGATCTTCGTAAGGCGTTCGACTCCTTCTCCTGGCCCTACCTTTTCTCTTTGCTGGAACGTTGGGGTTTCGGTCAACGGTTCCTGGGCCTCATCAGAGCCCTTTACTCACATCCTCAAGCATTAATTAAACTACAAGGTTTCTATTCTAAACCCTTTCCCATTAAGACAGGCACCAGGCAGGGCTGCCCATTCTCTCCCTTAATTTTTGCAATTGCAATAGAGACCCTTGCCATTTCCATTAGAAGCAACCCCAATATTAAAGGGGTTCTCTGTGGCCAACAGGAACACAAATGTGGCCTGTTTGCTGATGATATCCTCTTATTCATTACCTCTCCAATGACTTCGCTCCCTAACCTCTGCCAACTACTTGACAGTTTTTCTGTTCTGGCCTTATGGTTAATTACACCAAATCCCAAGCGCTCAATGTTTCATTGCCCCTCGAGATAACCTCAACCTTGAGGAAGGACTTCAAATTTGAGTGGAATGATTCCTCTATCAGATATTTAGGCATAAACCCTACATCTAAATTTGAAACCCTCTACACCAATAACTACCCTCCTATGTATAGTAAGCTAGAAGCAGATGTCAAGCGATGGTCTAAACAAGAAAATTTCATGGCTAGGAAGAATAAACTCAGTGAAAATGACCTTAATGCCTACACTCCTCTATCTCTTTTGCTCTTTGCCCATTCCAATGCGCAAAGATCATCTCACCTCTTTTAAAAGTAAAATCCTTAAATTTACATCAGGTGCTTCAGGATACAGGATCCCCCAACACTCAGTATATCTCCACAGACATAGGGGAGGCCTCGGTCTACCCCACCTTTTAAGTATTTTCTAGCCACCAGGTTAGCACAATTTTCAATAATCTATTCCAGATTCGAGAAGCCGGACTGGGTGTGGATAGAGAGGTAGGCCACCCCACGGCATACATTTGACTACATCTTATGGTGCCCCCCCAAAAATAGGCCCCCGGTCATGGCCCCAACTTTGTCCAACTAGTTGGCATTGTGGGATAAACTGAAACAACTTCCATCGTTAGTTTCTCACACTAAACCATTAGCACACATCTTTCATAACCCTGATTTTCCTCCAGTGTTAAACATTAAAGTCTTGACTTCCGGTTCCGGCGCCGAATGGAGTAGCAGCACCCCGCGCTAGCTCCCGCTCCTCGGCCTAAAATCCGCATTTAATTCGGCCAAAGACCCACACCGAGGCTCCCACGAACCCAAGACACATCCCTGCCACTCCTCCCGTCAGTCGGCTATGGAACGGTACCTGGGGAAAGGCGGACCGCGGACCGCACCTTCGCTGCCGCAAATTGAGGCCGGGGATGCGGCCTGTGCAACGAAAGATCGTGCAACGAACGATCGTGGAGCGCAACCTGCGGACATGGAGGTGAGCAAACCCCCTTCATCCACACCGGAAGACTTGGGCCAATACGAAAAAATAGCACAGGCAGTTGCAGCTATTTTAGCCCCCACGATCAAACTCACCGTGGAGCAGGCTGTCACTGAGGGGATGCTGCGGGTCACCAAACAACTCGGGGAACACAAGGCCCGACTTGATGAGGCTGAACACAGAATCTCTAACATAGAGGATGAGCTTTACCAATCTCAACGGTCAGAGGAATCGCAAACCAAGACCAACCAATATATCTTACAAAAACTTGACGATTTGGAGAACAGGTCGAGAAGGAGTAACCTCCGCTTTGTGGGGGTACCCGAAACACTGCAGGCCTCAGCCCTCATTGACTTCTGCTCACACCGCATTCCTGAGGCCTTAGGCTTCCACAGGCCCTGCCCAGTTGAGCGGGCACATCGCATTGGGAACCCCCAGCCTGACCGCAAGTCTCCTCGCACCATAATTGCCAAGTATCTTAATTACGCTGACAAAGCTGATATCCTCTCAAAATACAGGCAGTCGAGCCCGCTTACTGTCGATGGAGTAAAGATTCTGATTTTTGCTGATTACTCAGCCGAGGTCTCCAAGAAACGCAAAGCATTCCAACATGTCTGCTCCTCCCTCCACCAACGACAAATGAAGTTCTCCCTGGCATTCCCAGCTATACTAAGGCTGAGAGCTACAAATGGGGAACAGCTCACTTTTCATGACCCCCAGGAGGCTAAAAAATATCTCAGGGCCACCAACCCCGACCTCCCATCCTCCAAGCCTCAAAGGGCATCCTCGATCCCCAGAGAACTTAATCAACGCAGCCCCAGGAAAGACTCTCCGAAACGGATGAAACCCTCGGACTCCCATTTAGTGGGCTGATTCTCTGCTCAACCTAATCTTACTTCTTTCACGTGTCCACTTATTTCTTTGTTACCACAGGTGAACATTACCTATTTCGCCCGCTGGGCCCCTGTCTCTGAACTCTCCTGACAGGAAACCTTCCTGATCCCCAGGGTCCGATAAGGTAACAGTGGCCATTTTTCACCCTCGCTGAGGCCTTATGTAAATTGTTTTCTTTGTTAATCTCCGGTGTACTAACAAGGTATTTGCCGCTCCACATGGGTTCCATACGGTTCAGTCGCGCCTCATCCTAAATTTATTTTATGTGCCTCACTCGCCCCCCTATTGTTTTAATATCTTACTGGCCCCCTTGGTCTATTTACACCCCACTTGGCCGTTGGTAGGGAGCGACCTGCTGTCTGCGAGCCCATGCGGAAAAAAGCGAAGTACAGACTAGTTATGTGTTGGTTTATCTTCTGTATCACTTCTGCTCACAACATTGTTCTTCCCAATCCTTACTTGACACCCCCCCTCATGCTACATCTCATCCCCCACACTCCAACTCCCACTCGGACATAACTCTCCCCAATCCATCAACCGGGTATAGCTCCCTCTCCTTTTCTCCGCACAAGGGACTCTTCCCCCCATCTCCAACTCGGCTTTCATCTCCACAGTCCCCGCCACATTCATAAGATGCATGTCTTGGAACGTTCAGGGTCTTCGATCCCCTATTAAGAGGATGAAGGTCCTGAGGCACCTTAAAAGGCTGGGTACAGACATTGCACTACTGCAGGAAACCCATCTGAAACAATCTGACCTCCAGCGCCTCAAAAAACTCTGGGTAGGTACTGTAATAGGATCTGAGGCCCTTGGTCGCAGAGCAGGTGTAGCCATTCTGATCAGCAAGACTTTGTCTTGCGAAGTCATTTCCTCCAGCTCGGCGATGCAAGGCCGCATGTTAACTGCTCACATACGCCTATCGGGCAAGGACATACTAATCACCAACGTTTATGCCCCTAACTCTCCGGGCCCCCCTTTTTCCAGGAACTTACCTCCCACTTAACAATTTCACCGCAGACCCCTCATATAATAGGAGGGGATTTCAATTCCATCTCACACGAAATAGAAGATAGATCCCATCCACGGAAAGCGCTTCATGACCACAGAACCTTAGAATCCACCCCCTTAGCTTGTGCCATGGAATCTCTACACACGATCGATATCTGGCGATATTTACACCCCTTGGATAGGGAATTCACATTTTACTCGAACCCACATAAGATATTTACCAGGATCGATTATTTTTACTGCACAACCAACCTCTTGCCTATGATTAGGGAGGCTGAAATTCACGAGATTGCAATCTCGGATCACGGACCAATCTCTATCTCTCTACACAACTCGCTCTCCCAACCCATCCCCCAAACTTGGCGTTTCCCCCGATTTCTGGCAGATAACTCTGACTTCCAGGAATACATTCGCAAGGCATGGAAGGAGTATAGCTCCACTAACGACTGTCACCTAGACAACCCCAATCTCTTCTGGGATGCAGGCAAGGCCTATCTCAGGGGGAAAATCATTTCCTATGCCTCCTCCTTCAAAAGACACTCGCAATCCAAATTCAAAGCGGCCAGCACCCGCTTGAGGTTAGCACAAAACACTCTCACCACGCAGGATACTCCCCACGCTAGAGCAGAATGGAAGTCCGCCAAAGCCGACTTCGATTCCTGGGCGGAATCAATGGAATTGATCAAACAATCTCATCTGGAGGCAAAATTCTACAAATTTGGAAACAAATCTGGGAAGCTCCTGGCCAGATTAGCCAGCGGCCCCTATACGCCTACTCACATTACCTCTCTGAGAGACCCCCTAGGAAACATCTCAAAAAATCCTAAAGAACTAAACAAAATCATGTCAAACTTCTACCAGAGCCTTTACTCACCCGATAACACCGACCTCCCCTCGGCAGAAAAATTCCTAGCTAATTTAGATATCCCCATGCTTCCCCCCCTAGACCGGGAAAAACTGAACGCCCCCATCACACCTCAGGAAATAGCTTCCGCAATTAAGGGCCTAAAACCAAACAAAGCCCCTGGGCTGGATGGTTTTACAGGGGACTTATATAAAATCCTTCAAAAGGAAATCGAGCCCACTCTTTCTCTGGTCTTTAATGGGATTTGGAATGGAGGCCACTACCTGCCCTCAGGAAATCTAGCCACCATAAAACTTCTGCATAAGAAGGGGAAAGACACACTGGAACCAGGTTCCTATCGACCCATCTCCCTACTAAATCTAGACGTAAAATTGCTGTCCAAAATAATTGCCAAACGACTATCAGACGTCCTCCCTCCCTTAATCCACCCTGCCCAATCCGGTTTTGTCAAGGGCAAAACAGCCTCCCTGAACATAAGGAAAGTAATCACAGCCCTCGACCACGCCAATACCCACAAGGGGGGGGACCACGCCATCATCACCCTGGACGCGGAGAAAGCTTTTGACAATGTCAGCTTTAACTGGTTATTTCTCGTCCTGGGACGGATGGGATTCTCTGGCCCCTTTGTCAATCTAATCCGTTCCATGTACACTTCTCCCTAGCTAGGCTGGTGGTGGCGGGGTCCCTCTCCGAGGAGTTCAGACTCTTCAAGGGCACGAGACAGGGCTGCCCCCTTTCCCCTCTCCTGTTTAACCTGGCCATTGAGCCACTCTCGAGATTTCTGGCCACCAAAGCCCCCCTACATGGTATTCAAATAGGTCCCCATGAACTGCTTTCAGCTCTCTTTGCAGACGATGTTCTTATATTTTCTTCCAACCCAGCCAAAGACATGCCCACTATCGTCCAAATATTTGACGACTTTAGACGTTACTCAGGCCTTCGGATAAATTACAGCAAGAGTGAAATTCTCCCTATAGGTCCCTCCATACAGCGCCTCTGGTCCGCCAATTCCCCCTTTACAGTAGCTAAATCACATATCACATACCTAGGAATAAAAATAGGCAGTACACCCTCCTCTCTATACACTCTGAATTTTCCGCCTCTGCTGCACAAAATAGCTTTGGAACTCGAGAACTGGATGGACCTGCCGCTCTCGCTTCTGGGGAGATGCCATCTTTTTAAAATGGTCAGTTTTGCACGCCTTCTCTACCCGCTACAAACCATACCCTTGTTACTCAAGCACAAAGATATTCAATCCTTAAATAGAAATATCGCTAAATTCATTTGGCACCGCAAAAGACCGCGTATAGCATTGACAACTGGCATGCCTCCTAAGAATCGGACTAGACTGGTCCAGAAACGAATCCAGACATGCTAACCTCTCCTTGGAATCGGCTATTTCCCACCCGTTCTCACCCATGACCCTTCTCTATACGCCTCGGAAACTCCTCCCTTCTAATCTTCAGCACAACCTCCTAATAAGGGATACCATAATAGCCTGGAGAGAGACCCGGAAAATCCTCAAGATCCCCACCACCATCTCCAGACAACTTCCCATCCTGGGGAACCCCAACTTTCCCCCTGGATTGCATCATCGTGCCTTTGAGCTCTGGAACAACAATGGTCTATCCACGTTCTACAGTCTCTGCGACCCAGACACAGGAAACCTCCTCCCCTTTGAAGTCCTAGCGCAGAAATACTCGCTTCCCAGATCTCATCTCTTCAATTACTGGCAGTGTGCCCACTTCATCCGCTCCACATGCAATGATAAAACAAAGAGATTCCACCCCTCTCTGTTTGACTCTCTTCTGGCATCGGGCTCCTACAATATATCTGCAATCTACAAGCCCTTGCAAGCAAAAAAAGCTATCCCGATCAATGCCTCCTCGATTAAAAACTGGGGGAAAGACTTCCCCGACCCGGACCTTACGACCAAACTGCTCAAAGGTTTCAACGCAACACTCAACCTCTCACCGTGTGAAATGTGGAGGGAGACCCAGCTAAAAATACTTCATCGAGCCCACAAACCCGCCCTTATGGATACACAGAATGGTTCCAACACGCTATGCCCCCTCTGCAACCTGCAGAGACCCTCTCTCACGCACCGCTTTTGGTCCTGCCCGCTCATATCACTCTTTTTGGAAAAGATCTCAAAGTTCATCCTCAATGTTACCAAAGTTCAAATACCCAAGGACCCCCTTCTTATGGTCTTTGGATACTGGGACTCCCAAATGTGGAAACCGGTGCTTCACGAGGCCCCTTTTCACAAAGACTGGATACTTATCTGCCTCTTTACAGCCAGGAAAGCAATTCTAAAAAATTGGATTGATACCACCCCCCCTCCCTGGCGCAAGTGAAGCAAGATCTTGTGACTCAGTTTCGGAGAGAAAAAATCCTTGTAGACTTTAATTCTGCTCCTGCAACTTCCTGCTTCAGCAAAAGATGGTCATCTTTTATGAACACTGTCACACCCCAGGATACAACGATATCTACTCCGCTTCAATTTTCTTATTATTGAACTTTCTCCGGACAATTTCAGCTCTCCCCCCTTATAACAGAGCCTTTACCCGAACGACAAGGGGATGTAGCACCCCCCCCCACCCACCCTTCCTACCCTTCCCCTTTGGCAGAACTCCATCCAGTTAATTTGGTACCTTTGTTTCTCTTTGTATTTCTGTTTTGTTTATCTCTATTTCAGGCAACCAGTCCTGTAAATTCCTCGTGGTACAGAATGAATACGTATTACATTGTGGATTGTTTGGGGAATTCAATTTCCCTTTCTTCAGGAATCTTGTTTGTAATCTGTCCACTTCCGTATGAAACTGTATTATGTCCATTCACTTTGTATTCCTTTGATTATATGCAAATAAAATCTCTTTTAAAAAAAAAAAAAAAAAAAAAACATTAAAGTCTTTCAATGGTGGTTGAACAAGGGGTTATTCCGAATAGGACATTTCTACACTGCCACTGGCCCAATATCCATAAATTGTTGTGTGAGTAAACTTGACCTCCCTGATTCCAAATGATTCAGGTTCAGCCAAATATCCAACTTCCTACATAGTATCTGGAAAGAAAAGCCTCCCCCCCCCCAATTTTACAGTTTATGAACGGTGGTGTGGTCAGTCCGCTGTGCAGAAAGGGGGCATCTCGGTCATATATGAAACTCTCACCCTTCCCTCTGAGAAATCGGCTTTCATGATTGCCTGGGAATCAGATCTCCAGTTCAAAGGGGACCTTGAGAGCTGGCAGACCGCCTGTTTTAAATCATTTAAAGGTATCCTGAACACATTTAAAGGTATCAGAAACCAGTTTAAAAGTTATCTTGAGATGGTATCTAACCCCAGCCAGACTGGCGAAGTTCTACCCGACAGCGGATCCTCTGTGCTTCAGGGGCTGTCAGTTCACGGGTACCATGGCTCACGTGTGGTGGAAATGCCCAAGAATATGCCCTTTCTGGTCTAAAATATTCAGTTTAATTAAGAAAATTATGGGTTGCCAGCTACCGAGGTCCCCCACCATTGCTCTTCTGAATGAACATATCCCACAGGCTTCCAAACACAACAGGAAATTAATTCATCATATTTTACTAGGGGCCAAAATCACTATAGCCAGGGTGTGGAAACAGCAGCGGGTCTCGCTGAAAGCGGCTACCCGTAAAACCTCATGGCTAATGACACAAGAAAAGATGGCAAGCATCTTAACAGATAATGTGCACAAATTTGAAGTAGTCTGGGAACCATGGGCAACTTTTATGGGTTCTCTCATTCCTGGTGTTCCAGAGCCTTAAGATTGTATAGACGGTAACAAGGTTGGTGCAATACTCTTTCCCTCCTTCCCTTCCCTGTCTTCTCCTTTTACCTCCTCCTCCTCTGTCCTTTCTAGTGGCTCCGGCCACTCTTCTTCTGCATTGTAGGGAGGTTATAGCTTTCACACAATGTGTAAGACAACAGGGCGGACATTGTCTAGTTGAAAAAACCAAAGCCCACTATCCCGGTGGCACCTGACGGGACTGGAGGGTACCTTGGGGTGTACGAGGTTGGGGGAGAGTATGGGGGGGGACTCTGCCTCCGGCGCAGCATGATCCCTCCAGGGGCACCATGGGTTTTCGAGGGCTCCCCCAGCTCTCTCTCCTGGTTAACTACATTTCGGAGACGGTGACTATCCAGAATAGATTACTCTGTTGGTTGGACTTCCTAGTCCCAGTCTTGTATTCTTGTCAAATTACAGGTTGATACTTATTTAGACGTTCTTCACTGTTTGTTATGTCTTCTTACCCCCGATACACATTTATTGTACCAAAAATTCCTCAAAACTCATCTGTCCTGGTCGTAAATGACTGCTTATGTTTCTTGTACCTTTGAACATTTTTCAATAAAATATTTTGAAATGAAAAAAAAAAACATTTTTTTACAACAAGAACTCATCTATGTGGTCTTTTATTAAACTAGTAGTACTCCGTTATCTTCCCAGCTATAGAAGTTAAACTAACAGGTCTATAGTTACTTGGTAAAGACTTAGATCCCTTTTTAAATATGGGCACCACATTGGCCCTATGCCAATCCAGTGGTACTATTCCAGTCATTAAGGAGTCCCTAAAAAATAGGTACAATGGCTTTGAAATGACAGAGCTCAATTCCTTTAGGATCCGTGGATGGATGCCATCTGGTCCAGGTGCTTTATCTACCTTTATTCTGTCTAAATGCTTCTGGACCATTTCACTTTTGAGCCATTGTGGATCCCTTGGGGCTGTGTCACTACCACCCCCATTGTGGACATGAGCTTCCCCATGCTCCTTTGTATGCACAGAGCTAAAGAATGTATTTAATAAGTTTGCCTTCTCTTTGTCCCCAGTCACGCATTCTAGATTTTTTTGTAAAGGACCTACATGCTCAGACCTGACCTTTTTACTATTAATATATTTGAATAATTTTTTGGGGTTTGTCCTACTATCTTTTGCAATCTGTCGTTCGTTTTGATTTTTTGTGTACTTTATTTCCTTTTTACATATTCTGTTATATTCTTTGTAACATTTAAAAGATGATAGGGTTCCCTCATTTTTATATTTTTTAAATGCTCTTTTCTTATCAATTATAACTTTTTTAACTTTGGTCGTGAGCCACATAGGTTTTATTTTTAGCCTTTTAAACTTATTGCACATGTGAATATACTTTACATTGAGTTGGCATACAGTTTTTTGGAAAAATTCCCATTTCTGTTCTGTGTTCATCAATGCCAATATTCCCTCCCAGTCTACGTCTTGGAGTGCAGCCCTCATACTTGTAAAAATTTGCTCTCTTAAAATTAAGTGTTTTTAACTTTCACATATGTGGTTGTTGCTTGCAGCTTACATTAAATGAAATCATGTTATGGTCACTGTTACCCAGATGTTCTTTTATATGAATATTGGTAATAAGCTCTGCATGGTTTGAGATTACCAGGTCGAGCAAAGCGTCATTCCTAGTTGGAGCCTCAATAAACTGGACCATAAAATTGTCCTGTAATAGGTTTATACATTTTTGCCCTTTAACCACTTCGATACCGGACGTTTATACCCCCTTCCTGCCCAGACCAATTTTCAGATTTCAGTGCTCTCACATTTTGAATGACAATTACTCTCTCAAGCAACACTACACCGAAACAAAATTTTTATCATTTTTTTCACACACATAGAGCTTTCTTTTGGTGGTATTTAAGAACCTCTGGGTTTTTTATTTTTTGCAACATAATTGAAAAAAGTGCGAAAATTTTGAAAAAAAACCCCACTTTTTTTTAGTTTCTGTGATAAAATTTTGCAAATAAGTAATTTTTGTCCATAAATTTGGGCCAAAACTTATACTGCTATCTATCTTTGGTAAAAATAACCCAAATAAGTGTATATTATTTGGTCTGTGTGACAGTTATAGAGTCTACAAACTATGGTGCAAATCATTGAAAATTGATCACACCTGATGCACTGATGGTCTATCTCATTTCTTGAGGCCCTGAAATGTCGGGAAAGTACAAATACCCCCCAAATGACCCCATTTTGAAAAGTAGACATTCCAAGGTATTTAGCAAGAGGCATGGCAAGTTTTTTGAAGTTGTACTTTTTTCCCACAATTCTTGGGAAAATTAAGAAATTTTTTTTTTTTTTGCACAAAATTGTCAAAACAACAAGTTATTTCTCACACACAGCATATGCATACTTCAAATTACACCCCAAAATACATTCTGCTACTGTCCCCGAGTATGGCGATACCACATGTGTGAGACTTTTTCACAGCCTGGCCACATAGAGAGGTCCAACATGCAGGGAGCACCGTCATGCATTTTAGGAGCAGACACTTTTTCAGAGTGTGTACACCATAGCGGTATGAGCCCCTGTCATCGTCTTACATAAAACCCCACATTAAACTTCATACGTATACGACACACACTCTTTATTGAACAACAAAACTGTTAAAACACGTTTTTTTTTTTTTTAAAGAATTAAAAGGGTTCTTAACACCCTTTTTTCATGTTGAAGTTTTTTGAACGGTACGGAGAACGATTTATGGAACCTTACAGATGAAAAGTTTTACCCCAGTAAACCCCCCATAAACATGAAAGGGCTGTAAAGTCCCGGAGTTCTTTACTCTATCTGGTAGTCACGTAGTCCAC